>SJYT01040719.1:66678-162337 GCA_006410635.1 Cephalophus harveyi | reverse complement strand
TTGACCATCTGGTGATGTCCACGTGTAGAGTCTTCTCTTGTGTTGTTGGAAGAGGGTGTTTGCTATGACCAGTGCATTTTCTTGGCAAAACTCTATTAGTCTTTGCCCTGCTTCATTCCGCATTCCAAGGCCAAATTTGCCTGTTACTCCAGGTGTTTCTTGACTTCCTACTTTAGCATTCCAGTCCCCTATAATGAAAAGGACATCTTTTTTGGGTGTTAGTTCTAAAAGATCTTGTAGGTCTTCATAAAACCATTCAACTTCAGCTTCTTCAGCATTACTGGTTGGGGCATAGACTTGGATAACTGTGATATTGAATGGTTTGCCTTGGAGACGAACAGAGATCATTCTGTCGTTTTTGAGATTGCATCCAAGTACTGCATTTCGGACTCTTTTGTTGACCATGATGGCTACTCCATTTCTTCTGAGGGATTCCTGCCTGCAGTAGTAGATATAATGGTCATCTGAGTTAAATTCACCCATTCCTGTCCATTTTAGTTCACTGATTCCTAGATAGACCACAGAAAACAGGAAGAGAATATTTAAACAAAAATAATGGCCATTTTTCTCTTAAGGGGGAGAAAATTCATCCAAAAAATAAAGCACAAATGAAGCAGACCTAGACAACTCTGATAAGACATGATTTGAACCAGTCTGGGTATCAATGTTATCAATCTCCTGCACAGGGAAAAAAAGACTAGAGAATAGTAGATTAGAGCAGAGAATCTAGGTTTTGTTGGCTGTGCCTCAGGGCTTTATTTCCTATTTTGAGATACCATAAATTCCCGAAAGCCTCTGCCTGCAATGCAGGAGATCCAGGTTCTCCTGGGTTGGGAAGATTCCCTGGAGAAGGAAATGGCAATCCACTGCAGCACTCTTGCCTGGAAAATCCCATGGATGGAGGAGCCTGATAGGCTACAGTCCATGGGGTCGCAAAGAGTCGGACACGACTGAGCGACTTCACTTTCACTTTCACTTCCAAATTCCTAACACACTAGGCATGTGCATATTAAAACTATATATAGTAACAAAGCCAGATAGAATGATTTTGGATTTTCTAAACCACTGCCTGCCCCACCCCCCCACACCCCGTCAATAACACAGAAAATCAAAACTGATTGTGTTTTAAGTTCTTAAGGAGACTGTTTGAATATTTTGTTTCCATAGAAAATATTATTTTCTGGTACCAATATTTTAAAAATTGCCAGTGTTCCAAAGGAATGTTGAGGTCTAGGTTTAGGAACAATTTAGAGATTCTGTGGCATCATCAAAGGCTACTGAAATGGGGATGTTACATTACTCAATTATAATTGTCTTTTCTTTAGACATTTAGATCTGTCTTTAGACATTGAAAATGAAAGGTGAGATTTGCCTAGGGAAGTGAGGAAAAAATGAAGAGTTATGTTTTGAAGATTCTTTTGGAAAATATATCCAAAGAATCAAGAGTGGAATGATAGAGATTAAAGAGTCAGAGACCTTCACAATCTTGGTCCTTCATCATTTTTAAAAATCAAGAGCAGATAATACACTGCTTTTCTATTGAAAATATGTACATTTCAGTTTCTGTTTGATAACCTATCTACAGTTTTAGAAAAATATATCATCATGTCTACTTCTCTCGCAAACTTCCAAAGTAAAAGAATAAAAAATATATATACATGATGCAACAAGATACAAAGTTTAAGCAAAAAAAGAAAAAGAAGAACCTGTGTTAGTCCTTCATTAAACTCTGGAGTAAATTATGGTAGATTAATCAAATGGTTTGATAGATTACATACAATCCCTGAATGTAAAAGAAATGATACCAACGAATATTTCTTACAATTTTCATGTTTCTTTTTTAAAAATATTGCTAATGTAAACATAGCATCTGAAGATATTATTTTACATTAAAACTAGAAATCATACTGAAATAGCTCTTTTATAACAGAATCACAGGAAAAGTGATTGAGGCATTTGTTTCTGATATTCATTATACCTTCAATTCTAGGCTGTTTGCAGAAATTCATTTCAGAATATAAGAAAGCCTGATATCACCAAAGTGGAGCTTTTAAAAGATGTTCAGAACAAAAAAGAACTTATCCTTCGGTTAGTAGCTCATGATATTGAACAGGAAATCTCAGACAGTACTATAGAAGAGGAACTAACTTCATCTGATGAAGATGAAGTTGTTTTAAGAGAGATTGTACAAGAACACTCAGGAGAAAATACTGAAGATCAGGTGAAAGATTCCACAAAGCCAGTAGAAAGCAAAGTCATTTCTCCCAAGCCAACACAAAGCACAAGCAGTCTGAAAATGTTTTTTTCACTAAGTAAATGTTGTCAGTCCACATCCAATGCAAATATTGAAAATACTGGAACAATGTCAAATCATGTAATAGAAGCTAAGAAGGGACAAATTAAAAGAACTGTTGCTGAACTTGACATGTCCCCCTGCTCAGGAACCTTCACTGAAACAGATTCTACTTGGGAGGAAAAGTCACAGAGTAAGGTGAGTGAGAAACATGACTCTCAATAACCAGATGCTTGTGGAAAGAGTAGAAGTCTTCAGAGATTCTGTCCAAGAATGCACCTTAATTGAGTAGAAAAGAATACTAAAATGATTCCAGATAGTCTCTTCCTAAGTCTGGCAACATTTACAGTATGTAAGAAATGCATACAGTATGCAAGAAAAATTTACAATATGAAAGAAACTTTTCTTAAAATTTTACAACATGCATAGAACACAATTGAAGGAAAGCAGATAATGGAAAGAGATGTAGAATAATTAGAAAGCCAAGGATGACAGAAAAGGAAGCTACTTAAGAGAAATGAAAGTTAATTATTTACATATTTTAGATTTCATCCCTTTTATATTTTGACTGGTAAATACATTTTCAACAAGTAGGGTAGGACAAGAAGATGGGTCAAGGTAGGAGGTAATTAAAAAAAAAATACAACTTCAGATTGTCTGGGTTTCTATTCCAACTCTATCTTTAATAGCTATGCATCTTTTGGGCAAGTTACATAGCATTTTTTTTAACATGTTGCTTAACCAACTTATCCAAAGTTAACAAGTTAATAAAAATATTTTAAATATCACCCTTGCAATCAGTCCATAAACTCCTCTATATCCATGGAGAACAATTTTCATCCCTAGTACCAGGTGCCTCACATAAGATAATGGTTTGGACTTCAGTGACTCTTTGGGTGGTCCCTGTTCAAAAATGTATACCAAAGTATGTTTTTGAAAAGTATATATGATTTAGGGTTTCCTGGTGGGATAATCCTATTGATTATCCATTTGACATGATTCCCAAGTTAACACAAAAGCTGATGAACCAGAAACAACAGATACAACTCTGTTCAGTTCAAAAGCTTCCCAGGCAAATCATCTTAACACATACTCTGAACTATTTGCTGGGAATCTATGTGATTACATGACTAGATGCAGTCTGCAGAATAGTTTTCTTAAGCCACATATTCAGAAGTACTGACTTCATAGATAACTAAAGGATTAACATTAACAAAAGTAAAAATGGATTGTATAAACAGTAATCTCAGTAATAATAGTCTATTTTTTCAAGATTATAACAGACACAACACTAATCATATTCTTATAAAAGTTATGGCCTTAAAATCACACATGACTTCCCAACAAACCAGATCAGAGTACAGGTTCACATGATTGAGTTGACAAGCTTCTGAACTGACCAGAGTTATATCTCTATTCTTTTTGAACTAAGTTTCCATAAAATACCTGTAAAGTACAGAATTGGAAAACCGTATACATCAAACTTTGTGCTATGTTTATCTTTAGCATTTACTCAAACTTTAATGTTATTGTCTAGAACCTTTCACTATCCATTTCCGGAGCTCGTATACACCCGTGGCAGATTCATGTCAATGTATTGCAAAACCAATATGGTATTGTAAAGTAAAATAAAGTAAAAATAAAAATTAAAAAAAATAAATAAACAATAAAAATAACTATATTGGAAAAAGACATTTTAATTGGAACTATAGGTTACATCCATTTTTAAGTAATCTCTGAAACTTTTTCAAATTATAGTGTATGTTAAGAGGGGGAATATGCCAAGTATATGGTAAAATGCTTATCAAATGTAATACATAGCTTGCACTTTTCCAGAAAGAAGAAAAAATTCCTGCTACTGAGCCAATACATTACTTCATACACAGAATTTCGAATTCATCTTCATACAGCCAAGAAGGTCTGATGTCATATGCCAGGTATATGAAATTAAAGCAATATAAAATAGCAATCTGAGATGAGGGTAATGCTTCTGGGAAGAATGAACTCCCTGGTAAAACTTGATAGGGCAAGTATTCAACCCTATAACTTCCTTCACTTCTTATCCTTTCCTCCCCTACCTCTCACTGTGCTTCTCTAAGGCCTTTTCATTCTATCTGATGCCCTATTCCTAGTTACCTGCCCTCTACATTCTTCCTAGTCTAACAGTGTCTTGAATTAAGAATTCACTAGTGTGTTATGGCTTTTGTTTTGTTTTTTAATCTGAAAGATAGTTCAGATATGAATGCAACCCAGTGCCTTTCACCCCAAAGTGTTCCTACTCAACTCTCTTTAAGTAATTCCATGTTCCAGTATGTATGAATCCAAATAAGAGAGGGAACAGTGTAAGTTGGAGCATTCAGAGATGAATTCTAGAAAACAATGTAGTTTGATGTGGGTCTGTATAGATAGACAGCATTTACATGAGAAGGCAACCCAAGTTTGGATGATTTTCAGAGCAAAGTCTGAACTGTGTAGCTGTGAGATCAGATTGCCAACATTTATTGAACCATAGAGAAAGCAAGGGAATTCCAGAAAAACATCTACCTCTGTTTTGACTACACTAAAGCCTTTGACTGTGTGGATCATAACCAACTGTGGAAAACTCGTAAAGAGATGGGAATACCAGGCCATTTTACCTATCTCATGAGAAATCTGTATGTGAGTCAAAAAGCAACAGTGAGTGCCCTGTATGAAACAACTGATTTGTTCAGGACTGAGAAAGGAGTACAACAGGGCTGTCTGTTGTCACCCTGCTTATTAACTTATATGCTGAGCACATCATGAGAAATGTCAGGGGATGAGTTACACGCTGGAATCAAGATAGGCGGGAGAAACATCAACAACCTCAGATACACAGATGATTCCACTCTAATGGCAGAAAGCAAGGAGGTACTAAAGAACCTCTTGATGAGGATGAAAGAAGAAAGTGAAAGAGTCAGCTCAAAACTAAATATTAAAAAACTAAGATCATGGCATCAAGCCCCATTACTTTATGGCAAATAGAAGGGGAAAAGGTGGAAGCAGTGACAGATTTACTCTTCTTGGGCTCTCAAATATCTGTAGATGGTTACTGCACCCATGAAATTAGAAGACGATTGTTCTCGGCAGGAAAGCTTTGACAAACATAGACAGTGTGTTGAAAAGCAGAGACATTACTCTGCCGACAAAGGTCTATATAGTCAAGGCTATGGTCTTCCCATTGGTCCCATACAGTTGTGAGAACTGAACCGTAAAAAGGCAGAGTGCCAAAAGATTGATGCCTTCAAACTGTGGTGCTGGAGAAGACTCCTGAGAGTCCCTTGTACAGCAAGTTGATCAAACTAGTTGATCTTAAAGGAAATCAACCCTGAGTACTAATGGAAAAAACTGATGCTGAAGCTGAAGCTCCAGTATTTTGGTCACCTGATGTAAAGAGCCAATACTTTGGAAAAATCCCTGATGCTGGGAAATACCAAGGGCAGAAGAAGAGGGTGTCCGACAATGAGATGGCTGGATGGCGTCATTAATGCAATAGACATGAACTTGGGCAAACTCCAGGAGATGGTAGGGGACAGGGAGGTCTGACATGCTGCAGTCCATTGGGTTGCAAAGAATCAGAAACATCTGGGTGACTGAACAACAGCAACAGACTTGAAATCTAATTAGATTTCTAATCTAATTATATCTAGAACAGAAGTTGCCTAAAATTATTCTTAAGTTTATAAGAGTATTCATAACCTAGAAATGGAAGTATTTCTATTGTAGGAGAAGCAATAGATATAAATAGAAAAATCTACCTGGTTATAATTTTTCCCCACACAGCATGATGCAATTCTTTTTGACATACTATTTTGGGACATTTGTTCTTGGCCAAATTATTGCTTCTTGTTCCTAAATAATGATTGATTGTATTAACAGACAAATTAGTAATGCAGGTACCCCTCTATTATTTATATCAATGAAGACAGAGGGCACAGATAATGCCAACTAAAAGTCAATTTAGAGCAAGGTAGCAGGTCAAGAAAATGCAAACCCTTATTTTCTTGTAGAAACAAAAATAACTATAGACTAATAAAACAACCTCACAAGAGCTCTAGAAACTGATCAAATAACAGCATCAACAAAGGGAATGCCCAAAGAAAGGCCACATTCAAAGTGGCAGGAAAATCCACAGACTTTTCTTATCTTTGCCCAACCCCCTTCTGCAACATGATGTGGCATAGCTGGGAAGAAATGACCCAATTCTCATTTTTTTCTCTTGGAGTAGAAAGAGCAGATTGGAACTTATTTGCAATGTTCGGATCTGTGGACTACCTGAGAGACTATTTCTGTCTCACCTGAAGAAGCACAGATTGGGAATGATGGCATAGTTTGGATCTAAGCCTGGAAGCTGCAAAAATCAGTAGATGGATGCCATGGTGCATGGAAATCACAAGGGACTACAGATGCACAGACACCTGAAGGCAAGAGATTACAGATGCAGGGAAACAACAGAATAGCTAAGGCCCTGAGAAGAAACCTTGGATATGCAGATGATCACCCTTATGGCAGAAAGGGAAGAGGAACTAAAGAGCCTCTTGATGAAAGTGAAAGAGGAGAGTGAAAAAGCTGGCTTAAAACTCAACATTCAGAAAACTAAGATCATGGCATCCGGTCCCATTACTTCATGGCAGATAGATGGGGAAACAATGGAAACAGTGACAGACTTTATTTTCTTGGACTCCAAAATCACTGCAGATGGTGACTGCAGCCATGAGATTAAAAGACGCTTGCTCCTTGGGAGGAAAGTTACGACCAACCTAGACAGCATATTAAAAAGCAGAGACATTGCTTTGCAGACAAAAGTCCATCTAGTCAAAGCCATGGTTTTTCCAATAGTCATGTATGGATGTGAGAGTTGTACTATAAAGAAAGCTGAATACAGAAGAATTGATGCTTTTGAACTGTGATGTTGGAGACAACTCTCGAGAGCCCCTTGGACTGCAAGGAGATCAAGCCAGTCAGTCATAAAGAAATCAGTCCTGAACATTCATTGGAAGGACTGATGCTGAAGGTGAAAGTCCAATACTTTGGCCACCTGAAGCAAAGAACTGACTCATTGGAAAAGACCCTGATGCTGGGAAAGAGTGAGGGCAAGAGGAGAAGGGGACAACAGAGGATGAGATGGTTGGATGGCATCACCGAGTTGATGGACATGATTTTGAGTATGCTCCAGGGGTTAGTGATGGACAGAGAGGCCTGGCATGCTGTAGTCCATGAGGTCACAAAGAGTCAGACACGACTGAGTGACTGAACTAAACTGAGAAGAAATATGATTATACTCTTAGGAAACAAAACATTTAACAGCAGGTTGGGAAAAGTGACAAAGGAAAAGCAAAAGGACATACATAGGTCCAGAAGGACATAGTCCCAGAAGGAAATAGGCCCAGAACAAAATGAACACCTGAAGGCTTTACTTTCATCTGTTCCCAAGGTTCCCCATTCTGTTAGTGAAGAGTTTCTACACCAATCTTCAAAAGCTGGAAGAGATAACTGTTTCTTTAAATGCTCAAATTCCATCATAAGATCAAAATGTATATTAAGAAACAAGAAAATTTGGCACATTTTTAAGAAACCAAATAAATCCTCATAAAATGTCCATGGAGAAGCACATCAAATGGACATATATGACAAAGTTTAAAATAACTGAAACACAAAAAACCAAAGGAAGCCAAAGGAAGTTCAGTTCAGTACAGTTCAGTTCAGTTGCTAAGTGGTGTCCGACTCTTTGCGACCCCATGAATCGCAGCATGCCAGGCCTCCCTGTTCATTACCATCTCCTGGAGTTCACTCAGACTCACGTCCATCGAGTCCCTGATGCCATCCAGCCATCTCATCCTCTGTCGTCCCCTTCTCCTCCTGCCCCCAATACCTCCCAGCATCAGAGTCTTTTCCAATGAGTCAACTCTTCACATGAGGTGGCCAAAGTACTGGACTTTCAGCTTTAGCATCATTCTTTCCAGAGAAATCCCAGGGTTGATCTCCTTCAGAATGGACTGGTTGGATCTCCTTGCAGTCCAAGGGACTCTCAAGAGTCTTCTCCAACACCACAGTTCAAAAACATCAATTCTTCGGCGATCAGCCTTCTTCACAGTCCAACTCTCACATCCATACATGACCACAGGAAAAACCATAGCCTTGACTAGACGGACCTTAGTCGGCAAAGTAATGTCTCTGCTTTTGAAAATGCTATCTAGGTTGGTCATAACTCTTGATGTTGGCAATTTGATCTCTGGTTCCTCTGCCTTTTCTAAAGCCAGCTTGAACATCAGGGAGTTCACGGTTCACGTATTGCTGAAGCCTGGCTTGGAGGATTTTGAGCATTACTTTACTAGCATGTGAGATGAGTGCAATTGTGCGGTAGTTGGAGCATTCTTTGGCATTGCCTTTTTTGGAATTGCAATGAAAATGGACCTTTTCCAGTCCTGTAGCCACTGCTGAGTTTTCCAAATTTGCTGGCAGATTGAGTGCAGCACTTTCACAGCATCATCTTTCAGGATTTGAAACAGCTCCACTGGAATTCCATCACCTCCACTAGCTTTGTTCGTAGTGATGCTTTCTAAGGCCCACTTGACTTCACATTCCAAGATGTCTGGCTCTAGATTAGTGATCACATCATCATGATTATCTGGGTCATGAAGATCTTTTTGTACAGTTCTTCCGTGTATTCCTGCCACCTCTTCTTAATATCTTCTGCTTCTGTTAGGTCCAGACCATTTCTGTCCTTTATCGAGCCTATCTTTGCATGAAAGTTTCCCTTGGTATCTCTAATTTTCTTGAAGAGATCTCTAGTCTTTCCCATTCTGGTCTTTTCCTCTATTTCTTTGCATTGATTGCTGAAGAAGGCTTTCTAATCTCTTCTTGCTATTCTTTGGAACTCTGCATTGAGGTGCTTATATCTTTCCTTTTCTCCTTTGCTTTTTGCCTCTCTTCTTTTCACAGCTATTTGTAAGGCCTCCCCAGAAGTATATGAAAAAAAAATCATACAAATAAAAATTAAGAAATTAGATCCTGGAAAAAGGAACTGGTCAGAACTAACAAATTCTGTAACTGAAAAATATAGCAACTAAATTGTAAGATCCACTAGATGAGCTCAAAAGCAGTCACAATCAAGCAGAAGAAATAATCAGTTAATTTGAACACAAGTTACTTGAAGTTATTAAGTCTGACAAGCAAAAAGAAAAGGCTGAAAAAGAGAGTGAACAGATTCTATGGAACTTAAAGGGTATCATCAAGCATACCAATACACACACACCCACACACACACTATGGTGAGTTCCAGAGAAAACAGAGAAAAAGGGAAAGGGGATTATTTTAGGAAATATGGCTAAAACTTCCTCACATTTGAAAAACCATGAATATACAAATAATAAATTCAGTGAATTTTAAGTAACATAAGTGCACGGAGACTACCTGAAACAGAATCACAACCATCAAAAGACAAAGACGAAACAGAATCTTCAAGTGGCACCATAGAAATTGCTTGTACAAGAGATCTCCATAGATCTCCATCTGCTGATTGTTCACTGTTCACTGTCAGTAAAGCTTTTAGAGGAAACCTTGCAGGATAGAAGGCAGTAGATTATATATTTAAAGGGCTAAAAGAGAAAACTGTCATGTGGCAACTCTTATTACCAGTAAAAAAAAAAAAATGCCCTTGAAAATGAAAGAGAAATCAGAATATTCGAAAATAGAAAATGAAATGCAAGAAATGTTAACACAAGTTCTTCAAATTGAAACTAAAGGATGTTGAATGGTAACTCAAAGCTGTATGAAAATTTTTAATTCTGTAGTAAAGTTAAATATATGGACAAATGTAAAAACCAGTATTATAATAATTTTAGGTGGATTCTTTACTATCTGAGCCACCAGGGAAGCCCAAAGACTAAATGGAATTTATATAAAGCCATAATTTGGGACAGCAGTAACAAAGGGATGGTGCTTGATTTATCGAGGAGTAGAGTTTTTGTATGCAGCTGAGGTTAAATTGATATCAGCTTAATTATCATAACTTTAAGATGTTATATGTACTCTCCATGTTAACAACAAAGAAAATAACTATAAAATATACCTGAAAGGAAACAAAAAGGAAAAAAAATATGTCTCTGTAAAACCTCAACTAATAGGAAGGAAGGCAGCAGTGGAGCAAATGAGGGATTCCATTCTTCAACATAATAAAGGCAGTATCTGACAAACCTACAGCTAACATTGTATATAACCATGAAAAGCTGAAAGCATTTCCTTTAAGATCACAAAGAAGACAAGGATGTCTACTCTGTCCAGTTTTATTCAACAATAGTTGACACTCTCATCACTTCTATTCAATATATTACCAGAAGTCCTAGCCAAAACAATTAGGCAAGAAATAAAAGGTATCTAATTTGGAAGAGAATTAAAATGAGCTCTGCTCATAGATGATATTATCTTATATGTAGAAAACCAAATGACGCCATACCAAAAAAAAATACTTTTGAAAGAAATATATGAGTTAATCAAAGTTGCTAAATATAGAATTAACCCAGAAGAAAACTATTACATTTCTATACTCCAATGAAAACTGAAAAACATACTTGGAGGAAATTTTAAAAGACACAAATTAATGGAAATATTCTGTTAAGATTTTAATAATACCCAAAGGATTGTGCAGATTAAATGGAATCCTTATAAAAATTCTGACTTTTTGCGGAAAAAGAAAAAAATACATTTGAATATTTATATGGTATCTCAAAGAACTTCCAGTAACTGAAACAATCCTGAAAAAAAAGAGAAAACTTTGACTCCTGATTACAAAACTTACTATAGAATCATGGTAATCAAAGCAATGTGGTGCTGGTGCTGACATAAAGACAGATATGTAGACCAATGGAATAAAATAAATAACCGAGAACAGATCTTTAATATATCAAATACTTTTTGATAAGCATCCCAAGACCACTAAATGGCGAAAAACGTCTTTTCACCAGATGGTATTTGGAAAACTAGATAACCACACACAAAAATAAACTTAGACCTTTACCTTATACGATGTAGAAAAACTAATTCAAAATGGGTCAAAGACACCTAAGTAAACTATAGAATTCTTGTAAGAAAACATAGAGGGAAAGCCCATGACATTGGATTTAGCAATAATTTCTTGGATATGATACTAAAAGTACAAACAGTAGGGGAAAAAATTAGATAAGTTTGACTTTATCAAAATTAGAAATTTTTGCACTTCAAAGGAGAGTAAAAAGTCAGCACATAGAATGGGAGAATATAGTTACAAGTCATATATCTAATAAGGAAGTACTATCCAGAATATATAAAGAACTCCTATAACTCAACAAAAACAAAAAAAACCTGATTTAAAAATTAGGCAAAGAGCAGCTTGAATAGATACTTCCTCAAAGAGGATATATAAATGGACAATAAGCTCGTAAAAAGATCCTCAACATCACTGATCATTAAGGAAATGCAAATCAAAACCACAATGAAATCCTATTTCACACCCATGAGGATAGCTATAATCAAAAACAAATTTTTTTCATAAAATAACATGTTGGCAAGAATGTGAAGAAATCAGAACCCTCACACAATGCACTGGAAATTTAAAATGGTACAGGCATTATTGAAAACAGTATGAGAGTTTGTGAAAAAAAAAAAAAATTAAAGACAGAGTTACCATATGAACCAGCAAAACATGGACTCAAACAAATATTTTTATATTTATATTCATAGCATCATTATTCCCAATAACTAAATCTTGGAAGCAACACAAGAGTTCACTGATGGATGAATGGATCAACAAAATATGGTACATAATTTCAACAGAATATTTCTCAGTTTTAGAAAGGAAGGGCATCCTGACAAGGACATGTTACCTTGAAGACATTATGCTCAATGAATGTCAGTCACACAATAGCAAATTTATGATTCCACTTATACGAGATACCTAAATAGTCAGATCACATAGGCATAAGGTAAAATATGGGTTCCAGGGGATGGAGAGAGAGGGATGTACAGCGTTAGTATTTCGGAATAAGGATTTATGAGTACAAAGTTTCCGTTTCAGGGGGAAGTGAAGAAGTTCCAGAGATGGATGGTGGTGATAGTTGCACAATAATGTGAACGTACTCAAGTATAAAACTGTACACTTAAAAATGGTTAAGATGATAAATTTTATGTGTATTTAACCAGAATTTTAAAAGTGGGAAGAAAGTCAGTTTAGAAATAATCTGCATTTGATTTGGAAACTCAGTGATACATTATTCCAGGTTTACCTCTGTATGGAAAATGAGGACAGATTGTGATTTTACTTAACCAGTAATTTCTTGATTCATTAAATATACAAAAAAATGAAATGTTCTTTTTCTCTTCTGTTTTAGTGAAACTGGAGATTATATGGCAGAGAGAACTAAAATTTTGGAAGGTTGGATTTATTCTTTTTCTTAATTTAAAGTAGAAACTATTCAGAAGGATACTCTACTGCTCTGATCAGTTTTTTTAAGTCATCAAGCCTGAAGTTGATACTATTTTTTCCTATGAGCTTATCTACTTTTAGAAAGGATCCAGTACTATATCATGCAGGTGTTAAAATAAGTGAACTAGTTTATGTTATTATTAACAATTTTGGTCAAGAATATGATGTGATAAATGAATTTATGTTTACCATGCTCCTGTGAGAAATATCCACAAAATCAGGGTGTATATCATAGTTTCTAGCTGAACCAGAAACTATGATATTAGGATTTAGCAATTTATTTGAGAACTTATCCTTTCTTTGTGCTTAACCAAATCAAAATGTACCCCTAAAAAAGGCCTTTAAAGCTAAATTCATATGCTTACATTTAAATGTGGCTAGTATGGACCTCAATTTTTTTTTTAACCTATAATTATATTGCGTGCTTAGAACATTTGTGTGAGGACTATATAGCACTCTACTTGTTGAAACCTCAGGTAATTAATATGGTTCTAACAGTGGTAGCATGTCCAAGAATTTGAGTTTGTGCCTACTGTAAAGTGACACTTAAATCTGAACCACAACTACAGCTCACTCAAGGTGTTACTTAAGAAACATTCTCTCAACTTGAAAGAGGAAATCATTTTTATTAAGATGGTTCATAAAATAACAGTAAATACACCAGAATTCTATAAACATACTATAACCCGGTGTCAAAATAATCACTGTATGATTCCCATATTATGGAATCCTAGGCTGTTTAGAGTCAGACAAAAATCACTTAATATAACTTCCTTCATTGTTTACATGAGGAAATTCAAGCTCAGGGTGAGGAAGTAATTTGTCCAAGGTTATTTTAAGTCACAGGCAGAGCCTAGTCTAGATCCCATCTCTTCTGACTCTAAATTCAGGGTTTTGTTTATTCCAGCTTCGTTGCAATGATCAAGCGTAATTCTTATATCCTTCAGTAATATTGCAGCTGTCCAATTCACTCATTCAGAAATTCACTGAGCACCTCCTTTCTGTTCTAAAATCCCATATGTGAACAAGACTGATAGAGTCCTCAACATCACAGAATTTACACTGTAACTTGAGGCAGAGCGGCAAAGATAATTACAAGTATAAATATTTCCCATCCCATCTGAAACAAAAACCAAAGAAATTTCAGTGGCGTGCAAAACCTTACATCATCTGGACATCACCCCAAACCCCTATTATCACCTCCTCAGTTTCCCTTTCTGGCTCACCCTGTCCTAGCCTCACTGACCTTCTGCTAGTCCTTAAACATTCCAGGAATTCAGGATCTCTGCACTTGCTGATCCTCATGTAGCATCCTTGTAGATTCTCCAGGCAAGAATACTGGAGTGGGTTGCCATTTCCTTTTCCAGGAGATCTTTCCAACCCAAGGATTGAACCCAGGTCTCCTGCATTGTAGGCAGACGCTTTACCATCTGAGCCACCAAGGAAGTCTAAAGTGAAGTCGCTCAGTCGTGTCCAACTCTTTGTGACCCCGTGGACAAAGTAGCCTGCACCGGGCTACTCTGTGCATGAGTTCTTCCAGGCAAGAATACTGGAGTGGGTTGCCATTTCCTTCTCTAGAGAATCTTCCCGACCCAGAGATCAAACCCATATTTCCCACATTGTAGACAGACGCTTTACCATCTGAGCCACCAAGGAAGCCTTCCTCTTGTATCTACATTGCTTATTCTTCACCTTCAGAAACTCAGGCTTCTCAGTGAAGTCTTCTTGGACCACCCTCTGAAATTGAAACCTCATTGTCAAGATGGCATTGCATATTCCACTTCTTTGCTTTTTTTCTCCCTAGCTCTTATTGCTGTATGACAGACTTTGTATTTGTTTTTTTTCACCATCTCCTTCTAGAATATAAGCTCCATGAAGATCACAGCTATATCCCCAAGGGTCTAACACAAGCTTATAGTAGGAGGAAGCAGTAAATAAGAGAGACTATGGGAATGACTAAAGAGAGTTGACAAGAATTCTGTTTTGAATATGTTAAGATATTAGATATTTAAGTTGAGATGTCACATAAGCCATAGGATATTTAAATCTTGAGTTGAATTATAAGATTAAGGTTGAACATTTAGTTTATAGTTTTATATATATTATAAAATATTCCTAATTTTAGTTTATAGTTTTATATAGAATATAGAAGAAAATTTCAAATAACTTGAATCTCAATGTCCTAGGATCTTAAACTAGCAGGAATTTTTCTGTGACTTTTCATCAAAACAAATTCCTAGTACATCCTGGAAAGTTGATAGCCACCTAACCTAGAAACAAAAAAACTAGTGTTTGGAATGATAGCCATGGTAGTAAATCCAAATGTCCTCAGTAATTTAAAAGTCAGTTCAATTTGTGCAATATAGAGTTAGATGCTTTAGAAATATTATTAACCAACAATGAAATTTTGCCAACCTTGTCCGGTATGTCAGATAGTTAGCTCTTCTCTTGAGTTAACTGAGGTCTTGCTACTGTTTTGTTTTGTTTTGTTTCCAGAACCTAAATTGATCCTAACAAACATGTGTTAACTCTTGATGAGTACATGTCTATAAAATGCATAGTTTTTTATACATGAGATATCTCATTAAGTCTTCTTGAGACAGAGACAGGAAAATAGTCTCATTCACAGCTACGGAGGAGAGGAAACTGGGAGAGAAGTCAGATTAAATTCCCCAATATCCACACAGCTCTACGTAGTGAAGCTGAGACTTAAACTCAAGTTTTCTGATGCCCTAGCAGGCGAACTGCCTTCTTAGTGATGGGTCTTTGTGAAATGTATCTCATAGTATTATTTCTACCTTCTTGGGTTGAATTTTTTTACTGGTGTTGACTTCCCCTAAAATTTAGGCAACTTTTAGTTGTCCAGCAACTCTACCAGGTTTCCTCTTAGTATTGTCTCAAAATTCTCCTGATTCCCACTCAGACTATTTCATAAGACTAGCTCTTATAAAAGACTTCCTCTTTGTTCCAATTGTCTGCTTTTAATTAGCTATGTAGAATCAAAGAGTGCTAAAGCTGGAAAGGCCCTTAGGAATCATGTATAGGGTAATTTATTATTTGACATGCAAAATAAATAATAAAGAGGCACATAGGGATTGAGTGGTCGTTCATAGATTTATAGTTACTAAGTTACAGAACCTGTCTTTCCTATGACATCACACTTCATCTTTCATAATTCCTAAAAGAAGGGCTAAAATATGCCACAAACATCTAGGGATCTCACCTATTTCAGTTTTATTCACATTGTCTATGCACTAAAACAAGTGCTTCTATTAGCCTAATTCTATGACTTTTCAGTGAAAAACAATAAGATCAGATTTGTATCAATGTTATTTGTGCCTCAGAAAGAATACAATTTTTTTCCCTGTTTTTTTCTTCCTCTCCACAGCAAGTTCTCAGGAACAAAAGCCAGAAAATTCAAACAGTGTTAAGGTAAGTATTTTTTTCTATAGCCTCTAATTAGAATATATGAGGCCATTTGCTGCTGCTGCTAAGTCACTTCAGTCGTGTCCGACTCTGTGCGACCCCATAGACAGCAGCCCATCAGTATATTCTATTTTTCAAGGTTAAATCAATGACCATGTGGTGCTGTTTGAGGGGCATCAGGAACTCTTCCCCTATTTTCAATTTCTTCATGCTCAAATCTCTCCTCCAGGCTAAGACTTGTCCATGGTACCCAAGAAATCCATCAATTCTCACCTTAGGGTTAAGCTATCATTCTTTGCTTAAGTGCACAGGATAAGCCACTGTTCCTCCTTAGCAGCTGAAAACAATTCCATTCCTTAACTTTGTTACTGCAGTCACTGGAGGAAATCTGAGAAGGAATGTGTCACTTGGCCCTTCTTAGGGCAAGTAGACCCAAGTGAGGGATTTGGTGGAGGCAGGGAAGAAACAGAAGCTTCAAAAATGGAAGAGAGAAGGTTATAAGAAATAAATGCTAATTCCATCTATTTCTCTGCATTCCTAAGGAATGACTGCCTGAAGACAGTTTTCCAGAAGACAGAGCTATGCTCCAGTGTAAACTCAGAAAGTGTCCTCCTTCCTAATCCTCTTTAGAAAGTTTTCAGTGAGTCCTCAAGCTACAAATCCTCTTATGTTGTGCTTGTTTCTTGGCTCAATTTAATCCTATTTTTAAGCAAATCTCCCCAACCCCGTGATATCCAATCCATCAATTATCCAGTCACTTCTTATTACCAGAGTAATTTTCAGAGTCAAATCTTACAACTTATACTTAAGATAACTTTTACCACATCTCTAAAGATGTTGGATTATTTCCTCATTCATGAACCTAATCTTCATTTTTAAACTAAAACATCTGTTTGACAACCTCAGTCTTCACTTAGGCCATGTTTTCTAAGTAAAATCAAATGTCACTAAAATGGAGACAATCTCTAGTCTAAGGACCTGACTAACACAGGCCATTCCTTGTGCCAAACTGAACTGCTGGCTAATCTGCACCCTTTTGGCTCCTGTCCTTTTTCCTCACTTAACTGCTTTTCCATGGTAAAATTGTGCTTACACAATTTTGTGCTTGTGCTTACACAATGTATGTCAATGTATGTCAATGTATGGCTTACAGTTTTTATTCAGCCCAGTTCTGAGAAAGGTAAAGTAAAGCACATTCCAGTTGTGTCTCTCACTGATTAAACTCTCTAGACAACTACTGAGGGCTCTGAAAAGCAACTGATTCAGTAGCTTGGGGCAGGAAATCAGAACTCCAAAACCATTATGAGTTTCATGTGTTTTTTCCTCTCACATCTAGGATAGACCCAGGGCAGTTCAAATCCTGTAATTACATAGAAGGAATGGATAAAATAAGAAAGCTCCAAGAGAAACCATGGCTCTCTTACCAGAATTAGGAAGAAGTACCTATGAAATGGAAAGTAGGGAAGCTCACTTTCACCACTATTTCCCCTTCTTCTGCCTTCTCTGAAGGCAAGTTTTAGCCATGAACCTGTACAACAGTGGCAACAAAGCTGTGAGGCACTTAAGACTGAGAGAAAATCTTTTTCTCTGACCAGAGGAATTAGTCTCCAGTAACATGAAGAACACTAGGGGGAAACCTGCTACGTTTTTCTCTGCCTTCTTTTGTTACTTTACCCTGGACATCGATACCTTCATGGGATGTGTGAGACAGCACACAGGAAGGCTAGAGCCATAACATTCTAAACATAGAATTGGAATAGGGGATTGTTGAGAATCAGAGACACTGAAACCAAAGAGAAGAGGGACATGAAAAAGGAACCCCTCCAAATCTGTTTTTATAAAGTGTCTCCTGAGATGTGCATGCAAAGAACTGACTTGACATTCTATGGACAAAAGGCTACCCATGGCTGATTCATGTCAATGTATGGCAAAACCAATACAGTATTGTAAAGCAAAATAAAGTAAAAATTAAATTAAAAAAAAAGAAATTGAACTATAGTCTTAATAGAGATACACACTAAAAAATACTGCCAAGACTCTGAAAACTAAATTTACATTGGAACCACAGTCACAGAAGACAGGGTAGGATGTGTGTTCTGAACTTTAATGGGTTAACTAACTACTTTAAAAATAATCAACCCTCTAGAGAGGATTTTAACAGTTCTTAGAATCATATAAATTGTTCAAAAAGGTCAAGATACAATATTACTCAACATACAAAGAACTAAGACAGTGTCTGTAACTTTAAAGGGAAAGGACAAAGATGCCAACTCCAACATAGGCAATATTTTTAAGTTTTCAAATAAAAACTTGAAGTGATATTAAATTTAATCAGGCTTCATTGGTTTATTTTTGTTTTCATTCTCATTATTCTAGGAGGTGAGTCAAAATGACTAAATAGGGCCTAACTAAATTTAAAATCTTTTTCACAGCAAAGGAAACCATAAGTAAGACAAAAAACAACCCTCAGAATGGAAGAAAATACTTGCAAAGCAATTGACAAAGGATTAACCTCCTAAATATACAAACAGTTCATGCAGCTCAATATCAAAGAAATAATGCAACCAAAAAATGGACAGAAGACCTAAATAGACATTTCTCCAAAGAAGACATACAGATGGCCAACAAACACATGAAAAGATGCTCAACATCACTAATTATTAGAGAAATGCAAATCAAATCCACGAGATATCACCTCACACCAGTCAGAATGCCCATGAACAAAAGACACATGCACCCCAATGTTCCTTGCAGCACTGTCTAAAATAGATGTGACATGGAAATAACCTAAATGTCCATCAACAGAGAGGTGGATAAAGACAATGTGGAACATATATACAATGGAATATTACTCAGCCATCTAAAGGAATGGAATTGGGTCATTTGTAGAGACATGGATAGAGCTAGAGATTGTCCTACAGAGTGAAGTAAATCTGAGAGAAAAACAAATATTGTATAATGTCACTTACATGTGGAATCTAGAAGAATGGTACAGATGAACTTATCTGCAGAGCAGAAATAGAGGCACAGATGTAGAGAACAGATTTACGGGTGGCTGGGAAGTGAGGGTTGAGATGAGTTGGGAGATTTGGACTGCCGTACATACACTGCCATGTACAAAACAGATAACTAATGAGCCCCTGCTGTATAGCAGCGTTCTCTGGTGACCTAAAAGGGGAAAAAATCCGAAGAAGATGAAATCCAGGTACAGCTGATTCTCTTAGCTACATAGCAAAATCTAACACAACATTGTAAAACAACTACAATATTAAAAAAAAAAAGAACCTATAAATTTTTATTAAAAAGGTAATTTTAACAATGTTCCATGAAGTAACAGCAAATACTCTTGAATCTAATGTAATGCTGGAAGTTCTTAGCAGAACTTAAGTATATTTATTCATCTGAGACACATGGTAGCATCTGCTTCCTTCTTATAGAATAGGTATTACAACTCTGATTCTCACACATTAGAGTCATGTGTTTTTCTTTAGTATCAATATCTGCCCCACCCTCAGGGACTTCAATTCCATGGTGATATGGGACCCAGGGTTCATATTAAAAAAAATATTTTTTCATAGATAATTCTACTGTGCAGCCAATGCTGAGAATAAGTTCTTTACACAGTCTCTGCTCCATTTTATTCTTCAAGTATCCTGTTCAAAATATTTCAAACTCTGCCCCAAATTCTCTTGGAGGAACTGTGGTAGAACTCATTAATATCTGGTGGTCTTTGCATAATCTATACACAAGGCATTTTGTGTTACATATATTTAGCTTTACTTCATTCACTCATTTCCTTTTTAAATTACTAGCATTCTAGAATAGCTGCAATGAAATCTTGCTACCTGTCCCAGGCTATTTCATGCCTTTCTGGGGAAATTGCTTCTTTTGCATTCAAAGATAAAGCCCTATGGAATAAAGCTAGTATCTGAGCCATGTTCCCTGCTCTAGATCCACACAGCCACTTGACTTCTCTTCAGAAACAGCAAAGATTTCCATAAAAGGAAGCTAAGAGTTATACAGTAAACATCTATTTCCTTCTCTTTTCTTTATTATCAGAAAATAATCTATAACTTACTACTCATTGCAATTTATCCCAAAGAAGAGGAGGGAGAGATAAAGCTGACATTTTTTTGCCTGTTATGATACCTGAGCCTTCAATTATTTGGTAGTTAAGGTTCATATCTATAAGGGTCAATCCTAGCCATATGATTGGCAAAATGTATGAGTCTCAGAGAATAATCGTAACTGTAGAACACAGAAGTCATATAAAATGCTATAATGATTATGCTACATCTCTTGAGGATTTCTAGATATCTCTAGTATGTAGTATCTAACAAAAGGTTGAATCAATACTTTGCTTTGTCTTGCAGTTTATCACCATTTTTGAAGGAAACAAGAATATTCTTCACAGTGTGAATCCCTCAAAAGAAGTCATCTCAGGTACAAAATATGTTATGCTTTTAACAGTACTTCTAGAATGAGTAGTTTCTCCTTTGCAGCTTTGATGCATATTATCAATATGAGATTGCTATATATAAAAATACAAATATCATATATAAATATTAAGATATTATTTCCACTTGCAGTTTACTATGCAATTCTTAAACCAAAGAGGTAGTAGGTAATGGAACTAACATTGATTAGGTATCAGCTATCTTCATTTTATTAAAGAAAAAGTGAGAATAACTTACTCAAGGTCACCCCAAGCTAGTAAGCTACAGTGCTGGGGTTCAAATACAGATCTGCCAGACTTCAAAGCCTGAGCTCATTAAGCATGACCATAGCTGACATACTCAAATGATCACAGGAGCTAAGCAGATGACAAACAAGAACAGTAGTTTGAGCAGGGGTCCATAGCATGCCCCATCTAAAGAAGGGAGCTGTTACTCAGGTCCAGTCATTGGCATGCTGGCTTGTTGCCAGGCCTTCTAATTCAGGTCTTAGCATTTTTCAGAAGAAAGTAGAGACAGTTTTGTGTAAAAAATTCTGACTTTCAGATTTTATGATGTAATTTCAAAACACCAGATGAATGAAACAAAACTTGTTTATATCTCCTATACCATAAAATATTCCCTCTGCAAGTCTTAGAACTGTAATTTACAAATGAGAAATGGAGGTAAATAACTATTGGAGGTTATACAGCCAACAAATGGAGAGCTTTTAGGGTTCAAAAACATATCTTCTTACTTTTATCCTACATTCTTTCTTCCATCTACACTGTGGATCCATATAGTTGCCATTGCATCCCAGAACTAGGTCCTTAGTGGGTAATGACCAAAGATAGCTTATAGTTTTGTTGTGAAAAGAACTATTAATTGATAAACACAAGAGTTCACTCTTCACTCTGGGAATGATGCTATTAACCTAGTACACCAGCCACCCACTAGTCTTCTAATAGTGAATATGGATTTGGGCAGTCTTTAGTGTGTTTCTAGAAACTGCTTTACAACACTGGAACCACCCAGAATACCTTTTTGACCATGAAGATTCCCAGACCCTTTATACACTGGCTAAGTTAGTATCTTGGAGTAATGATGCCCAGAAATCTGCATTTTTAACAAGACCATCAAGTTTTCAGAACATTAACCCTTACCTCTCCAATGAGAATTTCAGAACCCTTGTCATAATGCCTCAGTCATGTTAAAAAAATTTTTATCTTTCCTTTTCAGAATGTACATTTTTCTCTTTCATCCATACTTCTGTCTTTTTGCTACAGATTTTGGCTTTTTCCTTTTCAATTTTTAGATAATTTAAAAAACAATAGCACAGTAAAAATCTAAACAGAGGCTTCCCAGGTGGCTCAGTGGTAAAGAATCTGACTGCCAATGCAGAAGACACAGGAGACTTAGGTTCAATCCCTGGGTTGGTAAGATCTACTGGAGAAGGAAATGGTAACACAGTCTACTATTCTTGCCTGAACAAAAATCCCACAGACAGAAGAGCCCGGTGGGCCATAGTCCATAGGGTTGTAAAGAGTCGGACACGACTGACCAACCGAGCATGCACAAAAACCTAAACATAGTTTTTTTTATTCTTTATTCTGTTGGCTTTCTTGGACTTCCCAGGTGATTCAGATGATAAAGAATCTGCCTGAAATGCAGGAGACCCAGGTTTGAACCCTGGGTCAGGAAGAGCCCCTGGAGAAGGGAATGGCAACCTACTCCAGTATTTTTGCCTGGAGAATTACATGAATAGAGGAGACTGCCAGGCTACAGTCCATGGATCACAAAGAGTTGAACACAGCTGAGCAACTAACACTTTCACTTTTCACTTTAAATTTGCTGTTACCTCTGAGTGCCGAAGAATTGATGCTTTTGAACTGTGGTGTTAGAGAAGACTCTTGAGAGTCCCTTGGACTTCAAGGAGATCCAACCAGTCCATTCTGAAGCAGATCAGCCCTGGGATTTCTTTGGAAGGAATGATGCTAAAGCTGAAACTGCAGTACTTTGGTCACCTCATGCGAAGAGCTGACTCATTGGAAAATACTCTGATGCTGGGAAGGATTGGGGGCAGGAGGAGAAGGGGATGACAGAGGATGAGATGGCTGGATGGCATCACTGACTTGATGGACTTGAGTCTGAGTGAACTCCAGGAGTTGGTGATGGACAGGGAGGCCTGGCATGCTGCGATTCATGGGGTCACAAAGAGTCAGACATGACTGAGCAACTGAACTGAACTGAACTGTGTTAGCTTTTAAGGGGCTTCCCAGGTGGGTTAGATGTAAAGAACCTGTCTGCCAGTGCAGTAGACACAGGAGACCTGGGTTCAATCCCTGAGTCAGAAAGATACCCTGGAGAAGGAAATGGCAATCCATTCCAGTATTTTTGCCTGGAGCATCCCATGGACAGAGGAGCCTGGCAGGTTACAGTCCATGGGGTCACAAAAGAATCAAACATGACTTAGTGACTAAACAACATATTAGCTTAACCATAGAAGATCACCTAGCTAGAAAAAACAAATCTAGTAACTATAAGAGGTATAGTCATGAATTCTGCATTGAACTGGAATTAAGAAAAGATGGGCTTTTACTATCATGTGTGCTTTCATGTCCTATCACAACCTATCATAAGTTTTCATAAAAGTACATAAATATTCACCTCTGTCTTTACATATAAAATACTCATTTTGTTAAATTTTAACATGATATTCTCTAAGAGAATATCTACGAACAAAGCTAGTGGAGGTGATGGAATTCCAGTTGAGCTATTTCAAATCCTGGAAGATGATGCTGTGAAAGTGCTGCACTCAATATGCCAGCAAATTCGGAAAACTCAGCAGTGGCCACAGGATTGAAAAAGGTCAGTTTTCATTCCAATCCCAAAGAAAGGCAATGCCAAAGAATGCTCAAACTACCGCACAGTTGCACTCATCTCACACCCCAGTAAAGTAATGCTCAAAATTCTCCAAGCCAGGATTCAACAGTAATACATGAACCATGAACTTCCAGATGTTCAAGCTGGTTTTAGAAAAGGCAGAAGAACCAGATGGACTGATGCTAAAGCTGAAACTCCAGTACTTTGGCCACCTCATGCGAAGAGTTGACTCATTGGAAAAGACTCTGATGCTGGGAGGGATTGGGGGCAGGAGGAGAAGGGGACGACAGAGGATGAGATGCCTGGATGGCTTCACTGACTCGATGGACATGAGTTTGGGTGAACTCCAGGAGTTGGTGATGGACAGGGAGGCCTGGTGTGCTGCAATTCATGGGGTGGCAAAGAATCGGACACAGCTGAGTGACTGAACTGAACTGAAGAGTCCATGCCCTGAAGAAGTGATAAGTGAAAGTGAAGTCACTTAATTTTGTCCAACTCTTTGTGACCCCATGGACTGTAGCCTACCAGGCTCCTCTGTCCATGGGATTTTCCAGGCAAGAGTACTGGAGTGGGTTGCCATTTCCTTCTCCAAATCCCATGTGATACATAACAATAATTCCAAATGGAAACTTTTATTATCCGTACAGTCTTCTTTCACATGACAAAAGAAATCACTTGAAGTCAGTCAACTAAAAATTTACCCAAAGTCATGAGAAATAATAGCAGTTTTAATGCAGTTCTGTTTTCAACTGAGCACTCTGAAATAGACAGTCTCGCTGTGTAGAGTTGAAAGTTATCAGTACTCTCTATGTGAGTTTAACTCATTACTTTTTCAGAGGTTCTTCTGCTAGAAAAAGAAAGGTATTCTTTGAACACTTGATTAGAGAAGTATCAGAGTAGAGCAGGTATAATGATGCCATGAGAGGCAGAAAGCTGGACCCTATGGAAGTGGATGACTTCTATTAACATGACCTTAGGCAGGGTTTCTGACTTCATCAAGATTCATATCTAAAAATGAGGATATCATTCTGTTTCCTTCACAGAGTTGTTAGAAGGAACAAATCAACAGAATATTTGTGCCTATTTTTTAAATCCCATAATCTATTTCATAAAAGTCAATTTCTAAATTTTAAATCATTAATCCTATGGTATTACTACCTCAACTAGAATGTCTAATAAATATCAATACTGCTTTGTTTTGTCCACAGAAACTTCCAGGTCTGATGTTCCCAAACAAGGATCTAAAATGCTGGCAAAGCTATCTTCAGCTCTGTCAAAGGTGTTTTCTCGAAATATTAACACCAATATTTCCAAATCTTCCTCACCACCTCACCAGAATGAGCATTGAAGTTTTTATACCTGATACTAATATGCTTACTTCCCTTAGAAAATAAAATGTTTTTTAAAACATTAACATAGTTTCCAATAAGATGATTCCTATAATTCTGAGCAAAAAATTAAGAGCAAGAGAAATAGAGACCTGAGTAACAAAATTTTGACAATGCTTCTGATTAGAATTTTGGTATAAGGAGATGCTGAGTGCTGGTATTATATACAAGCCATGAAGATAAAGAGACAAAAAGTATATCAAGTAAATCAGTTAGCCCTCATTACCCACCAGAAAATGAACTTGAATTTTTTCCTATTAAATTTCCAGAGGGTATGTTCACCAAAATAGTCAGCAAGCTGAGATAAAACTCAAGCTGAATTCTCTGACACAGATATGAAACTGATTGGTTCACTAGAAAAGATGTATTTGTATGTTCAAATAAGAAGTATCTCTAACCAACTACAGGTAAAACTTCATCAGTTTATAAAACACCTGCCAAATGAAAATATGTAACTATTGATAAACAACCATCAAGAAGAATCACTGTGGATAAAACATTATATATACATAAGATGATCCCTCTCCTTAAAAACCTTTTTCAGACAGGGCACCTTTTTGTATAAAACACCATCAATAAACAAATTGTTGGTCAGTAAAGTTATTAAATTCTTTATATAGATACCTTATATGAACATAGATCTCAAGATTCTATTTGTAAGAACATAAAAAGTACTGAGGAAAACTTAACAAGATGGATCATTAGTACAGTGATAGAGGAATTTTTTTTTTTTAATATCAGTTAACTTGCTACTTTGTGATATGGATCCAAATTTATTCAGCATGTTTGCTCCTGGGTTCTAAAAGTCTTTTGAAAGATCCAAAAGGTGGACCAAACAGTAAAGAATGTCAGTCATCATTATTATCTATACCAGTGCTGACTCATACATTTTTCAAAGAATGTGATATCTTTTCTTTTTTCTATATAATATTCTTGACAGTAGCCAGTATTAAAGCAGAAACATCTGAGAAAATTTTGTTTTACACAATTGGATTTTCTTTAATAAATTTAGTGAGGTTATGACAGATAGTTCCAGAGGAAAAAATGTAATTATAAAGAATTTTTATATTCCAGTGATAATGAAGATATTCAGTTAGTCATTTATTCTATTTATAATAATTTCTTATAAATTATTTGATCTCAAAGATCATACAAAATCATATACACTATAGATGTAGATCTTTTAAAAATTATAGTTTATAAGAAATGATTGCCAGTCCAGAACAAAACTATTTTCAGGAGAACTAATTTTACCAGTGTGCATAAATTGACAGTAGAGTGTATCCTTATAAATGTCATCCAAACAAATCACTGATTGTCCCCAGCTTTAAAAATCCCATGCTTTCAGGTTGTCTTTTACCATAAAAAAGTTTTACTGTAAATTATTTTTAATCAAAGCTCTCATCCATGTTTTCAAAAGTTGATAAGGAAATAAGCAAATCTTTAGCAAATCTGATTCTAAGGCACTCTGATTCAGATACTTCTCTAATTAAAGATTTTACATGTAAGAGTAATGTACTCTCTGGTAGGATTTTAATGATGAAAGAAATTTCCAGTTTTCTCCAACGGAGGTAGAAAAAGGAGCATAAAGTTCAGAATTCTTAAAGCTGTCAAAATTATGGAAAAAGTGATTCTAAGGCACTCTGATTCACATACTTCTCTAATTAAAGATTTAACATGTAAGAGTAGTGTACTTTGTGATAGGATTTTAATGATGAAAGAAATTTCCAGTTTTCTCCAACTGAGGTAGAAAAAGAAGCATAAAGTTCAGAATTCTTGAAGCTGTCAAAATTATGGAAAAAGTGATTTAAATTATTCATAAATTTAAGTTCTAGGAAAAACCATAATCCAGAAAAGTTTCTATAACATGTCATGTGTTGAATAAACTTTATAGCTGTTTAGATAATATTAGAAAAGATACTAAAAGAATCAAAGACTGAGTTGAAAGAAATGCATATTACCTGATGAAATCTGTAGTAGCCTTAAATTTCTATAAGTAATGAACTTTTGATACTGAAAAATATTTTTTAAATCCATAAAGCATGGGAATAATTTCTCAGGTTTTTTATTCCGTTTCTGCTGTACTAATACAGAGGTTGGCAAAATCTTTTCCATAAAAGGCTAGTGAACATCATACTTTTGGAGGGTATAATGGTCTCTGTCAGAACTATTACATTATGGCTTTCTACCACAGAAGCAACCATAGTTAATGTATGAACAAGTGAATATGGCTGGAAATTCAGTTTATGAAAAGTAAAATCTGAAGTTTAAAATTTTTACATCACAAAACATCTTTTATTTTTTCAGTGATTAAACAGATTATAAAACCATCCTTAGCTCACAGATTTCACAGAATGAGATGGTAAGCCAGGTAGACCCCATGGTAGTAGTGTCCTGACTCATGTACTATGAAAACTTGGGACCCATAAATTAACTGAGTTTGATATTAAAGATACTAATGCTAATCAAAGATACTTTGATATTAAAAATATTAAAAATAGTTCTAAACACAATGAATTTGGGGAGTTCCCTGGCAATCCAGTGGTTAGCACTTGGTACTTTCATTGCTGTGGTCCAGGTTCAGTCCCTGGTTGGAGAGTGAAAATTCCACAAGTCATGCAGTATGGCCAAACAAGCAATGAAATTTTACTAAGGAAGTTTCAAAATATATTACAAAAAATTTATACATAAGGTTCAAATATTCATCTTTTTGTAATTTTATTACTGAATACATTTCTGAAAAGGCACATGTACATTCTGCTACAAGCTACCTTGAATTAGAAAAAGAAAGTTACCTCAAGATTTAATTTGAAGTTGAATTTTCAGTAAAAATTTCTTCTTACCTTACAAATAGCCAGTCAAAATGGATCCAGACATATTTTCAGAACACTTGGTAGTCACATTTGTGAAAACCTCTCAACATCAGTCTAGTTTGCAGCTCAAAGTTCCCATCCCCCTACAGAAACAACTGACAGGCAAAAACTGTCAAACCCAACTTTTCAGAACTTTGTGAAACAGTTAAATGTTTACAGTAACTAATCAAACACTGAATCAAGAAAAAGGTAACTGGAAAATTGTAGCAAAAATTTATGATGTTTTTACGTGTCCTTGCTCATTCTCTCGCCAGCACAGGGGCAGTACTAAAAGAAAGAAACTTGCATTCCTTGTGTGTAAGTCCTTGGACCCTGCTTCTGGAAGGAGCAGAGCACATTTCCTTGGAAAATTTTTGTTTGTCTGTTATAAACTATCCGGGAGCAGCATGGCAAAGCACTTGTTCTCAGTTCAACCTAACTGGGAATTCAGAGCAGAAAAGCAATAGACAGCACTCAAAAAAACTGCAAGCCAAACTAACAACTCACAGATGCTTAGGGGGTAAAATATGATGGAAACATAAAACAGATACCAAAATCTGAGGAACAAAAGTTAATGTCATTTCATCAAGAAATTAAGACATTCAGAAGCATCTATGAGAGGAATACAGAAAGCCATGAATATGCTCACAGCAAAACTCATGCTCAGAAAAGATATGAAACACCTTAAGCTTTCACTTCAAGCCAATCATTAGGTTAGCTAAGCCTAGCTAGGTATTTAAAGTAGTTCCCCTCATAGATCCTGCAAAGACTAGGATGTGTGCTTTTGAGCTTCTGCTGTTCCAGAAGGAACCTCTGTTCCAGAAGGAACCTCTGTTAAAACTCTAGCTTAACACAAGGAACAGACTTCGGTGACCACAGAAGACAAGAAATACATCCTTTGAAACAAATAGGCTACTGTAGCCTTCAACAATCAAAAACAAACAATCAAACAAACCAAAAAAAACCTGGAAAAAATGGAGACCTGATTTCCAGGGTTACCACATTATAAATCATGAAGGTCCAGTTTTCAACAACAACAAAATCAAGCCTCAAAACTCCCACAAGGAATACAAAGAAATAGGGAAACATATCCCCCAGAACAACAAAATAAACATTTAGAAACCTTCCCTCAGGAAGCCCAAACTTTGGAGTAATATATAAAGATCATGGAACAATTATACTAAATCTGCTCAAAAAAGCCAAAGGAAAACCTGGACAGACTGAAGGAAATCAGAAAAACACTGCATGAACTAAATGAGAGTATCAATAAAGAAGTTAAAAAGTATAAAAGGGATTCCAATAGCCACCGTGGAAAAGGTTGACAGTTCCTGAAGAAGTGAAACATAGAATTGCCATGTATTCTATTAATTCGACTTCTAGGTATATACCCAAAGACATCACTTTACCAACAAAGGTCCATCAAGTCAAAGCTATGGTTTTTCCAGTGGTCAAGTATGGATGTGAGAGTTGGACTGTGAAGAAAGCTGAGCACCGAAGAATTGATGCTTTTGAACTGTGGTGTTGGAGAAGACTCCTGCCAGTCCCTTGGAACACAAGGATGTCCAACCAGTCCATCCCAAAGAAGATCAGTCCTGGGTGTTCATTGGAAGGAATGATGCTAAAGCAGAAGCTCCAGTACTTTGGCCACCTGATGTGAAGAGCTGACTCATTTGAAAAGAGCCTGATGCTGGGAGGGATTGGGGGCAGGAGGAGAAGGGGACGACAGAGGGTGAGATGGTTGGATGGCATCACCACCTCAATGGACATGAGTTTGGGTAAACTCTGGGAGTTGGTGATAGACAGGGAGGCCTGGCATGCTGTGGTTCATGAGGTCACAGAGTCGGACACGACTGAGGAACTGAACAGAACTGAATGTTATATTGATACCAGTTCAAATTATATGGTATAAACTTGTAAACGTATTCTCTCCACAGTATCCACAAATAAACATCTAAAAAATATATACACAATAAAAAAATAATAAGATAATCAAAGGAATCATGACAAAAAAGTAACAATATACAAAGGAAGGCAGTGATGAAGCAAATGAGGAACAAAAAAGCTGTAAAGCATACCAAGATAAATAATTAAATGGAAAAAACCCTCTCTGTAATTACTTTGAATGTAAATTTATTAAATTCTCTAATCAAAAGGCAGAGTCTTGTACTAGGAAAAAAATAAAAGCCTACTGCCTCAGGAGACTGTTTTAGAGCCAAAGAAACAAATAGATGTAGAAGATGGAAAAGGATATTCCATGCCAGTAGTCACCAAAAAATAGGCCTGGTGGCTATATTCAGTTGAGTTCAGTCACTCAGTTGTGTCCGACTCTGTGACCCCATGAATCACAGCACACCAGGCCTCCCTGTCCATCACCAGCTCCCATAGTTCACCCAAACTCATGTCCATCGACTCGGTGATGCCATCCAGCCATCTCATCCTCTGTCGTCCCCTTCTCCTCCTGCCCCCAATCCCTCCCAGCATCAGTCTTTTCCAATGAGTCAACTCTTCGCATAAGGTGGCTATATTAGTATCAGACAAAATGGATTTTAGGGCATTGTTACAGACAAAAAATGACATTATATATTGATTAAAGGGTCTATTCATCAATAAAACAATTATAAACATATCTGCACAAAATAGAGCCCCAAAATATATAAAGCAAATAATCAGTTCAGTTCAGTCACACAGTCGTGTCTGACTCTTTGCATCCCCATGAATCACAGCATGCCAGTCCTCCCTGTCCATCACCAACTCCCGGAGTTCACTCAGACTCACGTCCGTTGAGTCGATGATGCCATCCAGCCATCTCATCCTCTGCCGTCCCCTTCTTCTGCCCCCAATCCCTCCCAGCATCAGAGTCTTTTCCAGTGAGTCAGCTCTTCGCATGAGGTGGCCAAAGTACTGGAGTTTCAGCTTTAGCATCATTCCTTCCAAAGAAATCCCAAGGCTGATCTCCTTCAGAATGGACTGGTTGGATCTCCTTGCAGTCCAAGGGACTCTCAAGAGTCTTCTCCAACACCACAGTTCAAAAGCATCAATTCTTCAGCACTCAGCCTTCTTCACAGTCCAGCTCTCACATCCACACATGACCACAGGAAAGCCATAGCCTTGACTAGATGGACCTTAGTTGGCAAAGTAATGTCTCTCCTTTTGAAAATGCTATCTAGGTTGGACATAACTTTTCTTCCAAGGAGTAAGCGTCTTCTAATTTCATGGCTGCAGTCACCATCAGCAGTGATTTTGGAGCCCCCAAAAATAAAGTCTGACACTGTTTCCACTGTTTCCCCATCTATTTCCCATGGAGTGATGGGGCCAGATGCCATGGTCTTCGTTTTCTGAATGTTGAGCTTTAAGCCAACTTTTTCACTCTCCTCTTTCACTTTCATCAAGAGGCTTTTTAGCTCCTCTTCACTTTCTGCCATAAGGGTGGTGTCATCTGCATATCTGAGGTTATAGCTATTTCTCCCGGCAATCTTGATTCCAGCTTGTGCTTCNTGTCTAGAAAAGGACAGCAGCAGTGGCCAGTCTGGAACCAGCTGGGTGTCCTTAGGGCTGTGGTCTTCCAGCCTTGATGGTTGGCCCTTCCTCGGGGGTCCTCTGGCTTTGCCCCTGCTCCCCAAGGGGAAGTGCATCTCCTTGCCGTCATATATTGATGTCGACCTCTGTTTCCTGGTTGACATTGACCTCTGTTTCCAGGCAACCTTTCCTTAGAGCTGTTGATGTGTTCACCTATATTCTCCACAACAGGATGGCTTAAGGTCTGCGTCTCTGTCAGTTACTTTCATGACACACTTCATTCATAGAGATCATTCTTTTCATTTTTCTCATTCTTGGCCATCTGTGCCAGGCTTGCCTCCATGTACATTATCCCTCTGGGGCCCCAAGGAATCATTCACCCATGATGTGTAGGGGCTTCAGGATCGATCTGAGGCTGCCTCAGTCATTTGTGCAGGCACACCATGCAGACATCTCCGTGTGGGTCTTCTCCTTCCTCCTTCAATCTACCAGGATAGGTGGGGTAGTGCTCCCTGCCCTCATATTCCCCAGCCCTACCTGAGGGTTCCTTTATCCACTCCTCTCAGGGCTCTGCCTGAAGGTGGTTGGGGATTAGGGTTGCTTCTCAGGGCAACCCCACCCCACGCTAGCCTCTAATACCTTTCTACCAACCTCTACTGGTCTGCTGGCTTCCTCAGTCCATGAGACTTTATCGGAGCCTTTGCTTACTTGACACCATCTTTCCAAATCTTTAGCCCATGCCGGGACCCAGGGTTTAGAAACAGAAAAGGTTATCGATTGCTTTGTTTTCTGCCATTGTGCTATGTCATCCCTTCTCTCTAAAGTAATGAAAGCAGTGGTTGTAGCTGATTGAATGAACAAGGGTCACTGAGTACCAAGGCAAAACCCCAAACAAACACACAGAGAGCCCCTGGGGTGCATGCTTCCAAATATTCTCCTGACTCTAAGGTTTCAGCTCCACGGTTTAATAGAAGTTCAGGGAGAGCAGAGGACATAAATTAGTGAACCAAGATGACTAAACCTGATCCTTTGGTATCCCCAAGAGATTTATAGGATGTGAAGTGTAGCTGAGAGTTAAGAAACCAAAAATGACTGAGGGAGCAAATGAATAAACACATTCAGAGAGTCTTAGCCAAGCTGTAATTGTAGAGAGACATGATACCTCATAACCAAATTGCATTAAAAATTGTAAAATGTGATCAAGTGAACAATAACTGTCTTGCTTAAGCTGCTTTGGAAATCTAGATGTTCATATTTTAGGATAAAATGGAATATTCTTATATAGTGTTATGTGAAAATGGAACTATTTTAATTTCAGTGTTGGCTGGGTACCCAATAGAATAAATCTGCCATTTCAAAATTTGGGAAGGATGCACACTCTCTGGTTTTGTGACCCTGACCCCTTCTCCACTGACAGTGTAACAAGATGGAGAGTTAGCATTTTGGAGCAAACCATGTGCTATGCTCCAAATATCACCACCTCCAAAAAAGGCATGGAGTGTACTTGCCTCTTTCTTCATGCACAGAAACAGCAGTTTCCACTGGACCTCTTGCAGGGTTTAATAAGTGTCCTCTACATTTGAGGGGACACAGTGAACAAGAGGCCTGATCCACACCCAAGGGAGGGGAGCCTCTGGATGGATTTTGGCAGCTGAGGAAGGAGCCCTGAGGCACTTCTCTGCATGCAGGATACCTCAGGTGTGAGATCCTCCTTAATTGTGGGGGAACCCAAAAAGTCACTCCAGAGGAATATTCTTTATTTTGTTTTATTTTATTACACTGGACTGAGTAAGTAAGAAAGTAAATGTTAGTTGCTCAGTCATGTCTGACTCTTTGCAGTCTCATGGACTGTAGCCCACCAGGCTCCACTGTCCATGAAATTCTTTAGGCAAGTATACTGGAGTGAGTTGCTATTGTCTTCTTCGACACTGGACTAAACACATTAATAATTTCACTTTGTGTTGTGAAAGTTGAGTTGCTGACAAACTTCTTATTATACAAAAGGCATCTGAAAGATATGAGATTTGCGCTAAATATCTTTCAGGACAGGGAAGAGTTAACTTTACCAGGATAAATTTAAAGTTTGGACGATGGGAGAGAAAAATAATGTTGCTTATAGCCCATGAATTTTGCTTGTTCAAAATAGTACTTACATATATTAAGGTTTCAAAGAGATATACAATATCCATAGCCAACAAATATCTTTTAGTTCTTAGTATGTCAGGCAACCCTGTTAGATGCTGGGCTAGAAATTACATAGAAAGCACATTCCCATTCCTTTATCTGCTGTTCATATTCTACATGCTAAAAATCATAAAATAATTATTCAGCATCCAGCATTTTGATAGGGTTAGTTTCTTCCCTAACAGAGATAACTTTTTTTTTTTTTAGTGATCACATCATCATGATTATCTGGGTCGTGAAGATCTTTTTTGTACAGTTCTTCTGTGTATTCTTGCCACCTCTTCTTAATATCTTCTGCTTCTGTTAGGTCCATACCATTTCTGTCCTTTATCGAGCCCATCCTTGCATGAAATGTTCCCTTGGTATCTCTAATTTTCTTGAAGAGATCTCTAGTCTTTCCCATTCTGTTCTTTTCCTCTATTTCTTTGCATTGATCGCTGAAGAAGGCTTTCTTATCTCTTCTTGCTATTCTTTGGAACTCTGCATTCAGGTGCTTATATCTTTCCTTTTCTCCTTTGCTTTTCACCTCTCTTCTTTTCACAGCTATTGGTAAGGCCTCCCCAGACAGCCATTTTGCTTTTTTGCATTTCTTTTCCATGGGGATGGTCTTGATCCCTGTCTCCTATACAGTGTCATGAACCTCATTTCATAGTTCATCAGGCACTCTGTCTATCAGATCTAGGCCCTTAAATCTATTTCTCACTGCCACTGTATAATCATAAGGGATGTGATTTAGGTCAGACCTGAATGGTATAGTGTTTTTCCCTACTTTCTTCAATTTAAGTCTGAATTTGGTAATAAGGAGTTCATGATCTGAGCCACAGTCAGCTCCTGGTCTTGTTTTTGTTGACTGTATAGAGCTTCTCCATCTTTGGCTGCATAGAATATAATCAATCTGATTTCAGTGTTGACCATCTGGTGTTGTCCATGTGTAGAGTCTTCTCTTGTGTTGTTGAAGAGGGTGTTTGCTATGACCAGTGCATTTTCTTGGCAAAACTCTATTATTGCCCTGCTTCATTCCGCATTCCAAGGCCAAATTTGCCTGTTACTCCAGGTGTTTCTTGACTTCCTACTTTTGTATTCCAGTCCCCTATAATGAAAAGGACATCTTTCTTGGATGTTAGTTCTGAAAGGTGTTGTAGGTCTTCATAAAACTGTTCAACTTCAGCTTCTTCAGCATTACTGGTTGGGGCACAGACTTAGATTACCGTGATATTGAATGGTTTGCCTTGGAGGCGAACAGAGATCATTCTGTCGTTTTTGAGACTGCATCCAAGTACTGCATTTCAGACTCTTTTGTTGACCATGATGGCTACTCCATTTCTTCTGAGGGATTCCTGCCCGCAGTAGTAGATATAATGGTCATCGGAGTTAAATTCACACATTCCAGTCCATTTTAGTTCACTGATTCCTAGAATGTTGACGTTCACTCTTGCCATCTCTTGTTTGACCACTTCCAATTTGCCTTGATTCATGGACCTGACATTCCAGGTTCCCATGCAATATTGCTCCTTACAGCATTGGATCTTGCTTCTATCACCAGTCACATGCACAACTGGGTATTGTTTTTGCTTTGGCTCCATCCCTTCATTCTTTCTGGAGTTATTTCTCCACTGATCTCCAGCAGCATATTGGGCACCTAATGACCTGGGGAGTTCCTCTTTTGGTATCCTATCATTTTGCCTTTTCATAATGTTCATGGGGTTCTCAAAGCAAGAATATTGAAGTCGCTTGCCATTCCCTTCTCCAGTAGACCACGTTCTGTCAGACCTCTCCACCATGACCCACCCGTCTTGGGTTGCCCCACAGGCATGGCTTGGTTTCATTGAGTTAGAGAAGGCTGTGGTCCTAGTATGGTTAGATTGACTAGTTTTCTGTGAGTATGGTTTCAGTGTGTGTGCCCTCTGATGCCCTCTTGCAACACCTACCATCTTACTTGGGTTTCTCTTACCTTGGGCGTGGGGTATCTCTTCATGGCTGTTCCAGCAAAGCACAGCTGCTGCTCCTTACCTAGAGTTCCTAGAGGAGCTATCCCATGCACACAGAATATTCTTTGGAATAAATCGTACGTTAGGCCACAAAACAAATTACAATAAATTCTAAAAGACTAAATCAAAGTATCTTTTCTGACAACACTGGGGTAATATAGATATCACTAAGAAAAATTGGAAAATTCACAAATATGTGGAAATTAAACATCATACTCTTAACCAATGGGTCAAAGAAGAAATTTGAGATTAGAATATACTTATTTGTAAATAAAAAATAATGATGCAACATAGCAAAACTTATGGGATGTAGCAAAGGCAGTGCTCAGAAGAAAATTTATAGCTGTAAATATCTACATTAAAAAAGAAGAAAGATCACATCAATAACCTTAACTTTACACCTTGAAAAACTAGGAAAAAAAAAAAGAGTCAAATAAACCCAAAGCTGTAGACACAGTGAAGTAATAAAGATTAGAATGAAGAAAAGTAAAATATGCACCAGAGAAACAATAAAACCTATGAAATCATATGTTTGTATTTTTGAAAAAAAAAAAAAATTTATAAACTTTTAGCTAGGTTGACTGAAAATAGGAAACTTTCCATTTTTCACCATTGAGCATAATGTTATTAGCTGTGGGTTTTTAATAAATCCCCTTTATCATGTTGAGGAAGTTCTTTTCTATTCTTATTTTTCTAAACATTTTTTAAATCATAAAATAGTGGTAATTATTGTCAAAGGCCTTTTTTCTCTGTCAATAGAGATGTTAATGTGGCTTTTCCTCTTCAATCTATTAAATTAGTCCCAATTGCTTACTTAGGCACTGTAACAAAGCACCACAAATTGAATGGCTTAAAAAACAGAAATGCTCCACAGTTCTAGAAGCTTGAATTATGAGATCAAAGTGTTTTGTTGGATGATGCTCCCTCTGAAGGAAGTAGAAAATGATATTTTCTAAGATTGTCTTCTAGCTTCTGGTAGTTTTTCAGCTTTGGGCAGTTTAACTCCAATCTTCACAATGGATTTTCTTTGTGTATGCCTGGATTTTTATATGATATTCCTTTTATAATAACACTCATCATATTGAAGTAAGGTCCCAGCATTCTCCAGTACAACTTCATCTTAACACAAAATTACACTCTCAATAACCCTATTTTCAAAAAAGGTGAGAGTTTAGAAAATCAATATGAATTTGGAGGAAGCACAATTCAAACAATAACACAGTGTATCGCATTGATTAGTTTTTCCATGTTGAAGCTTCTTTGCATTTTCTAATCCTTTTAAATTAAATTATCAGTGTGCTAGTATTTTGTTGAAATTTTTTTCATTTTTGTTCACAAGGAGTTTTCTGGTGGCTCAGATGGTAAAGCGTTTGTCTACAATGTGGGAGACCTGGGTTCGATCCCTGGGTTGAGAAGATTCCCTGGAGAAGGAAATGGCAACCCACTTCAGTACTCTTGCCTAGAAAATCCCATGGACAGAGGAGCCTGGTGCAGACTACTTTCCATGGGGTCGGTCACAAAGAATCGGACATGACCAAGCAACTTCACTTCCACTTATAAAAAATACTGGTATTTAATTATTTTCTTGTGATGTCCTTATATGGCTTTGTGTCAGGGTAATTCTGGCCTCATAGTATAGATTAGGAAATGTTCCTTCCTCCTCTTGAATTTTGGAAAAGTTTAAGAAATACTGGTGTTAATTCCCATTTACGTGCTCAGTATAATTCACTAGGGAAGTCATCTGGTCCTGGATTTTTCTCTGTTGGGGGGTTTTTAATGTCCTGTTTCATTCACTACTATTCAACGTCATAGTAGAACTTTTTTTTTACCAAAGCAATTAGACAATAAATTATGAAAAACATCCAAGTGAGGGAGAGAAAAGAATAAAACTATCTCTGCTTGCAGATATGAATAGAGGTCCCCAAAGAAGAGCCACAAGAAGGCTACTGGAACTAATAAGTGAATTCAGCAAGATTATAGGATAGAAGATAAATTTTAAAAGTCTATTGTATTTCTATATACCTAAAATAAATACCCCCTCAAATTTAGAGCAGTTCCCACAATATCATCTAAATAAGAATCAGTCAAGAAATGAGTTGTAAGACTTAAAACATTTATAATGTTTCAGAAAAAAATTTTAAAAGGACTAAATAAATGGAAAATGTGTTCATGATCCTATATTTTTGACTGTGGATTAATGAATATGACATCAAAACCATGAGCAACAAATCTAGACTCAAAAATTAAAAACTTATCTGCAAAGAATATTATCATGAAATTGAAGAGACAACCTGTAGAATGGATGAAAATATTTTCAAATCAAGTATCTGATAAAGTGTAATGTCTAGAATATACAAAGAACTCATGCAACTCAAAAAACAATTAAAATATGGGTGTTGACTTGAATAGACATTTCTCCACATAAGATATAAAAATGGCCACAAGATTTTGTAGACATGCAATTCCATTAACTATTAGGAAACTGAAATCAAAACAACAATCATTTACTATTTCATTCATACAAAGATGACTTTTTTTTTTTTTAAGAAAAAAAAAAAAAAACGTTGAGTGGGCCAGGACATAGAGAAAACAGAATACTCATAAATTGTTGTTGGGAATTGCAGCTGCTGTGGTAATGGTGGTTCCTCAAAAAGCTAAACCTAGAATTACCATGTGACTCAGCAATTCCACTCCTGTATATACACCAAAATGAACTGAAAATGGGAACTCAAACACTTATACAATAATACTCATTGCAGTACTATTTGCAAAATATGGAAACAACTCACCTATTTATCAACAGATGAATGTACCCAAAAAATGTGATATATGCCTATGCTGCTGCTGCTGCTGCTGCTAAGTCGCTTCAGTCGTGTCCGACTCTGTGCGACCCCATAGACAGGAGCCCAACAGGCTCCCCTGTCCCTGGGATTCTCCAGGCAAGAACACTGGAGTGGGTTGCCATTTCCTTCTCCATTGTGTGAAAGCGAAAAGTGAAAGTGAAGTCGCTCAGTCGCATCCGACTTCTAGCGACCCCATGGACTGCAGCCTACCAGGCTCCTCTGTCCATGGGATTTTCCAGGCAAGAGTACTGGAGTGGGGTGCCATTGTAGGGATGCAAAATGGCAAGTAAACAGAATAATAGAAAATTTATATCTATTAGTTTTAAATCTAGTTCACAGTATTACTGTTATTTAAACAATATTAATTAAGAAGACTTCAAATACTAGGTTTTCCCTCACTTTTTCTTATTGTACTTGCATCATATAAACTTTTCTCATATATTTTCACATCCTCATAATAAAACTGACTTCTTCCCTCTTTTACCTTGTCCTGGCTCCCTAGGTGGCGCTAGTGGTAAAGAACCCACTTGCAATGCAGGAACCTAAGAAACATGGGTTCGATCCCTGAGTCAGGAAGATCACCTGGAGAAGGAAATAGCAACTCACTCCAGTATTCTTGCCTGGAGAACCCCATGGACAGAGGAGCCTTGCAGGCTACAATCCATAGGGTCACAAAGAGTCAGACAAGACTAAAGCAACTTAGCTACTATCTCAATTAAAAGCTACTATCTCAATGCTGCTAATTATATGCATCAGTTGCAATAAGCAGCTTACCAGGTCAGTAGTTTTATCCAGATATCATTACTAAATACAACGTATAATTTTCCAATACAGCATGGTCAGATTGCTGGCTTATATCATTTCCAAAGAAATCTTATGGGTTTTTTCCTTAATTTATATCAAATTCTACTCTAATACTAGACTTCCTTTTTTCCTACATAACAAAGGAGATCAATTACTGAACTAACACAAAATTATGAGTTCACCCTCACATATCCAAGAGGATCTAATTTCATTTGCTGGTTATATTTAATTAAAGCAAATAAAAACTATGAATCTCAGATGTAAGTTAAGCACATGGCAAGATGGGACCCTTGATAAAACTTTGAGGAAAACAGTGATCAACCCTCAATCTTTATTGACTTCTTGACCATTCCTCCATTCCCTGACCATCTTCTATAGTCAGTTCTTAGATCTCCCTTTTCCATCTGATTTTCTATTCCTGCTTCGCTGATTTCTGTTTCTGTTTTCTTGAGACCATGTTTGTTGTGCAGTGATACAATGGATCGGATTTTTTGAATGTGTTACTTAATCGGGACACAGGCATATGTTAACAATAGTACAGTATCTGTACTGTAGGCTCAAAAGTTCACTGATTAATAGCTTGCATTTTTATTTTTAGTGTTCAGTTATTCAATTTATAAATCAAAGTCTCCTTCAACTTGTAACACAACTTACAATCTATCACAATCAGTTCAGTTCAGTCGCTCAGTCGTGTCCGACTCTTTGCGACCCCATGAATCGCAGCATGCCAGGCCTCCCTGTTCATTACCATCTCTCGGAGTTCACTCAGACTCACGTCCATCGAGTCCGTGATGCCATCCAGCCATCTCATCCTCGGTCGTCCCCTTCTCCTCCTGCCCCCAATCCCTCCCAGCATCACAGTCTTTTCCAATGAGTCAACTCTTCACATGAGGTGGCCAAAGTACTGGAGTTTCAGCTTTAGCATCATACCTTCCAAAGAAATCCCAGGGCTGATCTCCTTCAGAATGGACTGGTTGGATCTCCTTGCAGTCCAAGGGACTCTCAAGAGTCTTCTCCAAACCACAGTTCAAAAGCATCAATTCTTTGATTCCCAAAAAAATAAAGTCTGACACTGTTTCCACTGTTTCCCCATCTATATCCTATGAAGTGATGGGACCAGATGCCATGATCTTCGTTTTCTGAATGTTGAGCTTTAAGCCAACTTTTTCGCTCTCTTCTTTCACTTTCATCAAGAGGCTTTTGAGCTCCTGTTCACTTTCTGCCATAAGGGTGGTGTCATCTGCATATCTGAGGTTATTGATATTTCTCCCGGCAACCTTGATTCCAGCTTGTGTTTCTTCCAGTCCAGCGTTTCTCATGATGTACTCTGCATAGCAGTTAAATAAGCAGGGTGCCAATATACAGCCTTGACGTACTCCTTTTCCTATTTGGAACCAGTCTGTTGTTCCATGTCCAGTTCTAACTGTTACTTTCTGACTGGCATACAGATTTCTCAAGAGGCAGGTCAGGTGGTCTGGTATTCCCTTCTCTTTCAGAATTTTCCACAGTTTATTGTGATCCACACAGTCAAAGGCTTTGGCATAATGAAGAAAGCAGAAATAGATGTTTTTCTGGAACTCTCTTGCTTTTTCAATGATCCAGCAGAGGTTGGCAATTTGATCTCTGGTTCCTCTGCCTTTTCTAAAACCTGCTTGAACATCTGGGAGTTCACGGTTCACGTATTGCTGAAGCCTGGCTTGGAGGATTTTGAGCATTACAATAATCACTTGTAAATATAGAAATCTGTGTTAAAATTAAAGGTACTCACTTTTACTTATGTTCTTTGTTCAAATAACAGTCAATTAGTTTATCACTTTGAGGGTCGACAATTACCTTAAATATTTACCATGGTTTACAAATTTCATTATGTCAATTCTGTCAGTTATTTCAAGCTACATGCAAATATCAGTCTATTTTTCTCAAGCATTCAAAACCAATACAGTATTGTAAAGTAAAATAAAGTAAAAATAAAAGTGAAAAAAAAAAAAAAACCTCTACATCTCAATATAGGCAACAAAGTCTTCCTGTCACCTACAAAACTCTTTTAAATTGATTTATCAGACTTAAATTTAAAAAGTCAAACTTTTGAGTATTTCAAAGTGTGAAGAAAAGCATGATGAGTAGAAAATTTGTTACCAAGCTTCTTAAATATATCAAATAAATTATCAATGCTATGAATTTTTTATAAACATGCACCCATTCAAGTATACCCACACACATATAAATATTTAAATGTTATTATAATTGCAAGGCATCTTTAAACTTTGTGACCAAAAATGAAATTTGGGGAGAGGAATTTAATTGGTGGATTAGGGGGCCTGAAACAACTGAAGGTTACCAGAACCACCATAGCACTCTTAAGGACCAGACCAATCTAAGAGCAATGATCACAGAGGAAACCCAACTGACAATGTTTACTCAATTGAAGCTAATGCTGCTACTAAGTTGCTTCAGTCGTGTCTGACTCTGTGTGACACCATAGATGGCAGCCCACAAGGCTCCCCCGTTCCTGGGATTCTCCAGACAAGAACACCGGAGTGGGTTACCATTTCCCTCTCCATGCATGCAAGAGAGAAGTGAAAATGAAGTCACTCAGTTGGGTCCAACTCTTAGAAACCCTGTGGACTGCAGCCTACCAGGCTCCTCCATCCATGGGATTTTCCAGGCAAGAGTACTGGAGTGGGTTGCCATTTCCTTCTCCACTCAACTGAAGCAGTTAACCTCAAAAGACTATTTATTGTCTGATGGTGGTAGTGGTTCAGTTACTAAGTCGTATTTGACTCTTTGCAACCCCATGGACTGTAGCTCTCCAGCCTCCTCTGTCCATGGGCTATCCCCAACAGGAATACTGGAGTGGTTGCCATTTTCTTCTCCAGTTGTCCTCTGATACGTTGCTTAAATTTACTGGGTAAGTAACCAGAAGAAATCATTTAAACAAAAATAAGCTAGGATGTTGTCCATTAAGAAGTTTACTTATGAAGATGGCAGAGGAATAGGACAGGAAGACCACTTTCTCCCCCACAAATTCATCAAAAGAACATTTAAACACTGAGTAAATTCCACAAAACAACTTCTGAATGCTGGCAGAGGACATCAGGCACCCAGAAAAGTGGCCCATTGTCTTTGAAAGAAGGTAGAAAAAAATATGAAAGACAAAAAAAGAGACAAAAGAGGTAGGGACGGAGCTCTGTAGCAGGAAGGGAGTCTTAAAAAGAGAGAAGTTTCCAAACACCAGAAAACACTCTCACTGCCGAGTCTGTGGCGAGCCTTGGAAGCACAGAGGGCAACATAACAGGGAGGAAAAATAAATATAATAATTAACCCAGAGATTACTAGCCCAATGGTAACTCACCCAGCAGAGAAGCAGCACAGACACCTGCACCCACCACTAGCAAGCGGGTCTGGGCAGGGAGGCGCGGCTGTATTGCTTAGAATAAGGACCAGGCCTGAATGCCCCGAGGGCAATCTTAGGGAACTAACTTGGGCTAGCAAACCAGACTGTGGGGTAGCTACCATGCGAAAAGCCCTAACTTAAGACACTGCCAGACCCGCTCACAGAACAAAGGACTGTACAGAGCTAGTTGGCTGCAGACCGTCCCCCTCCAGTGACAGGCAGCCAGGGTCAGAAGGGGGCAATCACAGCCCCAGAGAGACATTATCTACCAAACTGCAAGCAGGCTTCTTTGCTAAGTAAGACTTCTTTGGGTTCTGGACAGTCAACATCTGCCTGAGAAGGTACGCCGGTTGTACACTCAGAAAACCGAGCGGCAGGAACGGGGTAGGTGATAAGTCTCAGCGACCGTGCTCGCCAAACACCTTATCACCTGAGCTGCTCGGACCTGGGAAGGGCACAAAATGCAGGCCCAACCGAGTCTGCACCTCTGAGGACTTCCTGAGTGCCTGAACCTGAACAGCTTAGACCTGGGAAGTGCATGCAGCCCAGAGCCAGCCTCAGATGGCTCCCGGTGGAGCAACATAGAGCCTGAGTGGTGTGGGCAGGATGGGCACACACACATGAGGGGGGCAGGCCCAGGGTGGCTGAGACACTGCGATCACACACCAGTGTTATTTGCTTGCAGCATCCCTGCCTCCCCACAGCACGACTGAACAAATGAGCCTAAAAAAGTGTCCACCTCCGCCCCCCTTGTGTCAGGGCGGCAATCAGACACTGAAGAGACCAGCAAATGAAGAAGCTAAAACAGAGGGAACTGCCTTGAAAGTGAGAGGTGCAATAGATTGAAACCCTGTAGTTAGTACCAACTACATAGGAAGGGGCCTATAGATCTTGAAAAATATAAGCCAGACCAAGGAACTATCTGAAAATGAACTGACCCCACACTGCCCACAACAACACCAGAGAAAGTCCTAGATATATTTTTACTATTTTTACTATCATTCTTTTTTTTTAAGTCTTCTATTGCTCTTTTAATTTTCATTTTTTGCCTACTATTACTTTGGAAAAAAAGAAAAGACCCTATTTTTTAAAGCAAACTTCATATATATATATATGTATAATTTTTGTGAATTTTTTTTAATATTGTATTTTTGAAAATCCAACCTCTACTCTAGATTTTTAATCTTTGCTTTTTGGTATTTGTTATCACTTTTGTATCTTTAAGAACCCAAGCTTCAGTACCCATTTTTACTTGGGAGTGGGATTCCTGGCTGGACTGCTCTCTCCCCCTTTGGATTCTCCTTTTTCTTCACCAGGTCGCCTCTATCTCTTCCCTCCCCCATCTCTTCTCTTCCCTCCCCCATCTCTTCTCTACCCAACTCTGTGAATCTCTGTGTGTTCCAGACAGTGGAGAACACTTAGGGAACTGATTACTGGCTGGATCTGTCTCTCTCCTTTTGATTCCTCCCTTTATCCTCCTGGCCACTTCTGTCTCCCTCCTCCCTCTTCTCTTCTCTGTATAACTCCATGAACATCTCTGAGTGGTCCAGACTGTGGAGCACACATAAGTAAGTTATTACTGGCTAGCTTGCTCTCTCCTCTTTTGATTCCACCTCATCTCATTCGGGTCACCTCTAACTAACTCCCTCCTCTCTCTTCCCTTCTCCATGTAACTCTGTGAACCTCTCTAGGTGTCCCTCACTCTGGAGAAAGTTAATATTTAACCTAGATGTTTTATCAACAGTGCTGTATAGATGGAGAAGTCTTGAGACTACTGTAAAAATAAGATGGAAAACCAGAAGCAGGAGGCTTAAGTCTAAATCCTGAGAACACCACAGAACTCCTGACTCCAGGGAACATTAATTGACAGGAGCTCACCAAACGCCTCCATACCTACACTGAAACCAAGCACCACCCAAGGGCCAACAAGTTCCAGAGCAAGACATACCATGCAAATTCCAGCAACACAGGAACATAGCCTTGAGCTTCAATATACAGGCAGCTCAAAGTTACTCCAAACCCATTTACATCTCATAACTCATTACTGGGCTCTTCATTGCACTCCAGAGAGAAGAAATCCAGGTCCACCCACCAGAACACCAACACAAACTTCCCTGACCAGGAAACCTTGAGAAGCCACCCATACAACCCCACCCACCACGAGGAAACTCCACAATAAAGAGAACTTCACAAACTGCCAGAATACAGAAAGGCCACCCCCAAACTCAGCAATATAAACAAGATGAAGAGACAGAGGAATACCCAGCAGGTAAAGGAACAGGATAAATGACCACCAAACCAAACAAAAGGGGAAGAGATAGGGAATCTACCTGAGAAAGAATTCCAAATAATGATAGTGAAAATGATCCAAAATCTTGAAATCAAAATGGAATCACAGATAAATAGCCTGGAGACAAGGATTGAGAAGATGCAAGAAAGGTTTAACAAGGACCTAGAAGAAATAAAAAAGAGTCAATATATAATGAATAATGCAATAAATGAGATCAGAAACACTCTGGAGGGAACCAACAGTAGAAAAATGGAGGAAGAAGAAAGGATTACTGAGGTAGAAGATAGAGTGGTAGAAATAAATGAATCAGAGAAGAAAAAAGAAAAATGAATTAAAAGAAATGAGGACAATCTCAGAGACCTCCAGGATAATATTAGATGCCCAACATTTGAATCATAGGAGTCCCAGAAGAAGGAGACAAAAAGAAAGGTCATGAGAAAATACTTGAGGAGATAATAGTTGAAAACTTCCCTAAAATGGGGAAGTAAATAATCATTCACATCCAAGAAGCCCAGAGAGTCCCAAACAGGATAAACCCAAGGTGAAACACCCCAAGACACATATTAATCAAATTAACAAAGATCAAACACAAAGAACAAATGTTAAAAGCAACAAGAAAACAACAAATAACACACAAGGGGATTCCCATAAGGATAACAGCTGATCTTTCAATAGAAACTCTTCAGACCTGGAGGGAATGGCAAGACATACTTAAAGTGATGAAAGAAAATAACCTACAGCCCAGATTACTGTACCCAGCAAGGATCTCATTCAAATATGAAGGAGAAGTCAAAAGCTTTACAGACAAGCAAAAGCTGAGAGAATTCAGCACCACCAAACCAGCTCTCCAACAAATGCTAAAGGATCTTCTCTAGACAGGAAATACAAGAAGGCTGTATAAACTCAAACCCAAACAATAAAGTAAATGGCAACGGGATCATAGTTATCAAAATTTACCTTAAACATAAATGAGTTGAGTGTCCCAACCAAAAGACAAAGACTGGCTGAATGGATACAAAAACAAGACCCCTATATATGTTGTCTACAAGAGACCCATCTCAAAACAAGGGACACATACAGACTGAAAGTGAAGGGCTAGAAAAAGATATTCCACGCAAAGAGAGACCAATAAAAGCAAGAGTAGCAAGACTCATATCAGATAAAATAGACTTTAAAACAAAGGCTGTGAAAAGAGACAAAGGACACTACATAATGATCAAAGGATCAATCCAAGAAGAAGATATAACAATTATAAATATGTATGCACCCAACATAGGAGTACCACAATATGTAACACAAATTTTTGTTAACAATTATGAAAGAGGAAATTAACAATAACACAATAATAGTGGGAGACTTTAGTACCCCACACACACCTATGGATAGATCAATTAAACAGAAAATTAACAAGGAAACACAAACTTTAAATGATACAATAGACCAGTTAGACTTAATTGATATCTATAGGACATTTCACCCCAAAAGAATGAATTTCACCTTTTTCTCAAGTGCACACAGAACCTTCTCCAGGATAGATCACATCCTGGGCCATAAACCTAGCCTTGGTAAATTCAAAAAAAATTGAAATCATTCCAAGCATCTTTTCTGCCACAATGCAATAAGATTAGATCTCAATTACAGGAGAAAAACTATTAAAAATTCCAACATGGAATGGAATGAAGGCTGAACAACATGCTGCTGAAAAACCAACAAATCACAGAAGAAATAAAAATGTGCATAGAAAAGAACAAAAATGAAAACAAAACAACCCAAAACCTCTGGGACACTGTAAAAGCAGTGCTAAGGGGAAAGTTCATAGCAATACAGGCATACCTCAAGAAACAAGAAAAAAAGTCACATAAATAACGTAACTCTACACCTAAAGCAACTAGAAAAGGAAGTAATGAAGAACTCCAGGGTTAATAGAAGGAAAGAAATCTTAAAAATTAGGGCAGAAATAAATGCAAAAGAAACAAAAGAGACCATAGCAAAAATCAACAAAGCCAAAAGCTGGTTCTTTGAAAAGATAAATGAAATTGACAAACCATTAGCCAGACTTATCAAGAAACAAAGGGAGAAAATTAATTCAATAAAATTTGAAATGAAAATGGAGAGATCACAACAGACAACACAGAAATACAAAGGATCATAAGAGACTACTATCAGCAATTATATGCCAATAAAATGGACAACTTGGAAGAAATGGACAAATTCTTAGAAAAGTACAACTTTCCAAAACTGAACCAGGAAGAAATAGAAAATCTTAACAGACCCATCACGAGCACGGAACTTGAAACTGTAATCAGAAATCTTCCAGCAAACAAAAGCCCATGTCCAGAGAGCTTCACAGCTGACTTCTACCAAAAATTTAGAGAAGAGCTACCACCTATCCTACTCAAACTCTTCCAGAAAATTGCAGAGGAAGGAAAACTTCCAAACATTCTATGAGGCCAGCATCACCCTAATACCAAACCCTGATTAAGATGCCACAAAAAAAACTACATGTCAATATCACTGATGAACATAGATGCAAAAATCCTTAACAAAATTGTAGCAATCAGAATCCAGCAACACATTAAAAAGATCATATACCATGACCAAGTAGGCTTTATCCCAAGGATGCAAGGATTCTTCAATATCTGCAAATCAATCAATGTAATACACCACATTAACAAATTGAAAGATAAAAGCCATATGATTATCTCAATAGATGCAGAGAAAGCTTTGACAAAATTCAACATCCATTTATGATAAAAACTGTCCAGAAAGCAGGAAAAGAAGGAACATACATCAACATAATAAAAGCTATATATGACAAACCGACAGCAAACATTATCCTCAATGGTGGAAAATTGAAAGCATTTCCCCTAAAGTCAGGAACAAGACAAGGGTGCCCACTTTCACCACTACTATTCAACATAGTTTTGGAAGTATTGGCCACAGCAATCAGAGCAGAAAAAGAAATAAAAGGAATCCAAATTGGAAAAGAAGAAGTAAAACTCTCACTGTTGGCAGATGACATGATCCTCTACATAGAAAACCCTGAAGACTCCACCAGAAAATTACTAGAGATAATCAATGAATATAGTAAAGTTGCAGGATATAAAATCAACACACAGAAATCCCTTGCATTCCTATACACTTAATAATGAGAAAATAGAAAGAGAAATTAAGGAAACAATTCCATTCACCATTGCAATGAAAAGAATAAAATACTTAGGAATATATCTACCAAGAAACTAAAGACCAATATATAGAAAGCTATAAAACACTGGTGAAAGAAATCAAAGAGGACACTAATAGATGGAGAAATATACCATGTAGATGGATTGGAAGAATCAATATAGTGAAAATGAGTATACTACCGAAAGCAATCTATAAATTCAATGCAATCCTTATCAAGCTACCAGTGGTATTTTTCACAGAGCTAGAACAAATAATCTCACAATTTGTATGGAAATACAAAAAACATTGAATAGCCAAAGCAATCTTGAGAAAGAAGAATGGAACTGGAGGAATCAACCTGCCTGACTTCAGGCTCTACTACAAAGCCACAGTCATCAGGACAGTATCATACTGGCACAAAGACAGAAATATAGATCAATGGAACAAAATAGAAAGCCCAGAGATAAACCCACACACCTATGGACATCTTATCTTTGACAAAGTGTGCAAGAATATGCAATGGAGAAAAGACAATCTCTTTAACAAGTGGTGCTGGGAAAACGCACCAACCACTTGTAAAAGAATGAAACTAGAACACTTTTTAACACCATACACAAAAATAAACTCAAAATGGATTAAAGATCTAAACGTACGACCAGAAACTATAAAACTCCTAGAGGAGAACATAGGCAAAACACTCTCCGACATAAATCACAGCAGGATCCTCTATGACCCACCTCCCAGAATATTGGAAATAAAAGCAAAAATAAGCAAATGGGACCTAATTAAAATTAAAAGCTTCTGCACAACAAAAGAAAATATAAGCAAGGTGAAAAGACAGCCTTCAGAATCGGAGAAAATAATAGCAAATGAAGCAACTGACAAACAACTAATCTCAAAAATATACAAGCAACACCTGAAGCTCAATTCCAGAAAAATAAATGACCCAATCTAAAAATGGGCAAAAGAACTAAATAGACATTTCTCAAAAGAAGACATACAGATGGCTAACAAACACATGAAAAAATGCTCAACATCACTCATTATCAGTGAAATGCAAATCAAAACCACAGTGAGGTACCATTTCATGCCAGTCACAATGGCTGTGATCCAAAAGTCTACAAGCAATAAATGCTGGAGAGGGTGTGGAGAAAAGGGAACTCTCTTACACTGTTGGTGGGAATGCAAACTAGTACAACCACTATAGAGAACAGTGTGGATATTTCTTAAAAAACTGGAAATAGTACTGCCTTATGACCCAGCAATCCCGCTGCTGGGCATACACACCAAGGAAACCAGAATTGAGAGAGACACATGTACCCCAATGTTCATCACAGCACTGTTTATAATAGCTAGGACATGGAAGCAACCTAGATGTCCATCAGCATATAATAAGAAAGCTGTGGTACATATACACAATGGAGTATTACTCAGCCATTAAAAAGAATACATTTGAATCAGTTCTAATGAGGTGGACATAATGGGAACCTATTATAAAGAGTGAAGTAAGCCAAAAGAAAAGCACCAATACCGTATACTAAATGGGACCTAATTAAAATTAAAAGCTTCTGCACAACAAAAGAAAATATAAGCAAGGTGAAAAGACAGCCTTCAGAATCGGAGAAAATAATAGCAAATGAAGCAACTGACAAACAACTAATCTCAAAAATATACAAGCAACACCTGAAGCTCAATTCCAGAAAAATAAATGACCCAATCTAAAAATGGGCAAAAGAACTAAATAGACATTTCTCAAAAGAAGACATACAGATGGCTAACAAACACATGAAAAAATGCTCAACATCACTCATTATCAGTGAAATGCAAATCAAAACCACAGTGAGGTACCATTTCATGCCAGTCACAATGGCTGTGATCCAAAAGTCTACAAGCAATAAATGCTGGAGAGGGTGTGGAGAAAAGGGAACTCTCTTACACTGTTGGTGGGAATGCAAACTAGTACAACCACTATAGAGAACAGTGTGGATATTTCTTAAAAAACTGGAAATAGTACTGCCTTATGACCCAGCAATCCCGCTGCTGGGCATACACACCAAGGAAACCAGAATTGAGAGAGACACATGTACCCCAATGTTCATCACAGCACTGTTTATAATAGCTAGGACATGGAAGCAACCTAGATGTCCATCAGCATATAATAAGAAAGCTGTGGTACATATACACAATGGAGTATTACTCAGCCATTAAAAAGAATACATTTGAATCAGTTCTAATGAGGTGGACATAATGGGAACCTATTATAAAGAGTGAAGTAAGCCAAAAGAAAAGCACCAATACCGTATACTAACACGTATATATGGAATTTTGAAAGATGGTAACAATAACCCTGTATGCAAAACAGCAAAAGAGACTGAGATGTATAGAACTGTCTTTTGGACTCTGTGGGAGAGGGAGAGGGTGGGATGATTTGGGAGAATGGCATTGAAACATGTATAATATCATATAAGAAATGAATTGCCAGTCCAGGTTCAATGAAGGATACAGGATGCTTGCGGCTGGTGCACCGGGATGACCCAGAGGGATGGTATGGGGAGGGATGTGGGAGGGGGGTTCAGGATGGGGAACATGTGTGGTGGATTCATGTTGATGTATGGAAAAACCAATACAATATTGTAAAGTAATTTGCCTCCAGTTAAAATAAATAAATTTAATTTTTTTTAAAATTAAAAAAAAAGAAGTTTACTTTTTCATTAGCAATGTGAGATCCCATGAAAAAAACAAAGGAAGAAATATTAGAACACTTGGAAAAAGATGAAGAAACTGTTTTTCTCTTAGTACCAAAGTATTATCTGAGTAAATATGCAAAAGTCCTGTCCGAGTCTTTTGGCCATGGCTCAGGAATTTAATGAATCATCCTCCTCAAATACAACTATAAAATAAGACAACATTTTCAAAACAAACCATATAAGGAATCTGAAAATAGACCAATGACAAACAAAAGATTGGAATGGGATTATTCATAACAACCTTCCAGAATTTTAGGTAAGAACAGAATCTGTTTTGCCCATGTGGAATTGCTCCATTGCTTCTCTCTTTCCATCTTGATCAGAGAGGACAGTTTTTATAGAGCATGGCTGATGAGCATAACCAGAAACTTTGTCTCCAGAAGGGAAGACATATTCTTTGAAATGATAGATGTGGCAGTTGAATCCAGAAAAGTTACAAATAAAGTTAAAAATAAAGCAGAATTCATACTTGCTACAATATATTACCTAAAATGCAAAATTTTGTTCATTAAAGTTAGGAAATGTGCAAAAAAAAATCAGGAAACTCTACTCTGGAAGTAAAGCAGGCAAATATAAAGGACCATGAGAGGGCCTAAGTGTTGGATTGAGTAGACAAATGCCTCAACTATATATTTATACATATGTTTGTATACAGAATATATTTGTGCATATATATATATATGCACACACACACACACACACACAAGATGTCAATTATATTCAATTGATTGTCATTGATTTCTTGACTGCTAAATCTGCCCATTTATAATATGGGGATGTTGAAGTTTCCAGTTATAATAATTGATTTATCTGCTTGCAACTTTATTAGTCTTTGCCTCATGTAGTTTGTCATTCTGTTTTTAGGTGCATGCATGCTAAGGACTGTTATACTTGTTGAATAATTGATCCTTTTATTATTATATAATACTCTTCTTTATCTCTGAGAGAATTCCTTCCTTTGAAGTCCTTACTATCTAAAATTAAGATATCTACTCCTGTTTTCTTTTGATTTGTATTACCATGTTATATTTTTCTCCACCTATTAACCTTTATATATGTCTTCAAAACAATGCAGTTTTTTATAGACAACTTATACTTGAGTCTTTTTTTAACCCACATGACAATCTGCCTTTTAACTGGTGAATTTAGACAACTGATGTCCAAAGTAATTACCAGTTAAAAATGAAATTAGAGACCAAAACTATTAATCTTCCCAAACTTCATAGATAATTTGTTATCTCTTTAATGACAGAGCCATTATTGGCAAAAAAGAAAAGAAAAGAAAAACTGGTAAACATAGAGCTATGTACCAAATTAATCATATTATCACAAATATGTCTTCAAAAGTAACACTAAATTGTAAATTTTTCAATATCAAAAAGAAAACTTGTGTTCTCAAATATTTCTGATACAAACACAAGAATATCATTTAATTTAATAATACTATTTAAGCTTTCAACAGTTGAAAATAATTTTCTGAAGATTATTTTATGATAGTACATAAACAATATGGTAGTACATAAATAAAATCATACAAAAAAAGATCATCACGACCCAGATAAACATGATGATGTGATCACTAATCTAGAGCCAGACATCTTGGAATGTGAAGTCAAGTGGGCCTTAGAAAGCATCACTACAAACAAAGCTAGTGGAGGTGATGGAATTCCAGTTGAGCTGTTTCAAATCCTGAAAGATGATGCTGTGAAAGTGCTGCACTCAATCTGCCAGCAAATTTGGAAAACTCGGCAGTGGCCACAGGACTGGAAAAGGTCAGTTTTCATTCCAATTCCAAAGAAAGGCAATGCAAAAGAATGCTCCAATTACCGCACAATTGCACTCATCTCACATGCTAGTAAAGTAATGCTCAAAATCCTCCAAGCCAGGCTTCAGCAATACGTGAACCGTGAACTCCCTGATGTTCAAGCTGGCTTTAGAAAAGGCAGAGGAACCAGAGATCAAATTGCCAACATCCGCTGGATCATGGAAAAAGCAAGAGAGTTCCAGAAAAACATCTACTTCTGCTTTATTGACTATGCCAAAGCCTTTGACTGTGTGGATCACAATAAACTGTGGAAAATTCTGAAAGAGATGGGAATACCAGACCACCTAACCTGCCTCTTGAGAAATCTGTATGCAGGTCAGGAAGCAACAGTTAGGACTGGACATGGAACAACAGACTGGTTCCAAATAGGAAAAGGAGTGCGTCAAGGCTGTATATTGTCACCCTGCTTATTTAACTTATATGCAGAGTACATCATGAGAAACGCTGGACTGGAAGAAACACAAGCTGGAATCAAGATTGCTGGGAGAAATATCAATAACCTCAGATATGCAGATGACACCACCCTTATGGCAGAAAGTGAAGAGGAGCTAAAAGGCCTCTTGATGAAAGTGAAAGAGGAGAGTGAAAAAGTTGGCTTAAAGCTCAACATTCAGAAAACGAAGATCATGGCATCTGGTCCCATCACTTCATGGGAAATAGATGGGGAAACAGTGGAAACAGTGTCAGACTTTATTTTTTTGGGCTCCAAAATCACTGCAGATGGTGACTGCAGCCATGAAATTAGAAGACGCTTACTCCTTGGAAGAAAAGTTATGTCCAACCTAGATAGTATTTTCAAAAGCAGAGACATTACTTTGCCGACTAAGGTCCATCTAGTCAAGGCTATGGTTTTTCCTGTAGTCATGTATGGATGTGAGAGTTGGACTGTGAAGAAGGCTGAGTGTCGAAGAATTGATGCTTTTGAACTGTGGTGTTGGAGAAGACTCTTGAGAGTCCCTTAGCAGAAAGTCCAACCAATCCATTCCGAAGGAGATCAACCCTGGGATTTCTTTGGAAGGAATGATGGTAAAGCTGAAACTCCAGTACTTTGGCCACCTCATGAGAAGAGGTGACTCACTGGAAAAACTGTGATGCTGGGAGGGATTGGGGGCAGGAGGAGAAGGGGACGCCCGAGGTTGAGATGGCTGGATGGCATCACTGACTCGATGGACATGAGTCTGGGTGAACTCTAAGAGATGGTGATGAACAGCGAGGCCTGGCGTGCTGCGATTCATGGGGTCGCAAAAAGTTGGACACGACTGAGCAACTGAACTGAACTGACTGAAATAAAATCACCACCTTTGGAATTTCTAAGAAAAACTTATTTCAAAAATTCTTATGGACTGAAATTCCAAGAAAGTTGTAGCAGATAGGATGTAAATAGATGAGTTATGGTGTAAATGATTTGCAGTGTGTAAAGCACTTAGAGGGCTTCCCAGGTGACTCAGCGGTAAAGAACCTGCCTGCCAATGCAGGACATCATGAGTTCAATCCCTGGGTCAGGAAGATCACCTGGAGAAAGAAATGGGAACACACTCCATTTTTCTTGCCTGGGAAATCCCATGGACAGAGGAGCCTGGTGAGCTACAGTCCATGGGGTCACAAAAATTGGACATGACTTAGTAAATAAAGAACAACAACAAAGTACTTAGAACAGCCTGATACAAAGTAAATTTAAGAGTGCCCAAATGAAATAATTAACATACATTGCCAACCAACTTCTCATTCCTAATTTTTTCTCCAGAAAATTAAAACAATCCAGGAAATCATATTGAAAGGCACCTAGTTTATTTTCAACCAAAAGAAGAGTTAATGGTTATGCAGTTTTTTCAAAGGCAATTGAAATGGGGGACAGTGGGACAGTGGCTCAGAAGATAAGGAATCTACTTGCAAAGCAGGAAATCCAGGTTCAATCCCTGGGTCAGGAAGATCCCCTGAAGAAGGGAATGGCAACTCACTCCAGTGTTCTTGCCTGGAGAATTCCATGCACAAAGGAGCCTGGAGGGCTACAGTCCATAGGGTCACAAAGGTCAGACACGACTGAACAACTAAAACACACGAGGGATCTATGGCCAGAAAGTCTTATAATACTTCCATTGAAGACGTAAAATCTTCAATTTAGAGACAGGCTAACATTACTTTGCCAACCAAGGTCCTTCTAATCAAGGTTATGGTTCTTCCTGTGGTCATGTATGGATGTGAGAGTTGGACTGTGAAGAAAGCTGAGCACTGAAGAATTGATGCTTTTGAACTGTGGTGTTGGAGAAGAGTCTTGAGAGTCCCTTGGACTGCAAGGAGATCCAAACAGTCCATTCTAAAGGAGATCAGTCCTGAGTGTTCTTTGGAAGGACTGATGCTAAAGCTGAAACTCCAATACTTTGGCCACCTCATGCGAAGAGTTGACTCATTGGAAAAGACCCTGATGCTGGGAGGGATTGGAGGCAGGAGAAGAAGGGGACGACCGAGGATGAGATGGCTGGATGGCATCACCGACTCGATGGTCATGAGTTTGTGTGAACTCCAGGAGTTGGTGATGGACAAGGAGGCCTGGCATGCTGCGATTCATGGGGTCGCAAAGAGTGGGACATGACTGAGTGACTGAACTGAACTGAACTGAAGAGTTCGAGAGATAAAGAAAAACAATATACTTAGGACATACTAGTGTCAGTTAAATTTGGTTCTCTTAAGAGTTAACTAACTCTTTTTACCCCAATAAACATGTAAAGATGTTGGTCACAAATTGCTCCTAGTGAGTAGAGTGGCTTCCTTAGAGAACACTGCCACTCATACCCAGAAAGATCTGAGCTAAGAGAGATCAGAGGTGGGTATGACTTTTCACCTCAATATGTGCAAACTGCAAGTGCTATGCCTATGATCTTAAAATCCAAATAAAATTGCACACAGGATTTTAGATATACATTGTGTAGAGGGAGAGCATCAAATATTTACTAAGATTCTACTATGTCTCAAGCATTGCTCACATTGGGGAATACAGAAATAAACAGACTGCTGCGTCTGCCTCAATATAGTGTACAAGGAACATATATTACCTGGTAATTACAAATGTATAATAAGTAGTAATGGATAGTGTAAATAAAACATGAAAGATGAAAAACATAGCTAACTGTACCAAATAGAAGAATTTTAAATCACTGAACTTTCAGTTCCATAGTAAATGACATAAGTAAAAATTTGTAGAAAATGAAAATACACAAGTATCTTTTATTTAAAAAATAACTATATAACTGATGGTAATATAAGCAGTATGTATATGCATGCTAACTCACTTTAGTTGTGTCTTACTCTTTGTGACCCTGTTGACTATAGCCCACCAGGCTCCTCTGTCCATGGGATCCTCCGAGCAAGAATACTGGAGTGGGTTACCATTTCTTTCTCCAGGAGATAAAGAACCACATTATATCAACATTGTAGAAAAGAATCTGGAAGTTAGATTTAAAAACCTGTAACAAAACATTTATAAATAGGCATGTATATAAGCAGAAGTCTGGAAGATGTTAAAGAAAATTGAAAAAGTTGTGTTAGCTCTGAGGAATATTTGTTTTTTATAAAATATTCTTGGGGTTAAATCAATATGTGAAATTAAATGCCTCATACAGTACAAATATTATTTATCATTTCAATATAAATTTTAACATTAAAAATAATTTATTTTGTACTTCAGTGTCAAAGAGTTTCACGAACATTTAACCATTAAAATGCTTGAAATGATGGTAAGTTTAGCAATGTTATAAAAATAATTATATAAAAATGCACACTTATAAGTCACCTTTCTCTCACTACCTCAAATGTATATGGGTAGGTAAATTTTGGAACATAAATTTTAATTTTCTATCTTCCACAGAAGTGCTTAGTTCCTAGTTGCATAACCCCTCACCATATTACACAATTACATGATGTGAAGAAAATCAGTTTTTTAGTTTTATAAATTTCCAGTTTTATAGTCAGAATTTTATCAACTCATTTTTTCCAATAAAATAAACATGAAAAAAAGACAAAACTATGACTTCTCTCACAAATATCCATTGAGTAGTGCTTCTTTTAAATACTTGCCTTTCAAACATATTTGTGAACTGCCAAATGTAATGCTTCTCTGTTACATTTTGACTAAGCTGGGAGTCCATGTTTAATTATTAATAAAACATATTAGGTAATAAGTGCATTGTTCTGATGCTCAGTATAGCACAGTAATCAATATGTTTAGCTCATTTAAACAAGATGAATTAAATTTTCATTGCATTTCACTAAGATTATTAATATTTAAACAAAATGAAATCTGAACAGAGGAACAAAAGGACAGTGTCTACTTTTCCTCAATTTCAACCACTGTGTGGGCAAAGATGTTTCAAAACCTATTTCTAATGAATTCCTAATAAATAAGCAAAGGCAACACATTCCCAAAACCCTGTTAACACTAGTCTAATCAAATGTACAACGTATAAGCAGTACACTCTTATTGAATTTTGTCATACTATTTGAGGAAAGCAGATGATTGGAGAATAAGACCTGCCCTGTAATAACTGTTTATCTGATGACTTCTCTAAATTAATTCATTGAAAAACATTACTAAATACCTATTCTAAATTCTTTCCTAAATGTTAGCATATGAACTGGCAAAATTTTAAGTGATCTCATCAGGCCAAAAAATTAACGCATATCATTTGGCTGTGACTAGGGGAAAAAAAGGAGAAGGCAATGGCACCCCACTCCAGCACTCTTGCCTGGAAAATCCCATGGACGGAGAAGCCTGGTAGGCTGCAGTCCATGGGGTCGCTAAGAGTCGGACACGACTGAGTGACTTCACTTTCACTTTTCACTTTCATGCATTGGAGAAGGAATGGCAACCCACTCTAGTGTTCTTGCCTGGAGAATCCCAGGGATGGGGGAGCCTGGTGGGCTGCCGTCTCTGGGGTCACACAGAGTCGGACACGACTGAAGCGACTTAGCAGCAGCAGCAGCAGCAGCAGCAGCAGGGAAAAAAAAAAAAACAGGCAGTGAAATACAAGAAAAAAAATTAAAAAATATATATATATAAAGAAAAATAGTTGAAGTAGAACCTTTTATTAAGGATGTTTATGAAATCTTTCTATGATACTAAATATTAAATATTAAACACTAAGAAGTGATGTTTCCAAAGGAAGATTTGAAACTCTATTTCTGCATAATTTTATCAATGAGCAAATACTCCAAAACTAGGAAATATGGCAGCAACTGACCACATACCAAATACATTCCCTCTATGCTTACTTGCCAAAACTTAACAAAACAGCCAAAGAAAAAATTACTTATCGAAAACTTTAAACGTATGCTGGAACTAAACAATGCTGAACAAAAATCCTAAGATAACTTTAAATGAATGCTGCTGCTGCTAAGTCACTTGAGTCGTGTCGGACTCTGTGTGACCCCATAGACAGCAGCCCACCAGGCTCCCCCATCCCTGGGATTCTCTAGGCAAGAACACTGGAGTGGGTTGCCATTTCCTTCTCCAATGCATGAAAGTGAAAAGTGAAAGTGAAGTCGTTCAGTCATGTCTGACCCTCAGCGACCCCATGGACTGCAGCCTACCAGGCTCCTCCATCCATGGGATTTTCCAGGCAAGAGTACTGGAGTGGGGTGCCATTGCCTTCTCCAACTTTAAATGAATACAAGCAATGAAATAATGTGTGTGTTCAGTTTCTCAGTTGTGTCTGACTCTTTGCAACACTTTGGACTGTAGCCCTCCAGGCTCCTCTGTCCATGGAATTTTCCAGGATAGAATACTGGAGTGGGTTGACATTTCATCCTCTAGGGAATCTTCCTGACTTAAGGAACAAACCCATTGTCTCCTGCACTGCAGGCAGATTCTTCACCTGCTGAGTCATCATGGAAGCCAATTAAATTAAATAATGGTCAATTAGCAAGTCTCATTTCTAAAAGATCATTTTAAGTTGTTTGTAGTAGTGCTAGAAAATGTCATCAGCTACCTAATTTGATGCAAGATAAAAAAAAAAAAAAAACTGAATGAGAAAGAACCACTTTCTACCATCTACCCACTCAGTTCAGTAAACACAGAGAACAAAGACAAAAGAAAAAAGATTCAAACACAAAGCCAAAAGCATTTGGGAGAATGTTTTCTTGGATTTGAACCAGCCTCAAGGGTTCAGGGAAGAAAAGAACATGAAAAACTGTAAACTTCTTTTTTTGAAGTTACATTTTGTCACCACCATGGTTCAAGAATAATTAGAAGAAATTAGATGAAGTCAGCAGACACTGGGGTAATAGAGGAAAAAAAGATGAGTTAGTATTGCAAAATTTCTACTTAAATTTATTCCCTATGGATATGCATAGGCTTCCCAGGTGTCTCAGTGGTAAAGAATCTGCCTATCAAGGCAGTAGATGCAGGTTCAATCCCCGGGTCAGGAAGATCCCCTGGAGGAAGAAATGGCAACCCCCTCCAGTGTTTTTGCCTGGAAAATTCCATGGACAGAGGAGCCTGGCACACTACAAATAATACAGGTTGCAGAGAATCATACACGACCGATTACACAAGGATGGATATCCATATGACAAAGAAACAAAAAGAATCAACATCAACTCCTACCTCACATAATACACAAAAATTTACTCCAAATGGATCATAGATCTAAGTGTAAAAGCTTAAAGTATAAAATTTCTAGAAGAAAATATTAGGGAACTTCTTTGCCATCTAGCATAGGAAAAAATTTCTTTAGAAGTAGGTAAAATATTTTAACAAACACTGTACAAAAGAATATTTATGAATGGCCAATAAGCACATGATAAGATGCTCAGCAGGTAATTTGATTAAAAACAATGGTCTATCTATACAATGATACACAACTCTACAATCAGTAAAGTGAATTGCTACTGCTACATGCAACAACATGGATAAATCTAAAAATCACTTTCTTGTGTAAAAATATATTAAAAAATGTTAAGTACTATGTTTTGTCCCTTGAACTGCAAGGAGATCAAACCAGTCAATCCTAAAGGAAATCAGTCCTGAATATTCACTGGAAGGACTGATGCTGAAGCTGAAACTCCAATATTTTGGCCACCTGATGTGAAGAGCTGACTCATTGGAAAAGACCCTGATGCTGGGCAAGATTGAAGGCAGGAGAAGGGGACGACAGAGGATGAGATGGTTGGATGACATCACCGATTCAATGGATATGAGTTTGAGCAGGTTCCAGGAGTTGGTGATGGACAGGGAGGCCTGGCATGCTGCAGTCCATGGGGTCCCAAAGAGTCAGACATGACTGAGGCTCTGAACTGACTACATTTTATAGTAAAATTCCAGAAAATGGAAACATACATAGTGACAAAGAACATTTAATGATATATGAATCCAGGGGCAGGTGAATGGATAGGCTGCAAAGGTGCATAAGGAATCTTTTTTGGTATGATGGATATGAAATTTACCTTCAGAATCCACCTGCCAATGCAAGAGACATGGGCTCAATTCTTGGATTGGGAATATTTCCTGTAGGAAAAAATGGCAACCCATTCCAGTATTCTTGCCTGGAAAATTCCACAGACAGAGGAGCCTGGTGGGCTACAGTCCATTGGTTTGTATAGGCAGACATGACTAAACACACATGCACATAGAATTTTATACTTTCAACAAATTATTTTATATAAATAGCTCAAAACTCTTATAAAATATATAAAAGGATATTTGTACAAGAATGAATACTATGCTATAATTTTAAATAGCAAAAAAACATGCTTCATTTTCAATATATGATATATACATAAATTATTATCCAGTGGCTTAACTCCACTAAAAACAGAACTTCTCTTAAATGAGCAAAGTAACATTGCCATAACTCAGGTTTATTGGACTGACAAAATATTTTGGCCCAAGAGATCAAAGTGAATCTTTTTTTTCATATTTGGCTTTGTAAATATTTAGAATAACTATATTCTTTTTTTCTTTTTGCTATTACATTAATTATCTTACTATTTTGTATTCCTATCATGGAGTACATGTCCAAACAAGTGTTTTTTGGTTAATCCAATATTTAAATATTACAACGTGGTGAATAATGACAAAGTTGAGAAACAAACATACCTGGGTGCATATTTCCTCTCTGTCATCCACTACCTTGAACAGTTTACTTATTCTCACTATAAATGGGATACTAAAAATTCCCATTTCACAGAGATGTTGTCAAAATTACTGAGGTATGTAAATGATGCTCAATAATTTTTATTACTTCCGATTATTATCAACTACTGACTTTGTTTAGCAATTTCACTTTACAGATGAAAAAACAAGAGATCAAGAAAATTAATAATTTATCCAAGGTCACAGATTATAAAATTTAAAGCCAGATTTACAACTATTTATTCTAAATAACAGCTACTTTGCTACATAATATGTTGATGAATTTTGGTTCAATTTATCATTATCTCAATTTTTTCATTAAATTTACTTGTATAATTCATGGATAATTTTCATTCAGATCAAATTTCCTCAATTCCATAATTTAGAACAATGCCCTAATGTTCCTCCACAGGCCAGAAATAGTCACTCCACTATTGAGTCTTGTGTAGATGCTCTAGAAAACATAAGAAAAAATGAAAATCCCACCTTCCAGCAGTCCATACTCAGAGGCCCATTTTTCATTGCAGTGAAAAAACTATTTCCAGGTAATTAGAAAAATTAACAGGATTCATGTTGTTTGTTTTACTTTTCTCAAAGGATCACAGACATACCCTGCATTTTGTCCAATGTCTGAAAATAATTATTTCATATTTTTTGTCTATCTCTAGATTTTGTTTTTACCTAAGTAGAGAGGGTAAATCCTGTCCATTACTCTGTCATAGATGAAAAGGGAAGCTATTATTTTATTTTTACTCATTTTAAAAATGATTTTATTAGAAAGCCATTAGGCAATTTTAGTTGAAAACTTTCTACCAGGTTCTAGTCAACTAAAGTATTTTATACACTAGAGTTTAGTCAGTTCAGTTCATGATCAAAAGCATTTTGTAAACATTGCTTGTGGAGCACATCAATTTCCTCTGAGCCTGAAACACCAAGTCTAAAGATCCTTGACCTCAGAAAAAAACTAAGTGTATGAAATTAGTTTTTTATTGACTTGAGGAGTATAGTTTAGTTAAATCATATTTTGATATTCTAAACAGATTCATCATATTATTCACAGTAACTATATTTTGTGTTTAAGACTCACATTGCAGATGTGTATAAGAGACAGGCCTCATACAGTACAAATATTATTTATCATTTCAATATAAATTTTAACATTAAAAATAATTTATTTTGTACTTCAGTGTCAAAGAGTTTCACGAACATTTAACCATTAAAATGCTTGAAATGATGGTAAGTTTAGCAATGTTATAAAAATAATTATATAAAAATGCACACTTATAAGTCACCTTTCTCTCACTACCTCAAATGTATATGGGTAGGTAAATTTTGGAACATAAATTTTAATTTTCTATCTTCCACAGAAGTGCTTAGTTCCTAGTTGCATAACCCCTCACCATATTACACAATTACATGATGTGAAGAAAATCAGTTTTTTAGTTTTATAAATTTCCAGTTTTATAGTCAGAATTTTATCAACTCATTTTTTCCAATAAAATAAACATGAAAAAAAGACAAAACTATGACTTCTCTCACAAATATCCATTGAGTAGTGCTTCTTTTAAATACTTGCCTTTCAAACATATTTGTGAACTGCCAAATGTAATGCTTCTCTGTTACATTTTGACTAAGCTGGGAGTCCATGTTTAATTATTAATAAAACATATTAGGTAATAAGTGCATTGTTCTGATGCTCAGTATAGCACAGTAATCAATATGTTTAGCTCATTTAAACAAGATGAATTAAATTTTCATTGCATTTCACTAAGATTATTAATATTTAAACAAAATGAAATCTGAACAGAGGAACAAAAGGACAGTGTCTACTTTTCCTCAATTTCAACCACTGTGTGGGCAAAGATGTTTCAAAACCTATTTCTAATGAATTCCTAATAAATAAGCAAAGGCAACACATTCCCAAAACCCTGTTAACACTAGTCTAATCAAATGTACAACGTATAAGCAGTACACTCTTATTGAATTTTGTCATACTATTTGAGGAAAGCAGATGATTGGAGAATAAGACCTGCCCTGTAATAACTGTTTATCTGATGACTTCTCTAAATTAATTCATTGAAAAACATTACTAAATACCTATTCTAAATTCTTTCCTAAATGTTAGCATATGAACTGGCAAAATTTTAAGTGATCTCATCAGGCCAAAAAATTAACGCATATCATTTGGCTGTGACTAGGGGAAAAAAAGGAGAAGGCAATGGCACCCCACTCCAGCACTCTTGCCTGGAAAATCCCATGGACGGAGAAGCCTGGTAGGCTGCAGTCCATGGGGTCGCTAAGAGTCGGACACGACTGAGTGACTTCACTTTCACTTTTCACTTTCATGCATTGGAGAAGGAATGGCAACCCACTCTAGTGTTCTTGCCTGGAGAATCCCAGGGATGGGGGAGCCTGGTGGGCTGCCGTCTCTGGGGTCACACAGAGTCGGACACGACTGAAGCGACTTAGCAGCAGCAGCAGCAGCAGCAGCAGCAGGGAAAAAAAAAAAATAGATAATTGATCATTATCAATATGTTTTGCTTTAAGTTACTCATTTTCTGAAAATTATATATTTGTAACTTGCTGACAGCCTATTTTAAACACTGAATAAACTATTTTACTCTCTAATGTATTTCTCTTATGATTTATTTTTTATTGCAATATAAGGGAAAAAGCAGCTGCATTCTCCAGCTGTGACAAAATGTTTCAATATATGAGGCAAGAACATCAGTAATAAATAAAGCAATTTACATCTTTACAAAAATGACTATCTTTATTTAATAGCAAAGCAGTTGTTAGTGGTAGAGCCTAGCAGCTGGTATGGCTAAAGTGAATACTCACTGGGAAATTAGGTTGCCACTGTATCAGCTATATTAAGCTCCAAGGGCATACTAAGTTTACTGTGGAAAATGTTTAAGCCCTTTCCTTTTGAATTCACTATCAAGAAACTATCTTATTTCACTTAGGTCACTGATAACAACTGACAGAATGTAGTCCACTGCTGCTACCACAAAGCAATTAACTTTAGAACTATTTGTATTTTCCAACAACTATTAGTCTATAAGTATCTATGGTTAGACTGTATTTTCACATATCATTGCTCTCTAGAGAAACCATGCAACTATCCAACAGTTTTTTTGAACCATCAACCTGCAATCACATTCTCACACTAATATTTGGATAATAGAGATCAAGACATCATCTACTCATGAATTCAGGTATGCATCCTGAATTTATTAATGCATATGTCAAAAACTAAGAGCCAGCATTGTGTTCATATTGTATGGAAATACTTATAGTTTATATTTAGATATCACCTTACAGTTTACATTATATTTTTGTATATATTTAATAACTAGGATAGAAATGAAAGTATAACAGAGAAAAACAAATCTGTTCATATTGGATTTATGCCTTTGGCTCTAACCCATGTGCTTTGTTGTCCATTCTTAGTCATTCTGGCTCTGCACCTTTGTAAAAGAATGTTGCCTAAAGCCTGAAATATATATATGATAACCCATTCTCAAGGCTCTGATCTTTAAAAGTATAACACTTTTCCACTCATATAGAGATAAAAAGTTGCAGAATAGAGAATACACTTGTCTTGTTGGAGGTTTACAGGAACATTGTGAACAGCCCCACATGAACAGATACAAGAACAAAAGATGCCTGTCGGAGTTTGCAACAATCAGCCATACCCTCTCCCCTTTTAGTATAAAAGCAGCCTGAATTCTAACTCTAGGTCTGTGAAACAAGATGGAAAGATGAAACAGGATGAAACAGAGATAAATCCACACATCTATTGTCACCTAATATATGACAAAAGAGGCAAGAATACATAATGGAGAAAAGGAAGTTTATTCAATTAGTGGTGCTGGGAAAACTAAACAGCTAACTGTAAAAGAACGAAATAAGAACACTCTCTAATACCATACACAAAAAATAAACTCAAAAGGAATTAAAGACCTGAGTGTAAGGCCATATGCTATTAACCTCTTAGAGGAAAACATAGGAAAAACACTCTTTGACATAAATCACAAGATTTTTTTGTCCCATCTCCTACAGTAATGAAAATAAAAACAAAAATGGACAAATGAAACCTAATTAAATGTAAAAGCTTTTATATACCAAAGGAAAACATAAGTAAGACAAAAATACAACCCTCAGAATGGAAGAAACTATCTGCAAATAAAGCAATTGACAAAGGATTCATCTCCAAAATATACAAGCAGTTCAACATCAGAAGAAAAAAAAAAAAGTCAAAAAATGGGCAGAAGAAATAAATATACATTTCTCCAAAAAGTCATGCAGATGGCCAACAAACACATGAGAAGATGCTCAATATCACTAATTAATAAATTAGAGAAATGCAATATACAACTACAGTGAGGTATAACCTCATACCAGTCAGAATGGCCATCACCAAAAAAATTTACAAATGCTGGAGTGTGAAGAAAAGGAAACCCTTGTGTACTGTTGGTAGGAATGTAAATTGATAACAGCCACTGTGGAGAACATTATGGAAGTTCCTTAAAAAACTAAAATTAGAACTACCAAGCATTCCCACTCCTGGGCATATACCCAGATAAAACCATAATTCAAAAAGATACAGATACCCTAATGTTCATAGCAGCACTATTTGCAACAGCCAGGACATGGAAGTAACCTAAATGTCCATCAACAGAGGAATAGATAGAGATGATGTAGTACATATATACAATGGAATATTACTCAGCCATAACAAGGAATGAAATTTGGTCCTTTGTAGAGACATGGAATCTAGAAAAATGATATAGATCTTATTTGCAAAGCAGAAATACAGAAACATAGAGAACAAATATATGGATAGAGAACACATATATGCATATATAGGGGGAAAGGGGAGGAGGAATTAAGAGATTATTATTGAAACACATACACTATTGATACTATGCATTAAATAGATAATTAATGAGAACATACTATATAACACAAGGAACTCTACTTAATGCACTATGGTGACCTGACTGGGGAGGAAGTTCAAAAGAGAGGGGTTATGTGTATATGTATCGCTGACTCATTTTGCTATACAGTAGAAACTAACACAACATTGTAAAGCCACTATACTCCTGTAGAAATTAACTTAAGTATAGATAGAACTTATCCACAAGGTTCTCCACAAATTTTAAGAATTTTTTAAGCTTCTGAGAGCAAGTTTTGGGAACCCCTTCCATAGAATATGTTATAAAGTGTGTTACACCAGGCCCATAGTATATTCATCTTTTCAAATGGGCAGAGAGCTCTGCTTATGCTACATGTAATTTAATGAGTTCTTTTTGTCTGGTCTACTAATCTGATATTTAATTTTTAAATATTTAAAAAAAAACTTTATTCTAAATTTAAATATTTTAGAATAAATATTTTCCATGGAATATTTTATAAATGTTTGCAAATTATCATTAAACATAGGTTAGTGAAATGTGGGTCAAATTTGTTATTGAATTTGATAGTTTATCACTGTAGGTAAAGAAATTTACTTTTCATTGTCATGAGAGTTTATTATTATATTGATGAATGACTAAAATTTACCTGTATCTTAAGTTTATTTTGAAGTATAGAGAAAATATGCAAATATTCTGGCTACAATCAAATTGGATTATGTTAGGTGACTTCAGTAATAGCACTCTCTTCTTTGGCATTAGAAAAAATAGATCTAAAAATGTTGCTGACTGCAAATTTTGAGAACCACTCAAAAGCACATGCACATTAGAAAATTTTTTTTTTAATGAATGTAATTCTCCTCCCTTATAATGCAAAATATTTAAAATAATCAGGAGTTAGAAACAATCTATAGCAATGAAAATGCTAATATTAAAACTAAGGTAATTTGAAAGCATTATATATATGGGAAGTAAATTGGCATATCTTACATTACCTGAATAATCCCATAATCCTGTCTTTTACAATTTCTGGAGTATAGATATATGAAGTTATATTGTCACTTAGAAAGCATTGATTTAACTCATGTGTCAGAAATTGTGAGTAAAACTGGAACACAAAGATAAAATGGATACTTCAGGCCTAGACTTTATAAAATTTCTAGTTTCTTGGTATGAAAAGTATGTATATGATGTGTTAAGTGTATATATACATATATATATATATATATATGAAATCCTTATTGCAAAATTAAGACTTACATTAAAGAAAGTAGCAAAAACCACTAAGCCATTCAGGTATGACCTAAATCAAATCCTGTATGATAATACAGTGGAAGTGAAAAATAAGATTCAAGGGCTTAGATTTGATAGACATAGCCTGAAGAACTATGGACGAAGATTCATAACATTGCACAGGAGCCAGTGATCAAAACCATCCCCAAAGGGGGAAAAAAAATTACAAAGAGCAAAATGGCTGTCTGAAGAAGCCTTAAAAATAGCTGAGAAAGGAAGAGAAGTGAAACTCAAAGGAAAAAGCAAAGAAAGGCCCATCTGAATGCAGAGTTCCAAAGAACAGCAATGAGACATAAGAAAGCCTTGTTAGTGAACAATGCTAAGAAATAGAGGAAACAATAGAAGGGGAAAGACTAGAGATCTCTTCAAGAAAATTAGATAGAAAGGGGATATTTTATGCAAAGATGGGCACAATAAAGGTCAGAAATGGTATAGATCTAGCAGAAGCAGAAGATATTAAGAAGAGGTGGCAAAAATACACAGAACTATACAAAACAGATCTTCATGACCCATACAACCATGATAGTATGACAACTCACCTAGAGCCAGACATCCTGGAATGTGAAGTCAAGTGGGCCTTAGGAGCATTACTATGAACAAAGCTAGTGGAGGTGATGGAATTCCAGCTGAGCTGTTTCAAGTCCTAAAAGATGATGCTGTGAAAGTGCTGCACTCAATATGCCAGCAAATTTGGAAAACTCAGCAGTGGCCACAGGACTGGAAAAGGTCAGTTTTCATTCCAATTCCAAATAAGGACATTGCCAAGGAATGTTCAAATTATTGCACAACTGCACTCATTTCAAACGCTAGCAAGGTAATGCTCAAAATCCTTCAAGCTAAGCTTCATCAATATGTGAACCGAGAAATTCCAGATGGACAAGCTGGTTTTAGAAAAGGCATAGGAACCAGAGATCAAATTGCCAGCATCTGTTGGATCATAGAAAAAGCAAGACAAAAAAAGCAAGACAGAAAACATCTACTTCTGCTTCATTGACAATATTAAAGCCTTTGACTGTGTGGATCACAATGAACTATGGACAATTCTTAAAGAGATGGGAAATTCAGACTACCTTACCTGCCTCCTGAGAAACCTGCATGCATATGAAGAAGTAATAGAAATGGAACAATGGACTGGTTCAAAATTGGGAAAGGAATATGTCAACCCTGCTTATTTAACTTATATGCAGAGTATATCATGCAAAATGCAGGGCTGGGTGAAGTACATCCTGGAATAAAGATTTTCAGGAGAAATATCAACAACCTCAGATATGTAGACGAAACCACCCTAATGACAGAAAGAGGAACTAAAGAGCCTCTTGATGAAGGTGAAAGAAGAGAGTGAAAAAGTTGGCTTAAAACTCAACACTTAAAAACTAAGATCATGGCATCTGGTCCCATCACTTCATGGCAAATAGATGGGGAAAAAATGGAAACAGTGACAGATTTTATTTTCTTGGGCTCCAAAATCATTGTGGACCATGACTGCAGCCATAAAATTAAAAGATGCTTCTTGGAAGAAGAGCTAAGACAAACCTAGTCAGCATATTAAAAACCAGAAACATCATTTTTCCAACAAAGGTCCATCTAGTCAAAGCTATGGTCTTTCCAATAGTTGTGTACAGATGTAAGAGTTGAACCATGAAGAAGGCTGAGTGCCAAAGAATTGATGCTTTCAAACTGTGGTGCTGGAGAAGACTCGTGAAGGAGCCTCATCCAACCCACTGAAGGACTGAATAGACTAAAAGTCTGAATAAGAAAAAATTATTTATCACTGCTTCACTGTCTTCAAGTAATCAGTCTTCTGCCCTCAAGCTCAGTCAAAACTTATACCACTGGCTCTCCTGTATCTCGAGTTTGCTAACTACAGATCTTAGATCTTATACCATAAGTGTACACACACACACACATACACACACAGAGGTTTTATAGAGAGAGTATATATACAGAGAGAAGCCAAAAACTGGGGTAGGGTAGAGTAAATGGAGAATTGTTATTTAGTGGGTCTAAAATTTCAATGATGTTGGGTGAATAAATTCTAGAATTGTAGAATATATTCCTATTTCAGTTCAGTTCACTCAGTCATGTCCAACTCTTTGTGACCCCATGAATTGCAGCACTCCAGGCCTCCCTGTCCATCAACAACTCCTGGAGTTTACCCAAACTCATGTCCATTGATTCAGTGACCCCATCCAAGCCTCTCATCCTGTCATCCCCTTTGCCTCCTGCCATCAGTCTTTCCCAGCATCAGGGTCTTTTCAGATAAGTCAGCTCTTCACATCAGGTGGCCAAAGTATTGGAGTTTCAGCTTCAACATCAGTCCTTCCAATGAACACCCAGGACTGATTTCCTTTAGGATGGACTGGTTGAATCTCCTTGCAGTCCAAGGGACTCACAAGAATCTGCTCCAACATCACAGTTCAAAAGCATCAATTCTTTAGCGCTCAGCTTTCTTCACAGTCCAACTCTCACATCCATACATGACCACTGGAAAAACCATAGCCTTGACTGTTTGGACCTTTGTTGACAAAGTAATGTCTCTGCTTTTTAATATGCTGTCTAGGTTGGTCATAACTTTCCTTCCAAGGAGTAAGCGTCTTCTAATTTCATGGCTGCAATCACCATCTGCAGTGATTTCGGAGCCCAAAAAAATAAAGTCAGCCCCTGTTTCCACTATTTCCCCATCTATTTGCCATGAAGTGATAGGACTGGATGCCAAGATCTTAGTTTTCTGAATGTTGAACTTTAAGCCAACTTTTTCACTCTCCTCTTTCACTTTCATCAAGAGGCTCTTTAGTTCTTCTTACTTTTCTGCCATAAGTGTGGTATCATCTGCATATTTGAAGTTATTGACATTTCTCTGAGCAATCTCGATTCCAGCTTGTGCTTCATCCAGCCCAGCGTTTCTCATGATGTACTCTGCATATAAGTTAAATAAGAAGGTTGACAGTATACAGCCTTGACGTACTCCTTTTCCTATTTGGAACCAGTCTGTTGTACCATGTCCAGTTCTAACTGTTGCTTCCTAACTTGCATACAGATTTCTCAGGAGGTAGGTCAGATGATCTCGTATTCCCATCTCTTTCAGATTTTTCCACAGTTTGTTGTGATCCACACAGTCAAAGGCTTTGGCATAGTCAATAAAGCAGAAATAGATGTTTTTCTGGAACTCTCTTGCTTTTTCGATGATCCAGCAGATGTTAGCAGTTTGATATCTGGTTCCTCTGCCTTTCCTAAAACCAGCTTCAACATCTGGAAGTTCACGGTATACGTATTGCTGAAGCCTGACTTGGAGAATTCTGAGCATTACTTTACTAGCATGTGAGATGAGTGCAATTGTGCGGTAGTTTGAGTATTCTTTAGCATTGCCTTTCTTTAGGATTGGAATGAAAACTAACCTTTTCCAGTCCTGTGGCCACTGCTGAGTTTTCCAAATTTGCTGACATATTGAATGCAGCACTTTCACACCATCATCTTTTAGGATTTGAAATAGCTCAACTGGAATTCCATTACCTCCACTAGCTTTGTTAGTAGTGATGCTTCCTAAGGCCCACTTGAGTTCATATTCCAGGATGTCTGGCTCTAGGTGAGTGATCACACTATCAAGATTGTCTCAGTCATGAAGATCTTTTTTGTATAGTTCTCCTGTGTATTCTTGCCACCTCTTCTTAATATCTTCTGCTTCTGTTAGGTCCATACCATTTCTGCCCTTTATTGTGTCCATCATTGCATGAAATGTTCCCTTTTTATCTCTAATTTTCTTAAAGAGAGTTTAGTCTTTCCCATTCTATTGTTTCCCTCAAGGTGATTTCATTATACCAGTTCATAAAATTGTACACAGTAAATACATGCAACATAAATCACTATACTTCAATGATAATAAATAAGTATATGCAGCATGTATTTCAATTATATCTCAAAGCTATTAAAAAATAGGAAACTTCCACAATCTGATAAAATGAATCTAAAAACATCTACAGCCTATATCTTCATTAATGAAGGAAACCTGAATATTTTCTCATGAAGTGAGGAAAAGGGTAATGATTCCCACTTTCAACACTCCTGATCAACATTGTTCTGAAGGTCCTAGCCATTGCAATAAGGCAAAAACATCAATAAAAGACAAAGACAGGAAAGTAAGAAATAAACCTTTTGCAGAGTATGAGCCTCTTATCCTTATCCATCAGAGAGTGACAGAATGAAAATCACAATCACAGAAAACTAACTAAACTGATCACATGGATCACACCCTGTTTAACTCAATGAAACTATGAGCCATGCCATGTATGGCCACCCAAGAAGGATGGAGAGTTATGACAAAACGTGGTCCACTGGAAAAGGGAATGGCAAATCACTTCAGCATTCTTGCCTTGAGAACTCCATGAACAGTATGAAAAGGCAAAGATATGCGACACTTGATAGTGGAAAGTGTCAGATTCTTGATCTCTGAGGAAGATTTAGTTTCCAGACCAGGGACCAGGCTTGATCACTCAAGAGCTTTGGTGTAGCAGAGTTTTATTAAAGTAAGAAAAGTGACAGAGAAAGCTTCTGACATAGATATCGGAAGGGGGATGGAGAGTGCCCCTCTCACTAGTCTTACAAGGGAATTATATACTTTTTAAATTGGCTATTACAATAAATCAAAAGAATGTCTCAAGTTTGTAAAGATCTTACTAGACCCACTCCCACAATTTACATTTTAAAATGACAGGATTAGAACTTACAGTAGAAAGATCTTACCAAACTCACTCCCTTAATATATCTAACATTAACATTCTATTGATAACAGTATTAGCCAGAAGGTTTTTCAAGAAGGAGAAGCTATGCTCAAGCAGGATACATTGTTGTTATATAATCCTTAGTACAGAGTTTAAACTGAGTTGTTTGTTGTATAATCATCAGTTTCAGGCTTAAAGAAAAAAACGTTTTTATGTGACTAAGACTAAGGAAGATAGAGGAAAAAAGACATTTGTCCTTTCCTCCTCCTTGAAAATTCCAGACCCCATCTCCTATTTGAGAGTCCCAGACCCCTCTGTTCTCCTTGGGGACCCCAGACTTTTTAATCAACCTGCCTAAGAACTGACTCTCACACTGAAAGATGAACTCCCCAGGTTGGTAGGTGCCTAATATGCTACTGGAGAGAAGGGGATGACAGAGGATGAGATGGTTTGATGGCATCACTGACTCAACGGACATGAGTTTGAGTATGCTCCAAGGGTTTATGATGGACAGGGAAGCCTGGCATGCTGCAGTCCATGGGGGTCACAAAGATTTGGACAAGACTGAGAGACTGAACTGAACTGAGAAAGTATGTTTATTCAAACAGAAAATTCCATGTAATCTACACAAAAATACTACAATTTATGAATGAATTAGGCAAAGTTCAAGGATAAAGGCAATGGCAACCCACTCCAGTACTCTTGCCTGGAAAATCCCACAGACAGAGGAGCCTGGTAGGCTACGGTCCATGGGGTTGTGAAGAGTTGGACACGACTGAGTGACTTCACATTTACTTTTCATTTTCATGCATTGGAGAAGGAAATGGCAACCCACTCCAGTGTTCTTGCCTGGAGAATACCAGGGATGGCGGAACTTAGTGGGCTGCCGTCTATGAGGTCGCACAGAGTCAGACACGACTGAAGTGACTTAGCAGCAGCAGCAGCAGCAAGGATAAAAGATAATACTAAAATCAGTTGTATTTTTACTAATCAGTGAGCACAATTAAAAATTAAAACTTTTAAATTTCATTCACTGTACACAAAATAAAATACTCAAGATGCACTATTTCCCAACAATGTAAATTGCAAATCACTAGTGATAGAAAATGAAGACTACTAGATAGAGAAATATGCATTATTCATGGACTGAAACATTTAATATTTTTAAGATAGTAAAGCCCCCCCCCATTTCAACTATGTATTAAAGACAACCCCAAATATACAAGTTGACAAGCTGATTCAAAAATGATTTTAAACAAAAACAAATTTTAAAGACTTATTCCACCTAATTTTGAGAATAAGGTTATAAAATAAAAACTGGTATTAGTGAAAGATAGATATATACATTAATGTAGCAAAATAGAACATCCAGAAACAGGCCACATATATAGGCTCAATTTATTTCTGACAAAGATACCAAAGCAATTAAATTTAATCTCTATGTATAAAGATTGAGTATTCTCCCTTTTATCACACCATGCATAAAAAATGAACTCAAAATGAAAAGCCTAGCTAAACATTCAACCAAAAACTATAAAATGTCATAAGGAAAACAGTTTATTTGTTATCTAACAAAGATTTTTATATATATATAAACTAAACAAAACATGGAGCATAAAAGAAAAAATTGTAAACTGAGACTTCATTTAAAAAAAAGTGTTCTTCAAAAGACATCATTTATACATGTGAAGAGTTGACTCACTGGAAAAGACTCTGATGCTGGGAAGGATTAGGGGCAGGAGGAGAAGGGGACAACAGAGGATGAGATAGCTGGATGGCATCACCGACTCAATAGATGTGAGTTTGAATGAACTCCGGGAGTTGGTGATGGACAGGGAGGCCTGGCGTGCTGCGATTCATGGGGTCCCAAAGAGTCAGACATGACTGAGCGACTGAACTGAACTGAACTGATACATGGATGAGAAAAAATGTTGAGCTGCCAGGTGTCAAGGTGATAGATTAGGACAACGTACCATACCTCAAGTAACAATCAAGCCTTTGTTCACTTACTGTGTGTGTTTGTTTGTTAGGGCTACCATAACAAGGTACCAGGATACCACAGGGTTGTTTAAACTTACAGGCCTAGATGCTAGAGATCAAGATGTTGGCAAGGTTACTTCTTCTGCAGCCTCTCTCCAGAGCTTATAGATAGCCACCTTCACATGATCTTCCCTCTGTCTTCATCCTAAAATTCTCTTCAGGAGCCCAAACTGTTCAGAGACACAATTGAGCTCATAATACTGTGACAATGCAGGCAAGAGGCAAAGAAAACAGTTCAAGCTAACCAGTGTTCCATGTTTTCCCATGGAATGCTACCGGGAGAGGGTCGGTTAGATTACCCAGCACAGTGGGGGAAACCACCCTATTGCTGAGGATCCTGAAAAAGAAAAAAAAAAAAAAAAGAGGAAGCAAAAAAACTCTCTTGCCTTTTATAGGCTTAGGCAGCCACGAGTGCTGAGTCAGAGTAGAGACAATTTCTTGCTAAGAAGGTTTCAGCTGAGACTGGTCTCTGAATGGAGGAGCCTCCCTTAGGAATGCTGATAAGTATATGATCAAGGCCGGCCCAGCAGTGGGGGGTTGTGTCCTTGAATGACACTCTCTCCATAGTTACAGTCTCAAAAATGGGTGTTCAGGAATAAAATGTATAAATTCGTAAGTAGGTGAAAGTCTACATTTTAAATATAATACTAGGAACACATACTCTAGAAGCAACTAAAATAAGTTTAATTGTCAGAGTTTAATAAAGGAACTGTGGAAATAACAAAGACTATCCAAACGAAAATGTGCTATTCTCATTTGAACTATCCAAATGCTATTTACTCAGAGCTTGAGATAGCAAGGAAGTCAGCCATCAACTCTTTGACCAGCAGAGACTCAAAGGCAGACAGATTAATAGGAAAGCTTTTTACAGCAAAAAAGGGAAGGCTTGAAGTATCCTCTGATTGGAGGCTGTTGCCATGGAGAAGCTGTAAGCAAACTAGAAGCAGGCACTCTGTATAATTTGTTAGATACTAAATCAGAAGCAGGGGCAAAATTTAGAGAAGCTCCCAGTTACCCATCAAGTCCTGGCTCTTTTGGGTCAAAGATTCCTGAGGCTGTTGTTTAGCTTCCTGGATTGGCTGCTGCAGGTTGAGGGTCAAAATTCTACTGTTATATATGCTTTTGAGAAAGACTGGGACCTGGGACCCTTTACTAGAGTCTTTGCACCTGGACAAACATTTCCTCCTTGAATACAAAGAAAGTCTAAGGCATTAAAAATAACTGCAAGTATGCACAATTGGGGCAAATAATGAACAGTAAGATATAAAGCGTCTAAAAACCAACTGACACGTATGAGGTTCCAGGAGCAAAAGCAGGGTACTGCACCTGATCCCTGCACACAGCCACCAAGAGGATAGGCAGATCACCCATCAGGCTGACCCACGAATCTGCCCCTACCCTCACCCCATTAAAGGAACCAGCTTGCCCAACCCTCAGGGAGAAAGCAAGGGCACCTGTTACTTGCTTTTGCTCCCCCTTGCTGTAGCACCAGTCCCAATAAATCCTTGCTTGAGTTTCTTGTCTGCCCTCTTTATCAATTTCTATTTGATTAAAGAGTCCAAAGGCTCAGGTCAGTTTGGCTACTGTGCATTTATATATTCATTCTCTCAGTGAGAAAGCAGTGAAACATTAGTGCAGAATTTTATGACCAAGTGATACTGTCAATTCCTTAATAAAGCCCAAGTAACATATATTCTTTTGCATTTCTTTTCTGGAGTTTATATGTGGAATTGAAAGTAAAATTAACATGAAATATATAGTTAGAATTAAAGTTACATTATAAAGTAGGAAAAGTATTCACAGAGCACAGAATTAAGTGAAATAAGCATGAAAGTACTATAAGATACTGAGGAGTGAAAAAAAAATCAAAGCCTAGATGGACAAAATAAAAAAATCAAAAAAATGCAAGTCACAAATAAGGCATAACACAAGATTAGAAGATTAGAGATCCTAAAGGCAAAGTATAATTTTTTTAATTTACCACATTTTTCCCAGAAAAAAAAAAAAAAAAAAACTAACCACTTGGAATAGCATGTTAGAGAAGGCATATATCCTGTGGCATTGATAGAATGAATGATTGGAGAAAAAACAGTATTTAAAACTCTCAACCAGGGTTAATTAAATTTGCTTTCTTTATTTGAAAGAATGAAGGATACCAAAACCTCAGGGAAGAGAATAATATTTGAAACACGAAAAGAGATTTCTCATATCTGGTAGTTTGATATGATGATTAATAGTGTAATCTCTAAAATCTGCCTAATGTCAAATCCTACCTCTGCCACTTATAAGCTGGCTGTTTTTTCTCTATAACATGGAATTCCTGTCATGGTTATGTACCATATATTTAAACCACTTAAACATAACACCTAGCACATTGGTTAATATCTCATCAAAGTTAGCCATAAATATATTTCACATAAGGAATAAGTACTGAGTGCTGAATACAGTCTCGTCATTATTTTAAGCACTGGGGATACAATAGCAAACCAAACAGACACAATCTCTGGTTTGATAGTTGCATTCTGGAGCCCTATGAATACTATAAAGAAGAATTAGGATAAAGTAAGAATGAGTGATACTGCAGAGTGGAGTGTTCTATATAGAGAGCGGTCCAGGAAGAACCTCTTCAACTAAGTAACCTTTAAACATAGACCTGAAAATAGAGAGGAGAAAAGTCAGAGGGAAATGTAGAAGGATGTGTTTGATTGAAGGAACTTTGTGGAGTGCCACATGTGTCAATGCATTTTTAGTATGTTTCTGTCAAGAACAACAAGGCCATGTTGGCAAAATGGAAACCATGAAATATTTTGGGCAGAGCAATGACCTGATTTTATTTCCAAAGTATTACAGTGGATGCTCTTAGCAGTATAGGGCAAAATAGAAGAAAAATCATTATCTTTATCAATGTCTTCCCCTCCCTTCTCCCCATATATGTATTTGCACTCAGTCCCTCAATCATATCTGACTCCTTGAGATCCTGTGGACTATAGCCCCTTAGGCTCCTCTGTCCATGAGATTTCCCCAACGAGAATAGTGGAGCAGGTTGCTATCTCCTCCTCCAGGGAATCTTCCCAACCCAGGAATTGAACCCACATCTCCTGCATTACTGGCAAATTCTTTACCGCTGAAACACTGTGGAAGCCTTTCCCCTACATATATAATTCATTTATTTATTTGTGTGTCTATGTAGAGTATGTTATATCCATAATATATAATATGCATATGTTGCATTTATAAAAGAAGATGAACTATTATATTTGCCTGTTCACCTAAGGTGCTATAATGAGAACAGTTCTGGAGAGAATTCTTAAAACAAAAGTAAATGGAGGGTATTATTTTGCTTTGGTTTTTGTTTTCTATTTGTCTTGCTATAATTTTAATAACAGATGAGAGCCCAGTAAAGTGAAATTCAATGCAAGCAAGGTTGTAAGGATCTAAAGATAGGTATGCTTGAGTTTGAATCTTGGTTCTGTGACCATGGGCAAATTATTTAACCTCTCTGTGATTAAATTTCTTCATCTTTAAGTTGGAATAATATGAAGACCTACAGCAAAGTTGACTTTTTTTGGTGAGAATTGAGTTAATATATACAAATGCTTAGGAAAAAGCCTATAATATAACAAACATTTAATAAATGAGTTCTTATTCTTAATATTCTTCTTATTGTTATTATTATTGAAGAAAAAGAGAAAAAAATGATTTGTGACTAAACATCAATGTGGCTCCAAAAGAAAATTTTAAGTAGTAGAATATTATTTATTCTACTGTAAGTAGTAGAATTCTGTCAGCACAGGTGATTTTGCTCAGCAGCACAGAGGGGAACCCAGCCTCTGACCCAGAGCTCAGTAGTCTCTGGGCAGGGGGTGCTGAGAACAGTAGCAGTCTGGGATCTTTTATAGCCTGAGGTTTATAATATGGATACCTAGCAGGTGTTGAGTGCAGTTTTGCAGAGTATGCAAAGCAGACAGTCTCTAAATGGCCTAATCTAAAATATCTGACATTGGTGACTGTGGACTTTTGAGTTAATGGGCCCCAGCCTGTTATGAAGAAATAACCTACATAGAGCCAATAGACAGAGGCCATCTTTGCCTTGTTTATATATAAAACAGGCCTCCCATGATTCCCAGCTGATGTGGACATAACTATTTCAGAGCCACATTTGTAGTCAGAGACCCTGAAATAGCAGGGTCCCAAAAGCAGGTGTCAGAAGGGAAATCTGACAGAGAGGTTAGAGATGCTCCTCTTCTCAGGGTAAAAGGAAGACTGAGAGGGACAATAACTGGAATTTTTCAAATATGTAAACACCAATTCATTCATAAACACCTTGCACCTTCTCTCATTTCTACACTCATTACTCTAACATAATATTCAAACTATCCATACATACCCATATCCAAGAGCATAAAGACCCATTGATTCAAAAGCACATATAAACCCATATTTAATACACATATTTAAATGTAACTGGAATGTACTTATCAATATTATTAGAATAACATCAATCCTAAAATATTCTTTCCATATTCATATATTCTAATGCTTTAAGTACATATACAGTAGAATAAATAATATGAAAATACAACAATTGAATCTCTTCATTTGCTATTGCAATATAAAATATTCACATAAGAAATCTTGTAGGGCTGTCAACAATATAGCCTATCTGTTCCCTTTTGTTGAGAACATATCAATTTTTGTATGAAGATTAGCTCCAAATCTCTAAGGAGTTACTTTTAGTTTTCAAAGTGAACACCATGGAGAATGGGACATTCTCATATAATAAGTTTCCTTAGATCTTGTCATTAATTTCCGCCAGGTGTAAGATTATTTTAGGTGTTGCATCTTTTAATCTGAATATCAGAGTTCTCACTGCAACTTTTGAACAAGCTTGTTAGTAAGTCATAGAGTTGGAAGTGCCTAGCTGAGAATGGCCATTACAAAAGAGCGCCTGAGATGTACACTCAGCAACAATAGGACTTGCAAAGTGCAGCTGAAAATAAAAAGTCTAGTTCATTCTCTTAAGATTAGATTTCCAAATAAAAGGGATAATTTTATACATAAAATTTGCTATAGTGAATGATTGATTCATTTCTCAAATAATAACCTCCTGATAGTTACTTTCTGAATAAAAAATATTTTTGTGGTCCTGGATATGTACAACAGAAAGTTTTAATGCTTTAAAATATATGTAGATTCCAAAATTAATCTGAAGATACAGTATATTTAAATATACTTCAATATTAATGTTGAAATATGCTACAGTTTATCAACGAGTTTATTTTTGGTTTCAGTGTGAATTCATAATTAGACCAACTGTGGTCTGAACATAGTTTATGTTTGCAACAAAGTGAGTATTTTGTGTAATTGAATCATAAATTTTACCTATTATACCTGGACTTTACATCTATATCCTTCAAAAGAGCTCTAACATCCTTAATTGCATCCTGTATTATTTTTGTAAAATAGCTCTGTTTATAGATTTATTGCACAATTATTTTAGAACAATATGAGGACACAGAGATATCACATTCATTTTATAAGCATTATTTCTTTCCATTGTATAATGCTTCTGTGAGGAACTGCAGTTCTAAAATTTGTATTTGATTTGAATAATGGATACTACATTAATTTAGTTGAAAATTTCAAACATTTAGAATTGTCCACAACAAAGAAACATTATTTCAATCTTTTTGGTAGATGTAAAGATGTACAACCAGGTCTCCCATCAGGAAGACTTACTGCCTAACAGTAGAGAGGAAGGTCTGCAAACAGCTTCCAGCTCATAATTCCTCAGAGCCTGCCACAGCTGCAAAGAGTTGAATTTACCCAACCCTCATGCCCTTCTCAGGGCACCTGAATCCAGACTGAAGAAAATAAGGAGACAAGGACCTGATCCTTCTGGCCCAGCTGGGTATCATCTGATGGGCAACCCTCCTGAGAGCTCCTTTCCAGGTTGACCAAGGCTTTTTTTTGAGTTGGCATTACTCAAAAAAGTTCAAGAGTTTTTTTGACATTAAGACCAGACCAGCAGCAGCAGTGTAACTGGGATCTTTTTAAAATGCAGATTCAGCTGATCTCTGAAACACTGAATCAGATATTCTAGGAGTGAATATTAGCAATTTCTGGGTAATTCTGATGGATGCTGAAGTTTGCTCTCCTAAATTCTTTCTCTTCCCTCCCACTACAGATATTGTGTATGTGTGTGTGTGAAAGTTGCTCAGTTGTGTCCAGCTCTTTGCAACACCATGGACTGTTGCCCATCAGGCTCCTCTATCTGTGGAATTCTCCAGGCAAGAATACTAGAGTGGGTTACAATTCCCTGATCCAGGGGATTTTGCTGACCCAGGGATCAAACTCAGGTCTCTCTCAGTGGGCAGATTCTTTACTGTCTGAGCCACCAGGGAAATAGATATTAATCTCTAATAAATATATTGCAGACCAATTCTTTCTCAGTACCTGTTTAAAGGAAACCCAACCTGGGACAATTTTGTTATACCAGTATCTAAATAAAGCAGTATGACATTTTAAGAGCTCACAAAACTTTATCTGTGGGCAGGTCATTATCATCCTCAAAACACTACACTTTCTGTTAGGAAGTCTGACCTTTAGTTTATTTGGTCAAGCCTACCCCTCTACCTGCAAACTATATTCAGCCAATTCCTTTACCAGCTTAGAATTACTCTCTCCTACTAGTAGTCACTGGTGGAAAATTAGAAAGCTAGAATGGGGAGCTCACTAGTCTGGCTGACCTCTATCTGGTTAGGAGAATTGAATCTAGAATCCAGCATCTTTAGACACACCTAGCAGTTATGTGTCACTCCCTCTGGAGCATGAACAGCAGCCAGAAACATGAACTGAGGAGCCCGAGTTTCAGAAGCACCAACTTGCATACACCTATCTTCTGCTCTCTGAACACCATCAAGCACAGCCCTTCATCACAGGTCTGAGCATCAGAGTCAGGATTACTCAGGCTTACTAGACTCATGATAGCACTTCTTCCCTTTGGTTTCCCTGTTCAAACAATGGTAGGGACTTTATGCAGTTTTGATTCTCGGTGTGCCCTAAGCATCCTTTTATCCTTTGTTGAGCTCCACCTGTGAAAAGAGCTGACTGTATTTAATCTCTGTATTAAAACTGGACCCTGACTGATACAGGATGTTTTCTCAGAACTAGAGGGGAGTGGAATATAAATTCTTATAAATCAATAAACAGTAGTATATAAACATGAACACTGTGAAGATAGGACATGAAAAGATGTGACAGCATGAGACAAGCCAAGCATTGAAATTCCTATCCAGGAAAATCAATTTTAAAAATGCATGTTTAAGAAAATCACAGTTTTAAGTAGAGATATTTTTCTTCACAGTACATATGTATACAAAACATGACCTAGGAAGTATGAGAAAACCTAACTTCAACAACATCTAATTAGTCTGCTAAATTATAACTTGGGGCTTCCCTGGTGACTCAGTGGTAAAAAAAATCCTCCTGCAATGCATGAGATGTGGATTTGATCCTTGGGTCAGGAAGATCCCCTGAAGAAGGCAATGGCAACCCACTTGAATATTCTTACCTAGGAAATCCCGTGGACCGAGGAGCCCAGAGGGCTACAGTGCATGGAGTCAGATAAGACTGGGCGAATAAAGCAAACAAAGCAAAATTATAACTTAGAAGATACATTGAGGAAACTTTCCATTCATTCAAGATGTGTGGATTACTCTTTAAGATATGAAGTATATAGTATTTTTTTAAAAAAATCTTTCACTTGGCGGCAACATTTAACCCAATATTATGGACAATCCCAAATCACCCTATGGACAATCATTCATATATATGTATAAAAAACTACTGCAGGATGCAGCCTTGGAGATGCTCCCCATCTCACCCCTCCCCTCCCCCTGCCTGCTGAGATTCAAGCCCTTCTGTAATACTCTACCCTTGAATATGACCTGGACTTATTTGCTCATTTCTAGTGAATATGATACAGCATATATGAGATTCAGTCTCTTGTGCTCTGTCCTGGACTGCCCACTCAGGGGGAAACAAGCTGGCAGTCCTGTGGAGAGGTCCACATCACTGTGCTGACAAGTAGATCTTCTGAGGCCCATCAAGAATCATGAAAGAAAGTCTGGAAGTGAATCCTCTCCTAGTTGAGCTATGAGACAACTGTAGTCCCAGCTCACATCCTGATTACAGACTCTTGAGAAGCCATGAAGCAGAAATACCCAGCAAATCTCTGTCTGGATCCTTGACTGAGAGAAACCATGAAATAATAAATGTTTGCTATTTTCAACCACTGTGTTTGGAATAATGTATGAGGCAGAAGAAGATTACTAATTCAGACTTTGGTGTTTGAATGTGAGGACTGCCATTACAAAAACCTAAACTGTGGAAAAAGCTTTGAAAAAGGTGGATGTTGAGGACAGTGTTAGTAAAAACTTGAAGTGCCTTCAATATTCTGTCTGAGGAACTTTGGATTTTATACTGTGGCTAAGGATTTATAAGAAAATGAGGAATGTATTTCTGAAAACAGAAGTAAGGTGAATCCTTGTTACTTAGTGACAGAAAGATTAACAACACTAAAATGGATCATGGAGAAAGTAGAACATGTGACTAATGAGATGAGTGATCTCCCTAAAGAGATGTTTAAGAAAAGAAATATATTAACAAATGAGATGTATATGAAAAGTTTTGAAGGTACAGCATACTTTCTAGGAATCATGATGCTAACAGTGAACTGTAAGAGCATATAGATAAATTGAAAGAAAGAAGGTTCTTTCTTTCTTCAAGCCAGAACTTGAAGATTTAAAAAGTCTCCAGCCACTCCAGGAAGTACATGATCCTAAACTTTAAGAATATAACAAATGAAATGAGGTCTTTGAATGTCCAGACTACTTGCAGGAAGCAGGCAACACTGTTTAGCAATTAAAAAAAAAAAAAAAGTGCTACCTTTCATGTAATAGGAAAATTACTCACAGGGTGAAACCAAGAGCCTAGAGATTAGACATGAGTGCCAAGGAAACGTATTTCCAGGCATTGAGGAATAATCAAGGAGTGTCAAACATTTCCATAGGTTTTAGAATTCTTAGGAACAAGTGACTACTTGTCTCAATTATCCCTTTTTTAAACTGAATGTCTATAGCAGTTATTCTATACCTACCCCATCATTCACCACTAATGTTAGATATTTTTAGTGCAGATAACATGTCCTTTGAATTTTCAGGATCTACAGATACAGAAATATAACTAAGGAACTGTAATTAAGAAACACCCAGTTGTGGATGTGACTGATGATAGAAGTAAAGTCTGATTCTGTAAAGAGCAATATTGCATAGGAACATGGTATGTTAAGTCCTTGAATCAAGGCAAATTGAAAGTGGTCAAACAGGAGATGGCAAGAGTGAACATCAATATTTTAGGAATCAGTGAACAAAATGGACTGGAATGGGTGAATGTAACTGAGATGACCACTCTATTTACAACTGTGGGCAAGAACCTCTTAGAAGAAATGGAGTAGCCATCATAGTCAACAAGAGTCTGAAATGCAGTACTTGCATGCAAGCTCAAAAATGACAGAATGACCTCAGTTCATTTCCAAGACAAGCCATTCAATATTAAAGTAATCCAAATCTATGCCGCAACCAGTAATGCTGAAGAAGCCAAAGTTGAATGGTTCTATGAAGAACTACAAACCTTCAAGAAATAACACCCAAAAAAGATGTCCTTTTCATTATCGGGAACTGGAATGCAAAAGTAGGAAGTCAAGAGATACATGGAGTAAAAGGTAAATTTGGCCTTGAAGAAAAAAATGAAGCAGGGCAAAGGCTGATAGAGTTTTGCCAAGAGAACTCACTGGTCAGAGCAGCCCTCTCTTCCAACAAAACAAGAGAAGACTCTACACATGGATATCAGCAGATGACAATACTCAAATCAGACTGATTATATTATTTGCAGCCAAAGATGAAGAAACTCTATACAGTCAGCAAAAACAAGACAGGGAGCTGACTGTGGCTCAGATCATGAATCCTGGATTGAAAAAGTCAGACTTCAATTGAAGAAACTAGGAAAAACACTAGACTATTCAGGTATGACCTAAATCAAATCCATTACAATTATATAGTGGCAGTGACAAACAGATTCAAGGGATTAGATCTGATAGAGTGCCTGAAGAACTATGCACAGAGGTTCAGAAAATTATACAGGAGGCAGGGATTAAGACCATTCCTGGGGAAAAAAAATTGCAAAAAGGCAAAATGGTTGTCTGAGGAGGCCTTACAAATAGCTGTGTAAAGAAGAGAAGAGAAAGGCAAAGGAGAAAAGGAAAGATATACCCATTTGAATGCAGAGTTCCAAAGAATAGCAAGGAGAGATAGAAAGCCTTCCACCAATGCAAAGAAGCAGAGGAAAACAACAGAATCGGAAAGACCAGGGATCTCTTCAAGAATATTAGCGATACCAACAGAATGTCATGCAAAGACAGGCACAATAAAGGACAGCAATTGTATGGACCTAACAGAAGCAGAAGATATTAAGAAGAGGTGGCAAGAATACACAAAAGAACTATACAGAAAAGATCTTCATGAACCAGATATTCACGATGGTGTGATACTCACCTAAAGCCAGACATCCTGGAATGCAAAGTCATGTAGGCTTTACGAAGCATCACTACAAACAAAGTTAGTGTAGGTGATGGAATTCCAGTTGAGCTATTTCAAATCCTGAAAGATGATGATGTGAAAGTGCTGCACTCAATATGCCAGCAAATTTGGAAAACTCATCAGTGGCCACAGGATTGGAAGAGATCAATTTTCATTCCAATCCCAAAGAAGGGCAATGCCGAAGAATGCTCAAACTACCACACAGTTGCACTCATTTCACACGCTTGTAAAGTAATGCTCAAAATTCTTCAAGCCAGACTTCAGCAGCACATGAACTGTGAACTTCCAGAAGTTCAACCTGGATTTATAAAATGCAGAGGAACTGAGATAAAATTGCCAACATCCACTGGATCATCAAAAAAGCAAGACAATTCCAGAAAAACATCTACTTCTGCTTTATTGACTACATCAAAGCATTTGACTGTGTAGATCACAACAAATTGTGGAAAATTCTTATAGAATTTTCTTAAAGAAATTTCTTAAAGATATGGGAATACTAGACCAACTGACCTCTCTCCTGAGAAACCTGTATGCATGTCAAGAAGCAACAGTTAGAACTAGATATGGAACAACAGACTGGTTCCAAATTGGGAAAGGAAGGCTGTATATTGTCATCCTGCTTATTTAACTTTTATGCAGAGAGCATCATGAGAAACACAGGCTGGAATCAAGATTGCCAGGAGAAATATCAATTTAACCTCCGACATGCAGATGACACCACCCTTATGACAGAAAGTGAAGAACTAAAGAGCTTCTTGATGAAAATGAAAGAGGAGAGTGGAAAAAGTTGAATTAAAACTCAGCATTCAGAAAATGAAGATCATGGCATCTGGCCCCATCATTTCATGGCAAATAGATAGGGAAACAGTGGCTGACTTTATTTTTTTGTGCTCCAAAATCACTGCAGAGGATGACTGAAGCCATGAAATTAAAAGACACTTGCTCCTTGGAAGAAAAGTTATGACTAACCTATACAGCATACTAAAAAGCAGAGAAATTACTCTGCCAACAATGGTCCATTTAGTCAAAGTTATGGTTTTTCCAGTAGTCATGTATGTATGTGAGAGTTGGACTATAAAAAAGCTGAGTGCCAAAGAACTGATGCTTTTGAACTGTGGTGTTAGAGAAGATTCTTGAGAGTCCCTTAGACTACAAAGAGATCAAAGTTGACAATCCTAAAGGATATAAGTGCTGAATATTCATTGAAAGGACCGATAGTGAAGCTGAAACCCCAATATGTTGGCCACCTTAGGCAAAGAACTGACTCATTTGAAAAGACCTTGATACTGGGAAAGATTGAAGGTGGGAGGGGAAGGGGACGACAGAGGCTGAGGTACTTGAATGGTGTCACCGACTCAATGCACATGATTTTGAGCAAGCTTCAGATTTGGTGATGGACAGAGAAGCCTCGTGTGCTACAATCCATGGGGTTGCAAAGAGTTGGACACGATTGAGCAACTGAACTGAACTGATCCTGGTGTGGACCTGATTTAGCTGATGAGATTCTGGACTTTGAATGATTTAAAAAATGGGATAAAGAGCCTACTAGAAAAGATATAGGATGTATATCAGAAAATAGAATTGTTTTGAAATGGAAAAGAGTTTTCAAAAACCATCCAAACTTCATTATTTTCTTAAAAAGTACAGGGAGGAAAAAATTCAAATCTCTTATAACTGAAATGAAAAATAGTTAATATTTAATTCAAAGTCAGGAAAATCAAATAGTAAACTGATGAATACCCATTGATAGTATTAAACATAATTTCTTACAAAATTTTAAAAATAAATCATTTTTATTTCATATCTTCCTAACCCATGGTCACAAAATTTCTTTCTTTGTTCTCTACTAGAAGATTTACAGTTTTATTTTTTACATTTAGGTCACTGATCAATTCTCATTTTGGTATCAATGTTGTGTGTGCTCAGTCATGTCTGACTCTTTGCAACCCCTTGGACTTGTAGTCCACCAGGCATCTCTGTTCATGGAGTTTTCCAGGCAAGAATACTGGAGTGGGTTATCACTGTCTCTTATACACATCTTTAAAAGACATTTTTCTTTGAAAGCAAATACATGTATAATGTGTTAATACAAATACATTTTAAGAATAAGGGAATGATTTAAAAAATTCTATTCAAACCACCTCTTTAACCGAGTTATAAAGGTTTCATTAAACTAGCTTATGATTGAGAGTATAGTGAACTTAAAAGCACAATCATAACACATCTTGTTTAAACAAAAAAGTCAAGCCACTATCCCTGATAAATGCAAAAATCTTCAACAAATTGTTAGCAAAAATATCAATACATTGAAAGGATCATAGACAATGATAAAGTGAAATTTAGTCCATGGATGCAACAATGGTTCAACATTTGCAAACCAATCAATGTAATATACCATATGAACAAAATAAAGGATAAAAATCATATGAGCATCATATGATACCAAAGGAAAAGACAAAAAAGCAAAAATAAACAAGTGGGACTTCACAAAACTAAAAAGCTTCTGCATAATGAAGGAAATCATCAGCAAAATGAAAAGGCAACTTACTGAATGGGAGAAAATCTTGCAGTCATATAGCTGATAAGAGGTTGGTATCTGAAATATATATATAGACTTGAACAACTCATTAGAAAAAGAAAAAACAATCCAATTTTAAAAGGCCCAAGGAACTTAATATTTTTCCAAAGAAGTCATGAGTATCAGTTCAGTTGCTGAGTTGTGCCCAACTCTTTGTGACCCCATGTTGCAGCACACCAGGCTTCCCTATCCATCACCAATTCCCAGAGTTTACTCAAACTCATGTCCATTGAGTCAGTGATCTCATCTCATCTCATCCCCTATCAACCATCTCATCCTCTGTCATCCCCTTCTCCTCCCCCATTCAATCTTTCCCAGCATTGGGGTCTTTTCAAATGAGTCAGTTCTTTGCATCAGGTGGCCAAAGTATTGGAGTTTCAGCTTCAGCATCAGTCCTTCCAATGAATGTTCAGGATTTATTTCCTTTAGGATGGACTGGTTGGATCATCTTGCAATCGAAAGGGCTCTCAGGAGTCTTCTTGAACACCACAGTTCAAAAGCATCAATTCTTCGGCACTCAGCTTTCTTTAAAGTCCATTTCTTATATCCATACATGACTACTGGAAAAATAATACCTTTGACTAAATGGACCTTTGTTGGTAAAGTAATATCTCTTCCTGCTAATATGCTGTCTAGGTTGGTCATAGCTCTTCTTTTGAGGAGCAATCATCTTTTAATTTCATGGCTGCAGTCACCATCTGCAGTGATTTTGGAGGCCCCCAAAATAAAGTCAGCCACAGTTTCCCCATCTATTTCCCATAAAGTGATGGGACCAGATGCCTTCGTTTTCCAAATGTTGAGCTTTAATTCAACTTTTTCACTCTCCTCTTTCATTTTCATCAAGAGGCTTTTTAGTTCTTCTTCACTTTCTGCCATAAGGGTGGTATCATCTGCATATCTGAGGGTATTGATTTTTCTCCTGGCAATCTTGATTCCAGCCTGTTCTTCATCAAGCCCAGTGTTTCTTGAGATGTACTCTGCATATAAGTTAAATAAGCAGGGTGACAATATACAGCCTTAATGTGCTCCTTTCCCAATTTGGAACCTGTCTATTGTTCCACGTCCAGTTCTAACTGTTGCTTCTTGACCTACATACAGGTTTCTCAAGAGGCAGGTCAGTTGGTCTGATATTCCCATCTTTTAGAATTTTCCACAATTTGTTGTGACCCATACAGTCAAATGTTTTGCTTAGTCATTAAAGCAGAAGTAGATGTTTTTCTGGAATTGCCTTGCTTTTTTGATGATCCAGTGGATGTTGGCAATTTGATCTCTGGTTCCTCTGCCTTTTCTAAATCCAGCTTGAACAACTGAAAGTTCACGGTTCATGTACAGTTGAAGCATAACTTGAAGAATTTTGAGCATTACTTTACTAGCCTGTGAGATGAGTACAATTGTGCAGTAGGTGAGCATTCTTCAGCATTGCTGTTCTTTGGAATCGGAATGAAAATTGACCTCTTCCAGTCCTGTGGCCACTGTCGAGTTTTCCAAATTTGCTGGAATATTGAGTGCAGTACATTCACAGCATCATCTTTCAGGATTTGAAATAGCTCAACTGGAATTCCATCACCTCCACTAGCTTTGTTTGTAGTGATGCTTCCTAAGACCCACTTGACTTCACATTCCAGAATGTCTGGCTTTAGGTGAGTGATCACACCATCTTGATTATCTGGGTTGTGAAGATCTTTTTTTGTACAGTTCTTCTGTGTATTTTTGCCACCTCTTCTTAATAGCTTCTGCTTCTGTTAGGTCCATAACATTTCTGTCTTTTATTGTGCCCATCTTTGTATGACATATTCCCTTGGTTTTTCTAATTTTTTGACGAGATCTCTAGTCTTTTCCATTCTATTGTTGTCCTCTATTCCTTTGCATTGATCACTGAGAAAGGTTTTCTTATCTCTCCTTGCTATTCTTTGGAACTCTGCATTCAAATATGTATTCTTTCTTTTTCTCCTTTGCCTTTTGTTTCTCTTCTTTTCAGTTATTTGTAGGCCTCCTCAGACAACTATTTTGCCTTTTTGCAATTCTTTTTCTTGGGAATGGTCTTGATCCCTGCCTCCTGTACAATGTCACAAACCTCTGTCCATAGTTCTTCAGGCACTCTATATGATCTAATCCCTTGAATCTATTTCTCACTTCCTCTGTATAATCACTAGGAATTTGATTTAGGTCATACCTGAATGGTCTAGTGATTTTCCCTATGTTCTTCAATTTAAGTCTGAATTTTGCAATAAGGAGTTCATGATCTGAGCCACAGTCAGCACCCGTTCTTGTTTTTGCTGACTGTATAGAGCTTCTCCATCTTTGGCTGATAAGAATATAAACAATCTGATTTTGGTATTGACCATCTGATTATGTCCATGTGTAGAGTCTTTTCTTCTGTTGTTGGAAGAGGGAGTTTGCTATGACCAGCGTGTTCTCTTGGCAAGACTCAATTAGTCTTTGCCCTGCTTCATTCTGTACTCCAAGGCCAAATTTGCCTGTTGTTCCAGGTATCTCTTTACATCCTACTTTTGCATTCCAGTCCCCTATAACCCAGACATCTTTTTTGGGTATTTATTCTAGAAGTTCTTATAGGTCTTTGTAAAACTGTTCAACTTCAGCTTCTTTGGCATTACTGGTTGGGGCGTAGACTTGGATTACTATGATCTTCCTTGGAAATGAACTGAGATCATTCTTTCATTTTTGAGATTGTATCCAAAACTGCATTTCGGTCTCTCATTGACTATGATGGCTACTCCATCACTGTTGAGGGATCTTGCCCACTATAGTAGATATAGTGGTCATCTGAGTTAAATTCACCCATTCCAGTCCATTTTATTTCACTGATTCCTAAAATGTTGATGTTCACTCTTGCCATTTCCTATTTGACCATTTCAAATTTGCCTTGATTCATGGACCTAACATACAGATGACCTAAAGAACACATGCAAATGACAAACAGGTGCATGAAAAGATGTTCAGCTAATACAAATCAATACAGTGAGTTATAACTTCATACCTCTTAGAGTAGCTGTAATCAGAAAGTTAAGAAATAACAAATGTAGGCAAGGATGTGGAGAAAAGTACCCTGGGTCCTGTTGGTAGAAATGCAAATTGGTACAGTCACTATGGAAAATGGTATGAGATGCCACAAGAATTAAAACTAGAATTACCATATTTACCAGCAATTCTACTTCTGCATATTTATCTGAAATAATAGAAAAACACAGACTCAAAAAGCCATATGCTCCCCATGGTCACTGAAGCAACATTTACCACAACCAAGATATGGAAGCAACCTCAGTGTACATCTGTAGAATAATGGATAAAGAAGCTGTGGCGAATTTATATATAATGGAATATTATTCAATCATAAAAGAATGAAATTTTGCCCTTTTTAAGGCATTATCCTAAGTGAAATGTCTAACAGAGAAAGAAAAAAAAATTGATCTTTCTTATATTGTAATAGGGCTTCCCTAGTGGCCCAAACCATAAAGAATTTGCCTGCAATGCAGGAGACCTGAGTTTGATCCCTGCGTAAGAAAGATCCCCTGGAGAAGGGAATGGCTACCCACAGCAGTGTTCTCGCCTGGAAAATCTGACCAAGAAGACTGGTGGGCTAGAGATCATAGGGTCACAAATAGTCAGACACAATCAAAAAAATAAATAAACAAGTAAACAAATGAAGGCCAAGCCCATAGATACAAGGAAGAAACAGAGTTAGCAGGGGTAAGGAATGGGTGAAATGGGTGAAGGAGGTTAAAAGGTACAAACTTTCAGTTATAAAATGAATAAGTCATGGGGATATTAATAATATTATATTGCATATTTGAAAGTTGCTAAGCAAATATATTGGAGAAGGCAATGGCACCCCACTCCAGTACTCTTGCCTGGAAAATCCCATGGACAGAGGAGCCTGGTAGGCTGCAGTCCATGGGGTCGCACAGAGTCGGACACGACTGAGCGACTTCACTTTCACTTTTCACTGTCATGCATTGGAGAAGTAAATGCCAACCCACTCCAGTGTTCTTGCCTGGAGAATCCCAGGGACGGGGGAGTCTGGTGGGCTGCCATCTATGAGGTTGCACAGAGTCGGACATGACTGAAGTGACTTAGCAGCAGCAAACGAATATATCCTAAAAGTTGTCAGCAACAACAAAAAAATGATTTTTCTAACTATACATGTGATGGATGGTAAATAAACTTGTGGCCATTTTACAATATAGACAAATACTGAATCATGTGGTATACCCAAAACAAATATAATGTTATATGTCAATTATACCTCAATTTAAAAGAAAACTGTCTATCAAAAAACAAGTAAACAAAACCAAAATATGAGTGTTCTGTATGCAGGAAGAAGTCCAGGGTGTATACTGCAGTTGGTTTCTCTATGATGGCCCCAAACATTCTTTGCCTCTTGGTAGTCACACCCTTATGTAACATCATCACTTTGCATATGCCCTAAATTTGCTGATTCACTTCTAATGAATAGAGTAAGACAGAAGTGATGGAATTTGCTCTGAGATTACATTATTAAAAGGTTTCTGTCTGGGGCACTCACCTGCCCTCTTTTGAGGTAGCTCTGTGGAGAGAGGTCCATGTACTGAGGCTGCAAGTAGATCTGAGGTTTTTCAGCCTTTGTGAGAATGAATTTGGAAGATAATTCACTCCCAGCTGAGTCTGAAAATGACTTAAGCCTTCATCTACACTTTGACTGCAGTCTTATGAGAAATTCTGAGGTAGGAAAATCTAGCTAACTCTTTCCAGATTCTGGGCTTACAGATGTTTCTTGGTTTTGGTTGTTAAGTCTTGGGTAATTCAGGGCACAGCAGTATATAAGTCACAAGGCAAGCCATAGAATGGAAGAAAATACTTTCAAAACAATAATAGCAACAACACAATCTTTTCATCATTAACTATTAGATTGTGTTATTATTGAATTATAACTATTTATTATATGCCTATACACAAGACCTTTATCAGAAATGTTTTGAAAATATTTCCTTCCATTTTATGACTTGCCTTTTTATTTTCTTACAATGACAATTGAAAAGCATCATAATTTTGACTTTGATAAAGCCCCATTTTTTGTTAAACTTTATAATTTATGATTTTTTTGGTCCAGTCTAAGAAGTATTTGCCTAACCCATGGTCACAAAATTTCTTTCTTTGTTCTCTACTAGAAGATTTACAGTTTTATTTTTTACATTTAGGTCACTGATCAATTCTCATTTTGGTATCAATGTTGTGTGTGCTCAGTCATGTCTGACTCTTTGCAACCCCTTGGACTTGTAGTCCACCAGGCATCTCTGTTCATGGAGTTTTCCAGGCAAGAATACTGGAGTGGGTTATCATTTTCTACTCCAGGAGATCTTCCTGACCCATGGATCAAACCCATGTCTGCTGCATCTCCTGTATTGGCAGGCAAATTGCTTACCACCGCACCACCTGGAAAGCACTGAATTAAGTGTTATAAATGTGTAAATTGAGTTTTTAGGTTCAATTTTTTTCCCCATGTGAATATTCAACTTTCCTGTCATTTTTTTTTAGGACTATCATTTATCCCACTGAATTTCTCTGGCACCTTTGTCAAAACTGTGATCATATATGTGCAAGAATATTACTGAACTCTCTATTTCATGCCACCAATATAAACATCTAGTACTTAAGTAATAGTACTTCTCTATCTTCAAAGAAGGCAATGGTAACCCACTCCAGTACTCTTGCCTGGAAAATCCCATGGCTGGAGTCCATGGGGTCGCTAAGAGTCCGACACGACTGAGGGACTTCACTTTCATTTTTCACTTTCATGCATTGGAGAAGGAAATGCAACCCACTCCAGTGTTCTTGCCTGGAGAATCCCAGGGATGGGGGAGCCTGGTGGGCTGCCATCTATGGGGTCGCACAGAGTTGGACACGACTGAAGCGACTTAGCAGCAGCAGTAGCAGTACACTATCTTAATTACTGTAGTTTTATGGTAAATCTTGAAATCAGGCAGCTTACATCCTTCAAATGTGCTCTTCTTTTTCTAAAATGTTTTGGGTTTTCTCAGCTCTTCATACTTTCTTATCAGTTTGAGAATCAGTTTATCAGTTTCTGAGAACTCCCAGTGAGGTTTTGATGGTATCTAATATTTGCCATGTTTCATATAAGTTGCTTGCTAAAAATTAGTATTATACAGAATAAAATAGCTTAGCTTTCAAAACTGCTTATTCTAGGAAAATGCAAATTATTAATTTGATTGTAATATGGAAAAAATCTTGGCCAACAGGTTTTTAATCAGTAATTTTCTTCATTTAAATACATAAATCCAGAATAATTTTTAAATAAAAGAAATATAATATTGTCTGACTCCCTCTCTGTATCTAGCTTCACATCACTGAGATATCTTTCTCACTAGATTACAGGTGAAAATTAAAATGTTGGTGTAAACATAATTAGCACTCTTATTCTTCTCAGATACACCACTTAATGAGTGTGATAATACAATTCTCAAGAGGGAAATATACAATCCTGTATGGCTAAAAGCAAATTTTCTTTTAATAGATTATCTCTGTAGTAGACTGAAAAGTGCATATATATAAACATTTAAATTCTGTTTAAAGAACAGCATAGCAATTTAACAATACACATCAAAAATATTTAGGTTAAAATGGATACATTAATAAACAGTCACAACATATCTGTCAGCTCTTTTTGTCTATATTTATAATATATAGCTTTAATAGAGCAGCATCACTGAACACTTGTACCTTTATTGGCTGGAATGACAATAGGAAATCATATTGAGTGGAACCTGGAGAAATTTACTTAAGTATCTGGCCCTCTAGGGAGTAAAGGCTCTCATATATCTCTACCTGGTACTGTACTCACCGAGTGAGTTGAAACGGGCATGCAGGCATCTTCACGGTGTTGGAAGGGATCGGTATTCATATGTATGTTAGGTTATCTGTCACTCAGTTTCTCTGCATAATCAGTATGTGATTGCCCATTGGCTAGTCATCTTTCATAGTCAGCATATCTTGACGGACACATGTTATCTAAAACTCTGACCATTTCTTGCTATATCCAAAGCTACTAACTACCACCATTCCTCAACTGGGTAATTATTATAGATTATTCATTGGTCTTTCATTTTATTTCCAAGTCTATTGTCTACTCAAAAGCCAGAGTGAGCCTTTAGAGTCATTATTCAGATCATCTTATTCTATTTTTTTAGAGCCATTCAGTGGCTCCCCATTTCACTCAAAGCAAAAGTCAAAGTTCTCACAATGGTCTGAATGATCCTTCAAGGTCTGTGCTTCTCAGTAAAGTTTTGTCCCTAATTCTCTCAAGACAGTATTCAAGGTCACAAAGATGAGTGAACATAATTCTACGGTCTGACATTTTTCTATTTAGATCTTTAAACTTCCAATCTCTGTAGGCATATGATATATTTCTTCCCCCAACACACACACACACACACACAGATAATTTAACCAGGGACATTATTACCAAATAAGGATTGCCAAATTCCCACTTATTAGTGAAGGTATTAAAATATTCCCATCCTTCTGACACCACCAAAAATTTCATACTTTAGAGCCTGTCAGATATAACACTCTACTTCAAGTATCAGATTAAGTATTAGGAAACTTTTGATGGCAAATGATACCGATACCTCTCAGACAAGTTCTAAGAAAAGAAAATAGAGTGACTAATTTGAGAATCTGAAGAGAGAAAAAGAATTCAGGCCTCTCTTCTCCTACTTACTTAGCTTTGCTTCCTACTGTGTAGAGCTCCTTTTGTGAGTTCTACAGATGGGCTCCCACCATTCACATAGGTGAGAGGGCCACCACAGGCCTCAACACTACATCTCATGGTTTAGCAGGCTTAGAGGTTTTTTTTTTCATCCTCTTTCTTTGTTTCTTAAAATTAATATTTGAGAGTATATCTCATTGGCACTGTTTACATTACTTGCATAATTTTTGACAAATACTGCTGAGAAAGAGAAATTATAATTGGTCTAATCTTGGTTATCATTCCCTCTAAAACCTGGAAATGCTTTACCAGGATGACATAACAGGCAAGAGAGTAATTCCCCAAAAGGAAAGAGGCTACACACTGGGAAGAGGAAAATTCTCTATCTTGCTATTATACTGTATATGTGCACTTCAATGTTAAGATATGGAAGCTAGTAACACTTGCCAAATTCTGCATTGTTCACTATAACAATAATTACTACTCTGAACAAAAATTCAATGTTTCTGTCCCAAGCCAGAAGAAGGAAACAAATATTCAGGTAAAGGAAGCATAAAAAACCTATTAACAAAAGAATGGATAAAGAATATATGGTATACATATGTAATGGAATATTACTCGACCATAAAAAAGAATGAAATATAGCCATTTGCAGCAATAAGGATGGATTTAGAGACTATTACACTTAGTGAAATAAGTCAGACAAAGACAAATACTGTATTTTACCATTTATATGTAGAATGTATAAAACAAACTAGTGTATATAATAAAACAGGAAAAAGTGCAAGGTTTTCATAGAAAAAAATAACAACAGACTCAGTACTGAAATTTTGTTCTCAAGAAACTTTCTGTGTAAGTAAGTTATACATAACGAGAATTCTGAGGCTCATGTAAATAAGAATTCAAGGACTACTGTGATATTTATGAAAATATGATATGATTTAAAGCCACACATGGATAAAGTCTCAAAAAATTTAAATTCTGTTATACAAATGGAAACAAATTATTACAAACAGAAAGAGGAAAGGTTGTTGGATCCAAGAATAATTTATGAATTTCAATATAAAAGTAATCAATTATAAAACAATGAATAAATACAT
>SJYT01040719.1:32452-61053 GCA_006410635.1 Cephalophus harveyi | reverse complement strand
GGAGCTGACTGTGGCTCAGATCATGAACTCCTTATTGCCAAATTCAGACTCAAATTGAAGAAAGTAGGGAAAGCCACTAGACCTGTCTCTTATACACATCTAGATGTGTATAAGAGACAGGATATAACTTTATTATAAAAATTATTTAAACCTTGTATTTAAATTGTAGACAAGAAAATATACAGAATAAAAGATAAATTTATAGTCAATAATGACCCTCAAGGCTGCTGCTATGAGATAAATAATAGAATTAATCTATTTTCACTTTTTCATATTTTTAAAGCATTTTATACTTAAGTAGTGACATTCCTATTTATAAAACTATCAATACATAGTAGTTCTTGGGGAAAAAAACGTTTGTAACAGGAAAGAACAAATCTGACTTCATATTGAATTTTTTTTTTTTTACTTTAATCTTTATAGTCTAATCCTTTGCTACAAGTTAATCACTAAAGTATGTTGCCTATATCTTAAAGTAGGCATAATGGCTCATCTCTGAGAATCTTGCCTCCCATACAATGAGGTTAAAGGGTGTAGGAGGGAGATCCAAGAGGGAGAGGATATATGTGTAAATGTACATGTATTAATAGGTGATTCCCTTACGCACAGCATTATTAAACAACTAAATCCCAATAAATTTCAAAAATACCCTTGTTTACCTCATGGGCAACATCCTGACCAGGCCCATCTGTGAATGACTATAAGAAAGAAGAAATTAATACATCCTCTCAGAGTCTGCCAGAAACCAGGAAACATTTACAACTTTTTTTACAACCCTTTTTACTCACCTCACCTTCTTTGTTCTATAAAAGAAACTAGTATCCAAACTCTTAGCAAGATGGTTCTTTGGGACACTAGACCAAAATCTTCTTGGTCAGCTGGCTTTCTGAATAGTTGCTATTACTTGCCCCAATACTTCATATCTCCATCAATAGCCTGTTGTATGGCAAATAGTATGAATTTAGACTCGGTAACAAGTTCACTCATTTTCTTCACTGAAAAATGTGTAATATTTCGTATCAATAACCATTGAATATATTATGGAAAGGTAAGGCAAAAGAAAGAGAAATACAAAAAGGAAGAAGAGAGAAAGAAAGGGAAATAGAGAAAGGAAGCCAGACATGGCAAAATCTTAGATTATGAATTTGATTTTATGACCTTTATGTTTGTAATAATTTGATATCAGGTTTTAAATGTTCAGAATGCAAAATGATAAAAGCAGCAAAAAGTATTAGAGGATTGTTGATTACATACTTAGCGTCTGAGAAGACTATATTTTTTAAATCCTACATATATAACTAGTTAATATATAAAGAGGGTTTCCCTGGTGGCTCAGCTGGGAAAGAATCCACCTGAAGTATGGGAGACCTGGATTCGATCCCTGGGTTGGGAAGATTCCCTGGAGAGGGGAATGGCTAACCTCTCCAGTATTCTTGCCTGGAGAATTCCATGGATTAATATATAACCATTTCTATTATTAAGCTAATGGAGTACTTAATTATAAACTAACATTTTATTGCTGTATATTTCTAATATAGCTTTAGAGCTTGTAGTTTATAACATTTATAGTCTACTGTTTTATCATATGAACAGCCTTCTTAGTATATAAGCATTTATAGTTGTAGTTATAGATGAACTGGGCGCGAGGTGAGCCCGAGGCCAGAGGCGGTAGCTGAGAGGAGCCACCCACGCCCGAGGCCAGGGCTGGCGGCCGGGAGGAGCAACCCAAGGATCAGCAGGAGGGCCTAGAGGATCTATCCCACGTTGAAGGTCAGGAACGGACCCTCCTCCAAGGTAAGGAGCAGTGGCTGTGCTTTGCTGAAGCAGCCGTGAAGAGATACCCCACACCCAAGGTAAGAGAAACCCAAGTAAGATGATAGGTGGTGCAAGAGGGCATCAGAGGGCAGACATACTGAAACAATACTCACAGAAAACTAGTCAATCTAATCACACTAGGACCACAGCCTTGTCTAACTCAATGAAACCAAGCCATGCCTGCAGGGCAACCCAAGGCGGGCGGGTCATGGTGGAGAGGGCTGACAGAACGTGGTCCACTGGAGAAGGGAATGGCAAGCCACTTCAGTATTCTTGCCTTGAGAACCCCATGAACAGTATGAACAGGCAAAATGATAGGATATTGCTGGTAGACTTTTGGATTGCTGCCATTCTGACTGGTGTGAAATGGTACCTCATTGTGGTTTTGATTTGCATTTCTCTGATAATGAGTGATGTTGAGCATCTTTTCATGTGTTTGTTAGCCATCTGTATGTCTTCTTTGAAGAAATGTCTTCTTTGGGCATTCACTTGATAAAATTATGTTTACAAATATAAACATAATGAGCTCTGAATTATATGGGAGGATATCAATTTAAAAAAGAATATCATCAAAATGAAGATAGAAAATTGGAGGGAAAAAAAGAACAAATCACAACCTATACTCTTTTGGAGAATTGAAGACTCTAGGGAATTTAGAACTCTTTCCCTTTGTTTACTTACTCAGTGCCTGGTATACAGTGGGTGCTCAATAAATATTTGGGTCTCAATGAGGAAAAGAAACTAGTAAGGGAAAAGAAGGCAATAGCCATTTCTGTGGTCTGGGTCATTATGGTGAGGCGGGTAAGATGCTGGGATGTAGAGGTCTGTGAACCCACAGGGCTTACTTCTGGCCCTCTGGGTTGGGAACAATTAGGAGCTGGGCTGACTGGGCCCACGACATCAGATCTTGAAAGGATGACCTAATTATCAGTGGGGCGTAGGTAGAGGGTGGGGCTGAGATCCTGCTCTTGGGATTAGGGCGGAAACTAGGATTGCCCACCCTGCAGCTGGGGCCTGTGTGTAAGAGTCTGGGAAAACCGGTCCAGGGTGCAGGTTGAGTGAGAGAACCTCCACCCTGGACCACATCCCCCTGAACAATGGACCAGTCACATCAGATGCCTTTATATGAAGCCCATCAGTGCTTCTATCTTGTTCAACCGGAGAAGAATTACTTTTAACCTGAAGTTCCCGGTAAACAGGATTCAGGATGCAGCAGTTTCTTGAGTCTGGACCACATCCCCCTGAACAATGGACCAGTCACATCAGATGCCTTTATATGAAGCCCATCAGTGCTTCTATTTTGTTCAACCGGAGAAGAATTACTTTTAACCTGAAGTTCCCGGTAAACAGGATTCAGGATGCAGCAGTTTCTTGAGTGGATCCAGATGGCCCACATCTGTAGCACTGCAGCCCACAGCAGGGTAGAGATTCCTGGGTCCAGCCCTGGAGCTCAGGATTCCTTCTGGGTTCTTTGGAGCCTGGTATCTGCAGTTGAAACATGCTCCCACGTGATTCAGATGTGCGAGGGCCGTTTCCTTGAAGGCAGGGCAGATCTGTTTTAGTTAAATACACTGCTGAGTCAGTCTTTATTGACTTGCTACACCGCACAGGGCTCTGGGGCTGGGTCTCTCTGCAAGAGGCGATTGTACAACTGTGTCCCCTGTCCTCCCCTATGCCCCACATTGGGTGACTGCTATCTTTTTCCTGTAATGAAGCCTCCCTCTGGTGCCCTGGTTTTACTCACTGGCTACCTGTATTGTTCCCCTGAGTCAGAATCCATGCTGACATTTGCCTCTTTGTTCCCCTGGGATCCAAATTCCTGAAGTTGCTGGAGTCATCAGGTTTGCGGAGCTTGCCTGCCCTGAGTCCCGTCGGCTAGGAAGCCACACCAGTCCCAGGGCGCTGTTCCCTCATCAGCCACGGCCCATGGGATAGGTGAATCAAGGACAGCCATCTGGGTCGGGCTGGAGGTATGTTTTGCTAGACAAGCTGGTTCTTTCCTTGGGAATTTGGAGTCTAGTGTCATCACAGACCATGAGGAAATTAGGTGCCAGTTTTGTAAATTTTTTGGATTAATTTTGAAGTTGTTTAATTTATACCTAGAGTTTATGCAGCCAAAGATGGAGAAGCTCTATATAGTCAACAAAAACAAGACCAGGAGCTGACTGTGGCTCAGATCATGAACTCCTTATTACCAAATTCAGACTCAAATTGAAGAAAGTAGGGAAAACCACTAGACCATTCAGGTATGACCTAAATCAAATCCCTTATGATTATACAGTGGAAGTGAGGAATAGATTTAAGGGCCTAGATCTGATAGATAGAGTGCCTGAAGAACTATGGAATGAGGTTCGTGACATTGTACGGGAGACAGGGATCAAGACCATCCCCATGGAAAAGAAATGCAAAAAAGCAAAATGGCTGTCTGGGGAGGCCTTACAAATAGCTGTGAAAAGAAGAGATGTTATGTGGGGGAACTTCTTGAGTTGCAGCAAGGGTGGGAAGGACGCTTGCGAGGTTCAAGTGGGAAAGCGTGATTGCCCTCGTGATGCCACAGCCGAAAAGGGCCTCATCTCGCCTGCAGGGGAGAATCTTCTGTTTTTTTCGAGTTGTGCCAGGTTCCTCTCGAGTTACAATGGGGACCTCAGGCACCCACTGGCGTGGCCTCAGGAAAGACCAGTCTCCATACGAGTTGCAAGGGGCCCCTCAGGATTCCTGTCCAGTCAGTGTCGGGTCCTAGGTACTCGTCTGGAACTGTAGCCAGAACCTGAGGTTAGCTCTGCAGGACTGACATGGATCTTGGGGTTCCTCTGGAGTCTCCACAGGAGAGTCAGGACTCTTCTCAAGTGGAGACATACACGTCTGTTTTCCTCCCAAGCTGTAGGAGCAGTGTCAGGTTTCCCGACGAGTTGACACAGGGATCTGTGGCTTTCCATCAAGGTGCCACAGGGCTGTCGCAGATGCCACCGTGGTGTGATTTGATGCTCAGGGTTACCTTCGAGGCAGTGCAGGGAAATCAGGTTCATCTGGAGTGGACTGAGACACTTGGGGTTTTTTGGAATGGTTTCATGAACCCTGGAATTTCTCGCGACTTTCCTGTTGAGAGCACGCCCTCTTGCTGTGCGACGGGAACGCCAGAATCCTTTCCTGTCGAATCAGGGAAACGATCCCTCGTCAGGAGTGGAGGAGGGGGAAAGGGGTCTCCACTTGAGTTGTAGTGGGAAACTCAGTGATAATCCCGAGTGGAGATGGTTATGTCGGGGACCTTCTTGAGTTGCAGCAAGTGTGGGAAGGAGGCTTGCGAGGTTCAAGTGGGAAGGCGTAATTTCCCTCATGATGCCACAGCAGAAAAGGGCCTCATCTCGCCTGCAGGTGAGAACCTACTGGTTTTTCTCGATGTCCGGCAGGTCCCTCTCTAGTGATGATGGGGAACTCAAGGACCCGCTGGTGTGGCCTCAGGAAAGACCAGTCTCCATACGAGTTGAGAGGGGCCCCTCGGGATTCCTGTCCAGTCAGTGTAGGGTCCTAGGTACTCGTCTGGTACTGCAGCCAGAACCTGAGGTTTCCTCTCCAGTGCTGACATGGATCTTGGGGTTCCTCTGGAGTCTCCACAGGAAAGTCAAGACTCTTCTCAAGTGGAGACATGCACGGCCGTTCTCCTCACAAGCTGTAGCAGCAGTGTCAGGCTTCCCGACGAGTTGACACAGGGATCTGTGGCTTTCCCTCGAGGTGCCACAGGGCTGTCGCAGATGCCACCGTAGTGTGATTCGAAGCTCAGTGTGACCTTCAAGGCAGTGCAGGGAAATCAGGTTCATCTGGAGTGGACTGAGACATTTGGGCATCTTTTGGAATGGTGGCACGGCACCTGGAGCTCCTCTCGACTTTCCTGTTGAGAGCACACCCTCTTGCTGTGCGACAGGAACGCCAGAATCCTTTCCTGTCGAAGCAGGGAAAGGTTCCCTTATCAAGAGGGGAGGAGAGGGAAAGGGGGCTCCTCTTGAGTGTGGTGGGAACCTCAGTGTTCATCTCGTGTGGAGATGGATATGTTGGGGAACTTCTTGAGTGGTAGCAAGTCTGTGAAGGACCCTTTGAGGTTAAGGAGGGCAGGCCGGTTTTCCCTTGGGATGCCGCAGTAGAAAACGGCCTCATCTCGCCTGGAGGGGAGAACCTCTTGGTTTCTCTCGAGTTGCGGCAGGTCCCTCTCGATTTAAGACGGCGACCTCAGGGATCCGCTGGCATAGCCTCACGAAAGACCAGTCTCCATACGAGTTGCGAGGGGCCCCTCGGGATTCCTGTCCAGTCAGTGTCAGGTCCTAGGTACTTGTCTGGAACTGGTGCCAGAACCTGAGGTTTCCTCTCCAGTGCTGACATGGATCTTGGGGTTCCTCTGCAGTCTCCACAGGAGACTCAGGACTCTTCTCAAGTGGAGACATGCACGTCCATTTTCCTCCCAAGCTGTAGCAGCAGTGTCAGGCTTCCCGACGAGTTGTGACCCCTGGAGTTCTTCTCAACATTCCTGTTGAGAGCATGCCCTCTTGCTGTGCTTCAGGAACGCCAGAATCCTTTCCTGTCAAAGCAGGGAAAGGATCCCTCATCGGGAGTGGAGGAGGGGGAAAGGGATCTCCTCTTGAGTTGTGGTGGGAACCTCAGTGTTCCTCTCGAGTGCAGATGGTTATGTCGGGGAACTTCTTGAGTTGTAGCAAGGCTTTGAAGGACCCTTTGAGGTTCAGGAGGGAAGGCCGGTTTTCTCTTTGGATGCCGCAGCAGAAAACGGCCTCATCTCGCCTGGCGGGGAACACCTCCTGGTTTTACTCGAGTTGCGGTAGGTCCCTCACAAGTTACAACGGGTACCTCAGGGACCCTCTCACGTGGACTCAGGAAAGGCAAGTCACCGTGAGTTGAGAAGGGCTCCTCGGGATTCCTCTCCAGTCGGTGATGGACCCTAAGTCCCCGTCTGGAGCCGAAGCTGGAACCTGATGTTTCCTCTCAGTGCTGGCATGAAACTTGGGGTTTGTCTGGAGTCTCTCAAGGGAAGTCAGGCCTCATCTCCTGTGATTGAATGCACGTCCGCTTTCCTCCTGAGCTGAAGCTGCAGTGTCAACTTTCCCCTCGCCTTGAGCCCGGGATCTCTGTCTTTCCCACGAGATGCCACTGGCCTGTGGTACGAGCCACTATGGTGTGAGGTGATATGCAGGTGACACTTGAGGTAGTGCAGGGAAATCAGGTTCATGTGGAGTGGACTGAGACATCTGGGGCACTTTTAGTATGCTGGCACGACCCCTGGAGATCTCGGCTTTCCTGTTGAGAGCGACACCTCTTGAGATGAGACGGGAATGGCGGGAATCCTTTCCCGATGAATCAGGGAAAAAGACCCTCTACTCGAACTCACGAGGGGGAAACGAGGATCGTCCTGAGGTGTGCCGGAACCCATCGTGTTCCTCCCGCCTGGGGCCTGGTATGTCTGTGAAGTTCTTGAGTAGCAGCAAGTGTGGGAAGGACGCTTTTGCGGTGCAAGTGGGATGGCGTTATTTCCCTCGTGATTCCACAGCAGAAAAGGGCTTCATGTCACCTGCAGGACAGAACCTCCTGGTTTTTCTCGAGTTGCGGCAGGTCCCTCTCGATTTACAACTGGGACCTCAGGGACCCGCTGGTGTGACATCAGGAAAGACCAGTCTCCATACAAGTTGCGAGGGGCCCCATGGGATTCCTGTCCAGTCAGTGTCAGGTCCTAGGTACTCGTCTGGAAATGCAGCCAGAACCTGAGGTTTCCTCTCCAGTGCTGACATGAATTTTGGTGTTCCCCTGGAGCCTCCACAGGAGAGTCAGGGCTCTTCTCAACTGGAGACATGCACGTCCGTTTTCCTCCCAAGTTGTAGCTGCAGTGTCAGGCTTCCCCTCGACTTGACCCCGGGATCTCCGTCTTTCCCTCGAGATGCCACAGACCTGTGGCACGAGCCACCATGGTTTGAGGCAATATGCAGGTGACACTCGAGGTAGTGCAGGGAAATCAGGTTCATCTGGAGTGGACTGAGACATCTACAGGACTTTTAGTTTGTGGGCACGACCCCTGGATATCTCGGCTTTCCTGGTGAGAGCGCCACCTCTTGAGATGTGATGGGAACAGTCGGAATCCTTTCCTAACGAAGCAGGGAAAAAAACCCTCATCTCGAGCTCACGATGGGGAAACAAGACTCCACCAGAGGTGTGTCGGGATCCTTAGTGTTCCTCCCGCGTGGGAACTGGTATGTTGGGGAACTTCTTGAGTTGCAGAAAGGGTGGAAAGGACGCTTGCAAGGTTCAAGTGGGAAGGAGAGATTTCCCTCGTGATGCCAGAGCAGAAGAGGGCCTCATCTCACCTGCAGGGGAGAACCTCCTGGTTTTCTCGAGTTGCGGCAGTTCCCTCTCAAGTTACAATGGGGACATCAGGGACCCGCTGGTGTGGCCTCAGGAAAGACCAGTCTCCTTACTAGTTGCGAGGGGCCCCTCGGGATTCCTGTCCAGTCATTGTCGGATCCTAGGTACTCGTCTGGTACTGCAGCCAGAACCTGAGGATTCCTCTCCAGTGCTGACATGGATCTTCGGGTTCCTCTGGAGTCTCCACAGGAGAGTCAGGACTCTTCTCCAGTGGAGACATGCATGGCCGTTCTCCTCCCAGGCTGTAGCAGCAGTGTCAGGCTTCCTGACGAGTTGACACAGGGATCTGTGGCTTTCCCTCGAGGTGACACAGGGCTGTTGCAGATGCCACCGTGGTGTGATTCGATGATCAGGGTGGCCTTCGAGGCAGTGCAGGGATATCAAGTTCATCTGGAGTGGACTCAGATATTTGGGAGTCTTTTGGAATAGTGGCATGACCCCTGGAGTTCCTCTCATCTTTCCTGTTGAGAGCACGCCCTCTTACTGTGTGACGGGAAAGCCATAACCCTTTCCTGTTGAAGCAGGGAAAGTATATTTCATCGGGAGTAGAGGAGGGGGAAAGGGGTCTCCTCTTGAGCTGTGGTGGGACCCTCAGTGTTCCTTTCGAGTGGAGATGGTTATGTCGGGAAACTTCTTGAGTTGTAGCAAGGCTGTGAAGGAACCTTTTAGGTTCAGGAGGGAAGGCCGGTTTTCCCTTGGGTTGCTGCAGCAGAAAACGGCCTTATCTCACCTGGAGGGGAGAACCTGCTGGTTTTTCTCGAGTTGCGGCTGGTCCCTCTCGAGTTACGACGGGGACCTCAAGGACCCGCTGGCGTGGCCTCAGGAAAGACCAGTCTCCATACTAGTTGTGAGGGGCCCCTCGGGCTTCCTGTCCAGTCAGTGTCGGGTCCTAGGTACTTGTCTGGAACTGCAGCCAGAACCTGAGGTTTCCTCTCCAATGCTGACATGGATCTTGGGGTTCCTCTGGAGTCTCAACAGGAGAGTCAGGACTCTTCTCAAGAGGAGACATACACGTCCGTTTTCTTCTCAAGCTGTAGCAGCAGTGTCAGTTTTCCTGACGAGTTGACACAGGGATCTGTGGCTTTCCCTCGAGGTGCCACAGGGCTGTCAAAGATGCCACCATGGTGTGATTCGATGCTCAGGGTGACCTTTGAGGCAGTGCAGGGAAATCAGGTTCATCTGGAGTGGACTGAGACATTTGGGGGTCTTTTGGAATGGTGGCACGAACCCTGGAGTGCCTCTCGACTTTCCTGTTGAGAGCACGCCCTCTTGCTGTGTGATGGGAACCCCAGAATCCTTTTCTGTCAAAGCAGGGAAAGGATTCCTCATTGGGAGCGGAGGAGGGCGAAAGGGGGCTCCTCTTGAGTTGTGGTGGGATCCTCAGTGTTTCTCTCGAGTGGAGATGGTTATGTCGGGGATCTTCTTGAATTGTACCAAGGCTGTGAAGGACCCTTTGAGGTTCAGGAGGGAAGGCCGGTTTTCTCTTGGGATGCTGCAGCAGAAAACGGCCTCATCTCGCCTGGAGGGGAGAACCTCCTGGTTTTTCTCGAGTTGCCGCAGGTCCCTCTCGAGTTACGACGGGGATCTCTGGGTCCCTCTCGTGTGGCCTCCGGAAAGACCAGTCTCTGTGCGAGTTGAAAGGGGCTCCTAGTGATTCCTCTCCAGTCAGTGCTGGGACCTAAGTCCCTGTCTGGAGCCGAAGCTGGAACCTGAGGTATCCTCTCCAGTGCTGGCATGGAACTTGGGGTTTCTCTGGAGTCTCTCAAGGGGAGTCAGGCCTCGTCTCCTATGGTTAGATGCACATCTGCTTTCCTCCCGAGCTGCAGCTGCAGTGTCAGGCTTCCCCTCAACTTGACCCAGGGATCTCTGTCTTTCCCTCAAGATGCCACAGGCCTGTGGCAAGAGCCACCGTGGTGTGAGGCAATACACAGGTGACACTCGATGTAGTGCAGGGAAATCAGGTTCATCTTGAGTGGACTGAGACATCTGGGGGACTTTTAGTATGTTGGCATGACCCCTGGAGATCTCGGGTTTCCTGTTGAGAGCGCCAAATCTTGAGATTTGACAGAAACGCCGGGAATGCTTTCCCAAAGAGGCAGGGAAAAGACCCTCATCTCGAGGTCACGATGGGGAATTGCGGCTCCTCCTGAGTTGTGCCGGGACCCTTCGTGTTCCTTCCTATTGGGGACTGGTATGTCGGGGAACTTCTTGAGTTGCAGCAAGGGTTGGAAGGACGCTTGCGAGGTTCAAGTGGGAATGCGTGATTTCCCTCGTGATGCCACAGCAGAATAGGGCCTCATCTCACCTGCAGGGGAGAACCTCCTGGTTTTTCTCCAGTTGCAGCAGGTCCCTCTCGAGTTACGACGGGGACCTCGGGGACCCTCTCGCATGGCCTCAGGAAAGGCTAGTCTCCATGTGAGTTGAGTGGGGCTCCTTGGGATTCCTCTCCAGGACATGCCGGGTCCTAAGTCCTGGTTTGGAGCTGAAGCTGGAACATGAGTTTTCCTCTCCAGTGCTGGCATGGAACTTGGGGTTTCTCTGGAGTCTCTCAAGGAGAATCAAGCCTCGTCTCCTGAGGTTGTATGCACGTCCGCTTTCCTCCTGAGCTGTAGCTGCAGTGTCAGGCTTCCCCTCGACTTGACCCCGGGATCTCTGTCTTTCCCTCGAGATGCCACATGCCTATGGCAGGAGCCACCATGGTGTGAGGCTATACGCAGGTGACACTCAAGGTAGTGCAGGGAAATCAGGTTCATCTGGAGTGGACTGAGACATCTTGGGGACTTTTAGTATGTTGGCACAACCCTTGGAGATCTTGGCTTTCTTGTTGAGAGAGCCACCTCTTGTGATGTGACGGGAATGGCGGGATCCTTTCCCAACGAAGCAGGGAAAGAGACCCTCATTTTGAGCTCATGACGGGGAAACGAGGCTCCTCCTGAGGTGTGCCAGGACCATTCTTGTTCCTCCCGATTGGTGACTGGTATGTCGGGGAATTTCTTGAGTTGCAGCTAGGGTGGGAAAGACGCTTGCGAGGTTCAAATGGGAAGGTGTGATTTCACTCCTGATTCCACAGCAGAAAAGGGCCTCATCTGGCCTGCAAGGGAAAACCTCCTGGTTTTTCTCGAGTTGCGGCAGGTCCCACTCAAGTTACGACGGGTACTTCAGGGACCCGCTGGTGTGGCCTCAGGAAAGACCAGTCTCCATAGGAGTGTGCGAGGGGCCCCTCGGTATTCCTGTCCAGTCAGTGTTGGTTCCCAGGTATTCATCTGGAACTGCAGCCAGAACCTGAGGTTTCCTCTCCAGTGCTGACATGGATCTTGGGATTCCTCTGGAGTTCCACAGGAGAGTCAGGACTCTTCTCAAGTGGAGACATGCATGTCCGTTCTCCTCCCAAGCTGTAGCAGCTGTTTCAGGCTTCCCGATGAGTTGACACTGGGATCTGTGGCTTTCCCTCGAGGTGCCACAGGGCTGTCGCTGATGCCACCATGGTGTGAATCAATGCTCAGGGTGACCTTCGAGGCAGTGCAGGGAAATAGTTTCACCTGGAGTGGACTGAGACTTTGGGAGTCTTGTGGAATGGTGCAACGAACCCTGGAGTTCCTCTCGACTTTCCTGTTGAGAGCACGCCCACTTGCTCTGCAACTGGAACACCAGAATCCTTTCCTGTCATAGCAGGGAAAGGATCCCTCATCGGGAGCAGAGGAGGGGGAAAGGGGGCTCCTCTTGAGTTGTGGTGGGACCCTCAGTGTTCCTCTAGAGTGGAGATGGTCATGTCGGGGAACTTCTTGAGTTGTAGCAAGGCTGTAAAGGACCCTTTGAGGTTCAGGAGGGAAGGCCGGTTTTCTCTTGGGATGCCGCAGCAGAAAACAGCCTCATCTCACCTGGATGGGAGAACCTCCTGGTTTTTCTCGACTTGCGGCAGGTCCCTCTTGAGTTACGACGGGGACCTCTGGGACCCTCTCGCGTGGCCTCAGGAAAGGCCATTCTCCGTGCGAGTTGAGAGGAGCTCCTCGGGATTCGTCTCCAGTCGGTTCCGGGTCCTAAGTCTCTGTCTGGAGCCGAACCTGAAACCTGAGGTTTCCTCTCCAGTGCTAGCATGGAACTTGAGGTTTCTCTGGAGTCTCTCAAGGGGAGTCAGGCCTCGTCTCCTGTGGTTGCATGCACGTGCGCTTTCCTCCCAAGCTGTAGCTGCAGTGTCAGGCTTCCCCTCGACCTGACCCCGGGATCTCTGTCTTTCCCTTGAGATGCCACAGGCCTTTGGCACGAGCCACCATGGTGTGAAGTGTTACGCAAGTAACAATCGAGGTAGTGCAGGAAAATCAGGTTCATCTGGAGTGGACTGAGACATCTGGGGGACTTTTAGTATGTTGGCATGACCTCTGAAGATCTCCGTTTTCCTGTTGAGAGCGGCACCTCTTGAGATGTGACGGGAACGGTGGGAATCCTTTCCCAACGAAGCCGGGAAAAATACCCTAATCTCGAGCTATCAGATTGACTATATTTTATGTAGCCAAAGATGGAGAAGCTCTATACAGTTAACAAAAACAAGACCAGGAGCTGACTGTGGCTCAGATCATGAACTTCTTATTGCCAAATTCAGACTCAAATTGAAGAAAGTAGGGAAAACCACTAGACCTGAAAAAGTTGGCTTAAAGCTCAACATTCAGAAAACGAAGATCATGGCATCTGGTCCCATCACTTCATGGGAAATAGATGGGGAAACAGTGGAAACAGTGCCAGACTTTATTTTTTTAGGCTCCAAAATCACTGCTGATTGTAACTGCAGTGATGAAATTAGAAGGCGCTTGCTCCTTGGAAGAAAAGTTATGTCCGACCTAGATAGCATTTTCAAAAGCAGAGACATTACTTTGCCGACTAAGATCCGTTTAGTCAAGGCTATGGTTTTTCCTGTGGTCATGTATGGATGTGAGAGTTGGACTGTGAAGAAGGCTGACCGCTGAAGAACTGATGCTTTTGAACTGTGGTGTTGGAGAAAACTCTTGAGAGTCCCTTGGACTGCAAGGAGATCCAACCAGTCCATTCTGAAGGAGATCAACCCTGGGATTTCTTTGGAAGGAATGATGCTAAAGCTGAAACTCCAGTATTTTGGCCACCTCATGCGAAGAGTGACTCATTGGAAAAGACTCTGATGCTGGGAGGGATTGGGGTCAGGAGGAGAAGGGGACGACCGAGGATGAGATGGCTGGATGGCATCACTGACTCGATGGATGTGAGTCTGAGTGAACTCTGAGAGATGGTGATGAACAGGGAGGCCTGGTATGCTGCGATTCTTGGGGTCGCAAAGAGTCGGACACGACTGAGCGACTGAACTGAACTGAAATCGAGCTCACGATGGGTAAACGAGGCTCCTCCTGAGGTATGCTGGGACCCTTCGTGTTCCTCCCACGTGGGGACTGGTATGTCGGGGAACTTCTTGAGTTGCAGCAAGGGGGGAAGGAAGCTTGTGAGGTTCCAGTGAGAAGGCGTGATTTCTCTCGTGATGTCACAGGAGAAAACGGCCTCATCTCGCCTGCAGGGGAGAAACTCATGGTTTTTCTCGAGTAGCGGCAGGTCCCTCTCGAGTTACAACGGAGACCTCAGGGACCCTCTGGCATGGCCCCAGGAAAGACCGGTCCCCATACGAGTTGCAAGGGGCCCCTCGGGATTCCTGTCCAGTCAGTGTCGGGTACTAGGTACTCCTCTGGAACTGCAGGCAGAACCTGAGGTTTCCTCTCTAGTACTGACATGGATCTTGGGGTTCCACTGGAGTCTCCACAGGAGATTCAGGACTCTTCTCAAGTGGAGACATACACGTCCGTTCTCCTCCCAAGCTGTAGCAGCAGTGTCAGGCTTCTCGACGAATTGACACAGGGATCTGTGTCTTTCCCTCGAAGTGCCACAGGGCTGTCGCAGATGCCACCGTGGTGTGATTCGATGCTCAGGGTGACCTTCGAGGCAGGGCAGGGAAATCAGGTTCATCTGGAGTGGACTGAGATATTTGGGGGTCTTTCGGAATGGTGGCATGTTCCCTGGAGTTCTACTCGACATTCCTGTTGAGATCACGCCCTCTTGCTGTGCGACGGGAATGCCAGAATCCTTTCCAGTCGAAGCAGGGAAAGGATCCCTCATCAGGAGCGGAGGAGCGGGAAAGGGGGCTACTCTTGAGTTGTGGTGGGATCCTCAATGTTCCTCTCGAGTGGAGATAGTTATGTCGGGGAAGTTCTTGAGTTGTAGCAAGGCTGTGAAGGACCCTTTGAGGTTCAGGAGGGAAGGCCGGTTTTCTCTTGGGATGCCTCAGCAGAAAACGGCCTCATCTCGCCTGGAGGGGAGAACCTACTGGTATTTCCCGAGTTGCGGCAGATCACTCTCGAGTTACGACAGGGACCTCAGGGACCCTCTCTCGTGGCCTCAGGAAAGGCCAGTCTCCGTGCGAGTTGAGAGGGCACTTTGGGATTCCTCCCCAGTCGGTGCTGGGTCCTAAGTCCCCGTCTTTAGCCGAAGCTGGAACCTGAGGTTTCCTCTCCAGTGCTGGCATGGAACTTGGGGTTTGTCTGGAGTCTCTAAAGGGGAGTCAGGCCTCGTCTCCTGTGGTTGTATGCACGTCTGCTTTCCTCCAGAGATGTAGGTGCAGTGTCAGGCTTCCCCTAGACTTGACGCTGGGATCTCTGTATTTCCCTCGAGAAGCCACAGGCCTGTGACACGAGCCACCATCGTGTGAGGTGATTTGCAGGAGACACTCGAGGTAGTGCAGGGAAATCAGGGTCATCTGGAATGGACTGAGACACCTGGGGGACTTTTAGTATGTTGGCACGACCCCTGGAAATCTCAGCTTTCCTGTTGAGAGCGCCTCCTCTTGAGATGTGACGGGAACGGCACTAATCCTTTCCCAACGAAGCAGGGAAAAAGACCCTCATCTCGAGCTCACGATTGGTAAACGAGGCTCCTCCTGAGGTGTTTCGGGACCCTTAGTGTTCTTCCCGCGTGGGGACTGGCAGTTTGGGGAACTTCTTGTATTGCAGCAAGGGTGGAAATCATGCTTGCGAGGTTCAAGTGGGAAGGCATGATTTCCCTCGTGATGCCACAGCAGAAAAGGGGTTAATCTCGCCTGCAGGGCAGAACCTCCTGGTTTTTATTGAGTTGTGGCAGGTCCCTCTCGAGTTACGACAGGGACCTCAGGGACCTGCTGACTTGATCTCAGGAAAGACCAGTCACCATACGAGTTGCGAGGGGTCCTTCGGGATTCCTGTCCAGTCAGTGTCGGGTCTTAGGTACTCATCTGGAAGTGCAGCCAGAACCTGAGGTTCCCTCTCCAGTGCTGACATGGATCTTGGGGTTCCTCTGGAGTCTCTACAGGAGAGTCAGGACTCTTCTCGAGTGGAGACATACACATCCGTTTTCCTCCCAAGCTGTAGCAGCTGTGTCAGGCTTCCCGACGAGTTGACACAGGGATCTGTGGCTTTCCCTCAAGGTACCACAGGGCTGTCGAAGATGCAACCATGGTGTGATTCGATGCTCAGGGTGGCCTTCGAGGCAGTGCAGGGAATTAACGTTCATCTGGAGTGGACTGAGACATTTGGCGGTCTTTTGCAATGGTGGCATGACCCCTGGAGTTCCTCTCGACTTTCCTGTTGAGAGCACACCCTCTTGCTGTGCAACGGGAACGCCAGAATCCTTTCCTGTCGAAGAAGGGAAACGATCCCTCATCGGGAGTGGAGGAGGGGGAAAGGGGGCTCCTCTTGAGTTGTGGTGGGTCCCTCAGTGTTCCTCTTGAGTGGAGATGGATATGTCAGGGAACTACTCGGATTGTAGCACGGCTCTGAAGGACCCTTTGACGATCAGGAGGGAAGGCTGGTTTTCTCTTTGCATGCCACTGCAGAAAAAAGCCTCATCTCGTCTGGAGGGGAGAACCTCTTGCTTTCCCTCGAGTTGCAGCAGGTCCCTCTCAAGTTACGATGGGGACCTCAGGGACCCTCTCGCATGGCTTCAGAAAAGGCCAGTCTCCGTGCGAGTTGAGAGGGTCTCCTCGGGATTTCTCTCCACTTGGTGCTGGGTCCTAAGTCCACGTCTGAAGCCGAAGCTGGAACCTGAGGTTTCCTCTCCAGTGTTGGCATGGAACTTGGGGTTTGTCTGGAGTCTCTCAAGGGGAGTCAGGCCTCGTCTCCTGTGGTTGCATGCACGTCCGCTTTCCTCCCGAGATGTAGCTGCATTGTCAGGCTTCCCCTCGACTTGACCCTGGGATCTCTGTCTTTCCCTCGAGATGCCACAGGCCTGTGACACGAGCCACCATGGTGTGAGGCTATACGCATGTGACACTCGAGGTAGTGCAGGGAAATCAGGTTCATCTGGAGTGGACTGAGACATCTGGGGAACTTTTAGTATTTTGGCACGACCCCTGGAGATCTCAGCTTTCCTGTTGAGAGCGCCACCTCTTGAGATGTGACTGGAACGGCGGGAATCCTTTCCCAACGAAGCAGGGAAAAAGACCCTCATCTCGAGCTCACGATGGGGAAACGAGGCTCCTCCTGAGGTGTACCGGGACACTTCATGTTCCTCCCTCATGGGGACTGGCATTTAAAGGAACTTCTTGTGTTGCAGCGAGGGTGAGAAGGACACTTGCGAGGTTCAAGTGGGAAGGCATGATTTCCCTCGTGATGCCACAGCAGAAAAGGGACTCATCTCGCCTGCAAGGCAGAACCTCCTGGTTTTATTCGAGTTGTGGCAGGTCCCTCTCGAGTTACGACAGGGACCTCAGGGACCCGCTGACGTGGCCTCAGGAAAGACCAGTCCCCATACGAGTTGCGAGGGGCCCCTCTGGATTGATATCCAGTCAGTTTTGGGTCCTAGGTACTCATCTGTAACTGCAGCCAGAACCTGAGTTTTCCTCACCAGTGCTGACATGGATCTTGGGCTTCCTCTGAAGTCTCCACAGGAGAGTCAGGACTCTTCTCAAGTGGAGACATCCACATCCGTTTTCTTCCCAGATGTAGCAGAAGTGTCATGCTTTCTGACGAGTTGACACAGGGATCTGTGGCTTTCCCTCGAGATGCCACAGGGCTGTCGCAGATGCCACCGTGGTGTGATTCGATGCTCAGGGTGACCTTCGAGGCAGTGCAGGGAAATCAGGTTCTTCTGGGGTAGACTGAGACATTTGGGCGTCTTTTGGAATGATGGCATGACCCCTGGAGTTCCTCTCGACTTTCCTGTTGAGAGCACGCCCTCTTGCTGTGTTTCGGGAACGCCAGAATCCTTTCCTATCGAAGCAGGGAAATGATCCCTCATCGGGAGTGGAGGAGGGGGAAACAGGGCACCTCTTGAGTTGTGGTGGGACCCTCAGTGTTCCTCTCAATTGCAGATGGTTATGTCGGAGAACTTCTTGAGTTGTAGCACGCCTCTGAAGGACCCTTTGAGGTTCAGGAGGGAAGGCTGGTTTTGTCATGAGATGCTGCAGCAGAAAACGGCCTCATGTCGCCTGGAGGGGAGAACCTCCTGGTTTATCTCGAATTGCGGCAGGTCCCTCTGGAGTTAGGATGGGGAACTCAGGGACCCTTTCGCGTGGCCTCAGGAAAGGCCAGTCTCCGTGCGAGTTGAGAGAGGCTCCTTGGGATTCCTATAAAGTCGGTGCTGGGTCCTATGTCCCCATCTGGAACCAAAGCTGGAACCTGAGGTTTCCTCTCCAGTGTTGGCATGGAACTTGGGGTTTTTCTGGAGTCTCTCAAGGGGAGTCAGGCCTCGTCTCGTGTGGTTGCATTCACGTCCGCTTTCCTCCTGAGCTCTAGCTGCATTGTCAGCCTTCCCCTCGACTTGACCCCGGGATCTCTGTCTTTCCCTCGAGATGCCACAGGCCTGTGACACGAGTCACCATGGTGTGAGGCGATACGCACGTGACATTCGAGGTAGTACAGGCAAATCAGGTGCATCTGGAATGGACTGAGGCATCAGAGGGAATTTTGGTATGTTGGCACGACCCCTGGAAATCTCAGCTTTCCTGTTGAGAGTGCCACCTCTTGAGATGTGACGGGAACAGCGGGAATCCTTTCCTGACGAGGCAGGGAAAAAGACCCTCATCTCGAGCTCATGATGGGGAAACGAGGCTCCTCCTGAGGTGTGCCGGGACCCTTAGTGTTCCTCCCGCATGGGGACTGGTATATCGGGGAACTTCTTGTGTTGCAGCAATGGTGGGAAAGACGCTTGCGAGGTTCAAGGGAAGGCGCATTTCCCTCGTGATAATACAGCAGAAAAGGAACTCATCTCGCCTGCAGGGCAGAACCTCCTGGTTTTTCTCGAGTTGTGGAAGGTCCCTCTCGAGTAACGACAGGGACCTCAGGGACCCGCTGACGTGGCCTCAGGAAAGACCAGTCACCATACAAGTTGCGAGGGGTCCTTTGGGATTCCTGTCCTGTCAGTGTCGGGTCCTAGGTACTCATCTGTAACTACAGCCAGAACCTGAGGTTTCCTCTCCAGTGCTGACATGGATCTTGGGGTTCCTCTGGAGTCTCCACAGCAGAGTCAGGATTCTTCTCAAGTGGAGACATACACATCCGTTTTCCTCCCAAGCTGGAGCACCAGTGTCAGGCTTCCCGATGAGTTGACACAGGGATCTGTGGCTTTCCCTCGAGATGCCACAGGGCTGTCGCAGATGCCACCGTGGTGTGATTCAATAATCAGGGTGACCTTCGAGGCAGTGCAGGGAAATCAGGTTATTCTGGGGTAGACTGAGACATTTGGGGATCTTTTGGAATGGTGGCATGACCCCTGGAGTTTCTCTTGACTTTCCTGTTGAGAGCATGCCCTCTTATTGTGCAATGGGAATACCAGAATCCTTTCCAGTCGAAGCAGGGAAAGGATTCCTCTTCAGGAGTGGAGGAGGGGGAAAGGGGGCACCTCTTGAGTTGTGGTGGGATCCTCAGTATTCCTCTCGATTGTAGATGGTTATGTCGGAGAACTTCTTGAGTTGTAGCACCTTTCTGAAGGACCCTTTGAGGTTCAGGAGGGAAGGCCGATTTTGTCGTGGGATGCCACAGCAGAAAACGGCCTCATCTCGCCTGGAGTGGTGAACCTCCTGGTTTTACTTGAGTTGCAACAGGTCCCTCTGGAGTTAGGATGGGGACCTCAGGGACCCTTTCGCGTGGCCTCAGGAAAGGCCAGTCTCCGTGCGAGTTGATAGAGGCTCCTTGGGATTCCTCTAAAGTCGGTGCTTTGTCCTAAGTCCCCTTCTGGAGCCGAAGCTGGAACCTGAGATTTCCTCTCCAGTGCTGGCATGGAACTTGGGGTTTCTCTGGATTCTCTCAAGGGGAGTCAGGACTTGTCTCCTGTGGTTGCATACACGTCCACTTTCATCCCGAGCTGTAGCTGCAGTGTCAGGCTTCCCCTCGACTTGACCCCAGGATCTCTGTCTTTCCCTCGAATGGCACAGTCCTGTGGCATGAGCCACCGTGGTGTGAGGTGATACGTAGGTGACACTCGATGTAGTGCAGGGAATCAGATTCATCTGGAGTGGACTGAGACATCTGGGGGACTTTTAGTATGTTGACCGCACCCCTGGAGATCTCGGTTTTCCTGTTAGAGCGCCACCTCTTGAGATTTGACGGGAACAGCGGGAATCACTTTCCGATAAAGCAGGGAAAAAGACCCACATCTCGAGCTCACGATGGGGAAACGAGGCTCCTCCTGAGGTGTGCCGGGACCCTTCATGTTCCTCCCTCGAGGGGACTGGTATGTCGGGGAACTTCTTGAGTTGCAGCAAGGGTGGGAAGGATGCTTGCGAGGTTCAAGTGGGAAGGCGTGATTTCCCTTGTGAAGCCAGAGCAGAAAAGGGCCTCATCTCGCCTGCAGGAGAGAACCTCCTGGTTTTTCTCGAGGTGTGGCATGTCCATCTCGACTTACGATGGGTACCTCAGGGACCCGCTGGCGTGGCCTCAGGAAAGGCCAGTCTCCATACAAGTTGTGAGGGGCCCCTCGGGATTCCTGTCCAGTCAGTGTTGGGTCCTAGGTACCATCTGGAACTGCAGCCAGAACCTGAAATTTCCTCTCCAGTGCTGACTGGGATTTGGGGTTCCTCTGCAGTCTCCACAGGAGAGTCAGGACTCTTCTCAATTGGAGACATCCCCGTACGTTTTCCTCACAAGCTGTAGCAGCAGTGTCAGGCTTCTCGACGAGTTGACACAGGGATCTGTGGCTTTCCCTCGAGGTGCCACAGGGCTGTCGCAGATGCCACCATGGTGTGACTCAATAAGCAGAGTGACCTTCGAGGCAGTGCAGGGAAATCAGGTTCATCTGGAGAGGACTGAGACATTTAGGGGTCTGTTGGAATGGTGACATGAACCCTGGAGTTCCTCTCGACATTCCTGTTGAGAGCACGCCCTCTTGCTGTGCGATGGGAACACCAGAACCCTTTTCTGTCGAAGCAGGGAAAGGATCCCTCATCGGGAGCTGAGGAGGGGGAAAGGGGCCTCCACTTGAGTTGTGGTGAGACCCTCAGTATTCCTCTCGATTGGAGATGATTATGTCGGGGATCTTCTTGAGTTGTAGCAAGGCTGTGAAGGACCCTTTGAGGTTCAGGAGGGAAGGCCGGTTTTCTCTTGGGATGCTGCAGCAGAAAACTGCCTCATCTCGCCTGGAGGGGAGAACCTCCTGGTTTATCTCGAGTTGCGGCAGGTCCCTCTCGAGTTATGACGGGGACATCAGGGACACTGTCACGTCACCTCAGGAAAGGCAAGTCTGCTGGTGAGTTGAGAGGGGTTCCTTGGGATTCCTCTCCAGTTGGTGACGGGTCCTACGTCCCCGTTTGGAGCTGAAGCTGGAACCTGAGGTTTCCTCTCCAGCGCTTGCATGGAACTTGTGGTTTCTCTGGAGTCTCTCAAGGGGAGTCAGGCCTCGTCTCCTGTGGTTGCATGCACGTCCGCTTTCCTCCTGAGATGTATCTGCAGTGTCAGGCTTCCCCTCGACTTGACCCCGGGATCTCTGTCTTTCCCTCGAGGTGCCACTAGCCTGTGACACGATCTACTGTGGTGTTCTGCAGTGTCAGTCTTCCCCTCGACTTGAAACGGGTATCTCTGTCTTTCCCTCGAGATGCCACAGGCCTGTGGCACGAGCCACTCTGGTGTGAGGCGATACGCAGGTGACACTCGAGGTAGTGTAGGGAAATCAGGTTCATCTGGAGTTGACTGAGACATCTGGGCGACTTTTAGTATGCTGGAACGACCCCTGGAGGTCTCGGCTTTCCTGTTGAAAGCGGCACCTCTTGAGATGTGATGGGAACAGCGGGAATGCTTTCCCGACGAAGCAGGGAAAAAGACCGTCATCTCGAGCTCACAATGGGGAAACGAGGCTCCTCCTGAGGTGTGCCGGGACCCTTCGTGTTCCTCCCATGTGGGGACTGGTATGTCGGGGAACTTCTTGAGTTGAAGCAAGGGTGGGAAGTTCGCTTGTGAGCTTCAAGTGGGAAGGCGTGATTTCCCTCGTGATGCCACAGCAGAAGAGGGCCTCAACTCGCCTACAGGGGAAAATCTTGTTTTTCTTGAGTTGCGGCCGGTCCCTCTCGAGTTACGACGGGGATCTCAGGGACCCGCTGGCATGGCCTCAGGAAAGACCCTTCTCCATACGAGTTGGGAGGGACCCCTCAGGATTCCTGTCCAGTCAGTTTCGGGTCCTAGGTACTCGTCTAGAACTGCAGCCAGAACCTCAGGTTTCCTCTCCAGTGCTGACATGGATCTTGGGGTTCCTCTGGAGTCTCCACAGGAGAGTCAATACTCTTCTCAAGTGGAGACATGCACGTCCGTTTTCCTCCCAAGCTGTAGCAGCAGTTTCAGGCTTCCCGACCCGTTGACACAGGGAACTCTGGCTTTCCCTCAAGGTTCCCCAGGTTGTCGCAGATGCCACTATGGTGTGATTCGATGCTCAGGGTCACCTTCGAGGCAGTGCAGTGTAATCAGGTTCACTTGGAGTGTACTGAGACATTTGGCGGTCTTTTGGATTGGTGGCATGACCCTGGAGTTCCTCTCGACTTTCCTGTTGAGAGCACACCCTGTTGCTGTGCGACGGCAATGCCGGAATCCTTTCCTGTCGAAAAAGGAAAGGATCCCTCACTGGGAGCGTAGGAGGGGGAAAGGGGCCTCCTCTTGAATTGTGGTGGGACCCTCAGTATTCCTCTCGAGTGGAGATTGTTATGTCGGGGAACATCTTGAGTTGTAGCGAGGCTGTGAAGCACCCTTTGAGGTTCAGGACGGAGGCTGGTTTTCTCTTCGGATGACGCAGCAGAAAACGGCCTCATCTCGCCTGGAGGGGAGAACCCCCTGTTTTTTCTCGAGTTGCGGCAGGTCTCTCTCGAGTTGCGACGGGGTCCTCAGGGACCGTCTCGCGTGGCCTCAGGAAAGGCCAGTCTCCATGCAATTTGAGAGGGTCTCCTCGGGATTCCTCTCCAGTCGGTGCCAGGTACAAAGTGCCTGTCTCGAGCTGAAGCTGGAACCTGTGTTTTCCTCTCCTGTACTGGCATGGAACTTGGGGTTTCTCTGAAGTCTCTCAAGGGGAGTCAGGCCTTGTCTCCTGTGGTTCCATGCACGTGCGCTTTCCTCCTGAGCTGTAGCTGCAGTGTCAGGCTTCACCTCGACTTGACCTTGGGATCTCTGTCTTTCCCTCAAGATGCCACAGGCCTGTGGCACGAGCCACCATGGTGTGAGGCGATACACAGGTGACACTCGAGGTAGTGCAAGGAAATCAGGTGAATCTCGAGTGGTCTTAGACATCTGGGGGACTTTTAGTATGTTGACACGACCCCTGGAGATCTCGGCTTTCCTGGTGAGAGTGCCACCTCTTGAAATGTGATGGGAATAGTTGGAATCCATTCCCAACAAGCAGGGAAAAAGACCCCCATCTCTAGCTCACGATGGGGAAACGAGGCTCCTCCTGAGGTGTGCCGGGACCTTTCGTGTTCCTCCCGCGTGGGGACTGGTATGTCGGGGATCTTCTTGAGTTGCAGCAAGTGTGGGAAGGAGGCTTGCGAGGTTCAAGTGGGAAGGCGTGATTTCCCTCGTGATGTCACAGCAGAAAAGGGCCTCATCTCGCCTGCAGGTTAGAACCTACTGGTTTTTCTCGATGTCTGGCAGGTCCCTCTCTAGTTACGATGGGGAACTCAAGGAACCACTGGTGTGGCCTCAGGAAAGACCAGTCTTCATACGAGTTGCTAGGGGCCCCTCGGGATTCCTGTCCAGTCAGTGCCGGGTCCTAGGTACTCATCTGGTACTGCAGCCAGAACCTGAGGTTTCCTTTCTAGGGCTGACATGGATCTTGGGGTTCCTCTGGAGTCTCCAAAGGAAAGTCAAGACTCTTCTCAAGTGGAGACATGCACGGCCAGTCTCCTCCCAAGCTCTAGCAGCAGTCAGGATTCCCGAAGAGTTGACACAGGGATCTTTGGCTTTCCCTCGAGGTGTCACAGGGCTGTCGCTGATGCCACCGTAGTGTGATTCGATGCTCATTGTGACCTTCGAGGCAGTGCAGGGAAATCAGGTTCATCTGGAAAGGACTGAGACATTTGGGGGTCTTTTGGAATGGTGGCACGGCACCTGGAGCTCCTCTCGACTTTCCTGTTGAGAGCACACTGGACTCTTCTCAAGTGGAGACATGCACGTCCGTTTTCCTCCCAAGCTGTAGCAGCAGTGTCAGGCTTCCTGACGAGTTGGCACAGGGTTCTGTGGCTTTCCCTTGAGGTGCCACAGGGCTGTCGCATATGCTATCATGGTTTGATTCGATGCTCAGTGTGACCTTCGAGGCAGTGCAGGGAAATCAGGTCCATCTGGAGAGCACTGAGATATTTGGGGGTCTTTTGGAATGGTGGCATGACCCCTTGAGTTCTTCTCGACATTCCTGTTGAGAGCACGCCCTCTTGCTGTGCTTTGGGAACGCCAGAATCCTTTCCTGTCGAAGCACGGAAAGGATCCCTCATCAGGAGTGAAGGAGGGGGAAAGGGATCTCCTCTTGAGTTGTGGTGGGAACCGCAGTATTCCTCTCGAGTGCAGAAGGTTAAGTCGGGGAACTTCTTGAGTTGTAGCCAGGCTTTGAAGGACCCTTTGAGGTTCAGGAGGGAAGGCCGGTTTTCTCTTGGGATGCCGCAGCAGAAAACGGCCTCATCTCGCCTGGCGGGGAACACCTCCTGGTTTTACTCGAGTTACGGCAGGTCCCTCTCGAGTTACCACACGGACCTCAGGGACCCTCTTGCGTGGACTCAGGAAAGGCAAGTCTCTGTGAGTTGAGAAGGGCCCCTCGGGATTCCTCTCCAGTCGGTGACGGACCCTAAGTCCCCGTCTGGAGCCGAAGCTGGAACCTGATGTTTCCTATCAGTGCTGGCATGAAACTTGGGGTTTCTCTGGAGTCTCTCAAGGGGAGTCAGGCCTCGTCTCCTGTGAATGAATGCACGTCCACTTTCCTCCCGAGCTGTAGCTGCAGTGTCAGGCTTCCCCTCGACTTGAGCCCAGGATCTCTGTCTTTCCCTCGAGATGCCACTGGCCTGTGGTATGAGCCACCATGGTGTAAGGAGATAAGCAGGTGACACTTGAGGTAGTGCAGGGAAATGAGGTTCATGTGGAGTGGACTGTGACATCTGGGGGACTTTTAGTATGTTGGCACGACCCCTGGAGATCTCGGCTTTCCTGTTGAGAGTGCCACCTCTTGAGATGTGATGGGAACGGCGAGATTCCTTTCCCGACGATTCAGGGTAAAAGACCCTCTACTCGAACTCACGAGCGGGAAATGAGGATCGTCCTGAGGTGTGCCGGAACCCATCGTGTTCCTCCCGCCTGGGGACTGGTATGTCTGGGAAGTTCTTGAGTTTCAGCAAGTGTGGGAAGGACGCTTTTGCGGTGCAAGTGGGAAGGCGTTATTTCCCTCGTGATTCCACAGCAGAAAAAGGCTTCATTTCACCTGCAGGGGAGAACCTCCTGGTTTTTCTCGAGTTGGGGCAGGTCCCTCTCGATTTATGACTGGGACCTCAGGGACCCGCTGGTGTGACATCAGGAAAGACCAGTCTCCATTCGAGTTGTGAGGGGGCCCTCGGGATTCCTGTCCAGTCAGTGTTGGGTCCTAGGTACTCATCTAGAAATGCAGCCAGAACCTGAGATTTCCTCTCCAGTGCTGACATAAATTTTGGTGTTCCCCTGGAGCCTCCACAGGACAGTCAGGACTCTTCTAAACTGGAGACATGCATGTCCGTTTTCCTCCCAAGCTGTAGCTGCAGTGTCAGGCTTCCCCTCGACTTGACCCCGGGATCTCTGTCTTTCCCTTGAGATGCCACAGGCCTGTGGCACGAGCCACCATGGTGTGAGGTGATATGCAGGTGACACTCGAGGTAGTGCAGGGAAATCAGGTTCATCTGGAGTGGACTGAGACATCTGCAGGATTTTTAGTTTGTGGGCACGACCCCTGGATATCTTGGCTTTCCTGGTGAGAGCACCACCTCTTGAGATATGACGGGAAAGGTCGGAATCCTTTCCCAACGAAGCAGTGAAAAAAACCCTCATCTCGAGCTCACGATGGGGAAACGAGACTCCACCAGAGGTGTGTCGGGATCCTTAGTGTTCCTCCCGCGTGGGAACTGGTATGTTGGGGAACTTCTTGAGTTGCAGAAAGGGTGAAAAGGACGCTTGTGAGGTTCAAGTGGGAAGGAGAGATTTCCCTCGTGATGCCAGAGCAGAAAAGGGCCTCATCTCACCTGCAGCGGAGAACCTCCTGGTTTTCTCAAGTTGCGGCAGGTCCCTCTCAAGTTACAACGGGGACATCAGGGACCCACTGGCGTGGCCTCAGGAAAGACCAGTCTCCATACTAGTTGCAAGGGGCCCCTCGGGATTCCTGTCCAGTCAGTATTGGATCCTAGGTACACGTCTGTAACTGCAGCCAGAACCTGAGGATTCCTCTCCAGTGCTGACATGGATCTTCTGGTTCCTCTGGAGTCTCCACAGGAGAGTCAGGACTCTTCTCCAGTGGAGACATGCATGTCCGTTCTCCTCCCAAGCTGCAGCAGCAGTGTCAGGCTTCCTGACGAGTTGAAACAGGGATCTGTGGCTTTCCCTCGAGGTGCCACAGGGCTGTCGCAGATGCCACCGTGGTGTGATTCGATGCTCAGGGTGGCCTTGGAGGCAGTGCAGGGAAATCAGGTTCATCTGGAGTGGACTGAGACATTTGGGAGTCTTTTGGAATGGTGGCATGACCCCTGGAGTTCCTCTCATCTTTCCTGTTGAGAGCACGCCCTCTTACTGTGTGACGGGAAAGCCAGAACCCTTTCCTGTTGAAGCAGGGAAAGGATATTTCATCGGGAGCGGAGGAGGGGAAAGGGGGCTACTCTTGAGTTGTGGTGGGACCCTCAGTGTTCCTTTCGAGTGGAGATGGTTATGTCCGGAAACTTCTTGAGTTGTAGCAAGGCTGTGAAGGAATCTTTTAGGTTCAGGAGGGAAGGCCGGTTTTCCCTTGGGTTGCTGCAGCAGAAAACGGCCTTATCTCGCCTGGAGGGGAGAACCTGCTGGTTTTTCTCAAGTTGCGGCTGGTCCCTCTCGAGTTACGACGGGGACCTCAGGGACCCGCTGGCGTGGCCTCAGGAAATACCAGTCTCCATACGAGTTGCGAGGGGCCCCTCGGGTTTCCTGTCCAGTCAGTTTCAGGTCCTAGGTACTCGTCTGGAACTGCAGCCAGAACCTGAGGTTTCCTCTCCAGTGCTGACATGGATCTTGGGGTTCCTCTGGAGTCTCAACAGGAGAGTCAGGACTCTTCTCAAGTGGAGACATACACGTCCGTTTTCCTCCCAAGCTGTAGCAGCAGTGTCAGTTTTCCTGACGAGTTGATGTTTCCTCTCCAGTGCTGACATGGATCTTGGGGTTCCTCTGGAGTCTCAACAGGAGAGTCAGGACTCTTCTCAAGTGGAGACATACACATCCGTTTTCTTCCCAAGCTGTAGCAGCAGTGTCAGTTTTCCTGACGAGTTGACACAGGGATCTGTGGCTTTCCCTCGAGGTGCCACAGGGCTGTCAAAGATGCCACCATTGTGTGATTTGATGCTCAGGGTGACCTTCGAGGCAGTGCAGGGAAATCAGTTTCATCTGGAGTGGACTGAGACATTTGGGGCTCTTTTGGAATGGTGGCATGACCTCTGAAGATCTCCGTTTTCCTGTTGAGAGTGCCACCTCTTGAGATGTGATGGGAACGGCGGGAATCCTTTCCCGACGAAGCCAGGAAAAATACCCTAATCTCAAGCTATCAGATTGACTATATCTATGCAGCCAAAGATGGATAAGCTCTATACAGTTAACAAAAACAAGACCAGGAGCTGATTGTGGCTCAGATCATGAACTCCTTATTGCCAAATTCAGACTCAAATTGAAGAAAGTAGGGAAAACCACTAGACCATTCAGGTATGACCTAAATCAAATCCCTTATGATTATACAGTGTAAGTGAGGCATAGATTTAAGGGTCTAGATCTGATAGATAAAGTGCCTGAAGAACTATGGAATGAGGTTTGTGACATTGTACAGAAGACAGGGATCAAGACCATCCCCATGGAAAAGAAATGCCAAAAAGCAAAATGGCTGTCTGGTCAGGCCTTACAAATAGCTGTGAAAAGAAGAGAGGCGAAAAGCAAAGGAGAAAAGGAAAGATATAAGCATCTGAATGCAGAGTTCCAAAGAAGAGCAAGAAGAGATAAGAAAGCCTTCTTCAGCGATCAATGCAAAGAAATAGAGGAAAATAGCAGAATGGGAAAGACTAGAGATCTCTTCAAGAAAATTAGAGATATCAAGGGAACATTTCATGCAAGGATGGACTCGATAAAGGACAGAAATGGTATGGACCTAACAGAAGCAGAAGATATTAAGAAGAGGTGGCAAGAATACACAGAAGAACTGTACAAAAAAAATCTTCATGACCCAGATAATCATGATGATGTGATCACTAATCTAGAGCCAGACATCTTGGAATGTGAAGTCAAGTGGGCCTTAGAAAGCATCACTACGAACAAAGCTAGTGGAGGTGATGGAATTCCAGTTGAGCTGTTTCAAATCCTGAAAGATGATGCTGTGAAAGTGCTGCACTCAATCTGCCAGCAAATTTGGAAAACTCAGCAGTGGCCACAGGACTGGAAAAGGTCAGTTTTCATTCCAATTCCAAAGAAAGGCAATGCAAAAGAATGCTCCAATTACCGCACAATTGCACTCATCTCACATGCTAGTAAAGTAATGCTCAAAATCCTCCAAGCCAGGCTTCAGCAATACGTGAACCGTGAACTCCCTGATGTTCAAGCTGGCTTTAGAAAAGGCAGAGGAACCAGAGATCAAATTGCCAACATCCGCTGGATCATGGAAAAAGCAAGAGAGTTCCAGAAAAACATCTACTTCTGCTTTAT
>SJYT01040719.1:0-29738 GCA_006410635.1 Cephalophus harveyi | reverse complement strand
GATCCAACCAGTCCATTCTGAAGGAGATCAACCCTGGGATTTCTTTGGAAGGAATGATGCTAAAGCTGAAACTCCAGTACTTTGGCCACCTCATGCGAAGAGTTGACTCATTGGAAAAGACTCTGATGCTGGGAGTGGGAGGGATTGGGGGCAGGAGGAGAAGGGGATGACCGAGGATGAGATGGCTGGATGGCATCACTGACTCGATGGATGTGAGTCTGAGTGAACTCTGAGAGATGGTGATGAATAGGGAGGCCTGGCATGCTGCGATTCATGGGGTCGCAAAGAGTCGGACACGACTGAGTGACTGAACTGAAATGAAATCGACCTCACAATGGGGAAACGAGACTCAGGTTCATCTGGAGTGGACTGACACTTCTGCAGGACTTTTAGTAAGTTGGCATGACACCTGGAGATCTCGGCTTTTCTGTTGAGAGTGCCACCTCTTGAGATGTGACGGGAATGGTGGGAAACCTTTCCCAACGAAGCAGGGAAAAAGACCCTCATCTCGAGCTCACGATGGGGAAACGAGGCTCCTCCTGAGGTGTGCCGGGACGCTTAGTATTCCTCCTGCGTGGGGACTGGTATGTTGGGGAACTTCTTGAGTTGCAGCAAGGGGGGATGGACGCTTGCAAGTTTCAAGTGCGGAGGCGTGATTTCCCTCGTGATACCACAGCAGAAAAGGGCCTCATCTCAACTTCAGGGGAGAATCTCCTGGTTTTTCTCGAGTTGCAGCACGTCCCTCTCGAGGTACGACGGGGACCTCAGGGACCCCCTGGCGTGGCCTCAGGAAAGACTAGTCTCCATACGAGTTGCGTGGGGCCCCTCGGAGTTCCTGTCCAGTCAGTGTCGGGTCCTAGGTACTCGTCTGGAACAGCAGACAGAAACTGAGGTTTCCTCTCCAGTGCTGACATGGATCTTGGGGTTCCTCTAGAGTCTCCACAGGAGAGTCAGGACTCTTCTCAAGTGGAGACATGCACGTCCGTTTTCCTCCCTAGCTGTAGCAGCAGCGTCAGCTTCCCAACGAGTTGACACAGGGATCTGTGGATTTCCCTCGAGGTGCCACAGGTCTGTTGCAGATGCGACCGTGGTGTGATTTGATGCTCAGTGTGACCTTAGAGGAAGTGTAGGGAAATCAGGTTCATCGAGTGGACTGAGACATTTGGGGGTCTTTTGGAATGGTGGTATGACCCCTGGAGTTCCTCTCGACTTTCCTGTTGAGAGCACCCCCTCTTGCTGTGCGATGGGAACGCCAGAATCCTTTCCTGTCGAAGAAGGGAAACGATCCCTCATCGGGAGTGGAGCAGGGGGAAAGGGGGCTCCTCTTGAGTTGTGGTGGGTCCCTCAGTGTTCCTCTCGAGTGGAGATGGTTATGTCAGGGAACTTCTTGGGTTCTAGCAAGGCTGTGAAGGACCCTTTGAGGTTCAGGAGGGAAGGCCGGTTTTCTCTTTGGATGCCGCATCAGAAAAAAGCCTCATCTCGCCTGGAGGGGAGAACCTCTTAGTTTCCCTCGAGTTGCGGCAGGTCCCTCTCGAGTTACGATGGGGACCTCAGGGACCCCCTCACGTGGCTTCAGAAAAGGCCAGTCTCCGTGTGAGTTGAGAGGGTCTCCTCGGGATTTCTCTCCAGTTGGTGCTGGGTCCTAAGTCTACGTCTAGAGCAGAGGCTGGAACCTGAGGTTTCCTCTCCAGTGTTGGCATGGAAATTGGGGTTTGTCTGGAGTCTCTCAAGGGGAGTCAGGCCTCGTCTCCGGTGGTTGCATGCACGTCCACTTTCCTCCCGAGCTGTAGCTGCATTGTCAGGCTTCCCGTCGACTTGACCCCGGGATCTCTGTCTTTCCCTCCAGATGCCACAGGCCTGTGACACAAGCCACCATGGTGTGAGGTGATACGCAGGTGACACTCGAGGTAGTGCAGGGAAATCAGGTTCATCTAGAGTGGACTGAGACATCTGGGGGACTTTTAGTATGTTGGCACGACCCCTGGAGATCTCGGCTTTCCTGTTGAGAGCGCCACCTCTTGAGATGTGACGGGAACGGCGGGAATCCTTTCCCAACGAAGCAGGGAAAAAGACCCTCATCTCGAGCTCATGATGGGGAAACGAGACTCCTCTGAGGTGTGCCAGGACCCTTCGTGTTCCTCCCGTGTGGGGACTGGTATGTCGGGGGACTTCTTGTGTTGCAGCAAGTGTGGGAAGTATGCATGTGAGGTTCAAGTGGGAAGGCGTGATTTCCCTCGTTATGCCACAGCAGAAAAGGGCCTCATCTTGCCTGCAGGGGGGAAATTCCTCGAGTTGCGGCAGGTCCCTCTCAAGTTACGATGGGGACCTGAGTGACCCGCTGGCGTGGCATCAGGAAAGACCAATCTCCATACGAGTTGCGAGGGGCTCCTCGGGATTCCTGTCCAGTCAGTGTCGGGTCCTAAGTACTCGTCTAGAACTGCAGCCAGAACGTGAGGTTTCCTCTCCAGTGCTGACATTGGTCTTGGGGTTCCTCTTGTGTCTCCACAGGAGAGTCAGGACTCTTCTCAAGTGGAGACATACACGTCTGTTTTCCTCCCAAGCTGTAGCAGCAGTGTCAGGCTTCCCGACGAGTTGACACAGGGATCTGTGGCTTTCCCTTGAGGTGCCACAGGGCTGTCGCAGATGCCACCGTGATGTGAATCGATGTTCAGTGTGACCTTCGAGGCAGTGAAGGGAAATCAGGTTCATCTGGAGTGGACTGAGACATCTGGGGGACTTTTAGTATGTTGGCACTACCCCTGGAGATCTCGGCTTTCCTGTTGCAATCACCACCTCTTGAGATGTAACGGGAATGGCGGGTATCCCTTCCTGATGAAGCAGGGAAAAAGACCCTCATTCCGAGCTCAGGATGGGGAATTGAGGCTCCTCCTGAGGTGTGCCGGGAACCTTCGTGTTCCTCCCGCTTGGGGACTGGTATGTCGGGGAACTTCTTGTGTGGCAGCAAGGGTGGGAAGGACGCTTGCGAGGTTCAAGTGGGAAGGCGTAATTTCCCTCGTGATGCCACAGCAGAAAAGGGCCTCATCACGCTTGTAGCGGAGAACCTCCTGGGTTTTCTCGAGTTGCGGCAGGTCCCTCTCGAGTTACAACGGGGACTTCAGGGGCCCACTGGCGTGGCCTCAGGAATGACCAGTCTCCATACGAGTTGCAAGGTGCCCCTCGGGTTTCCTGTCCAGTCAGTGTCGGGTCCTAGGTACTCGTCTGGAACTGCAGCCAGAACCTGAGTTTTCCTCTCCAGTGCTGACATGGATCTTGGGGTTCCTCTGGAGTCTCCACAGCAGAGTCAGGACTCTTCTCAAGTGGAGACATACACGTCCGTTTTCGTCCCAAGCTGGAGCAGCAGTGTCAGGCTTCCCGACGAGTTGACACAGGGATCTGTGGCTTTCGCTTGAGATGCCACAGGGCTGTCGCAGATGCCACCATGGTGTGTTTCGATGCTTAGGGTGAATTTTGAGGCAGTGCACGGAAACCAGGTTCATCTAGAGTGGACTGAGACATTTGGGGGTCTTTTGGAATGGTGGCATGACACCTGGAGTTCCTCTTGACATTTCTGTGGAGAGCACACCCTCTTGCTGTGCAACGGGAATGCCAGAATTCTTTCCTGCTGAAGCAGGGAAAGTATCCCTCATNGGTGTGATTCGATGCTCAGGGTGACCTTCCAGGCAGTGCAGGGAAATCAGGTTCATCTGGAGTAGACTGAGACATTTTGTGTTCTTTTGGAATGGTGGTATGACCCCTGGAGTTCCTCTCGACTTTCCTGTTGAGAGCACGCCCTCTTGCTGTGCGACGGGAACACCAGAATCCTTTCCTGTCGAAGCAGGGAAAGGATCCCTCATCGGGAACGGATGAGGTGTAAAGGGGGCTCCTCTTGAATTGTGGTGGGACCCTCAGTGTTCCTCTCGAGTGGAGATGGTTAAGTCGGGGAACTTCTTGGGTTGTAGCAAGGCTGTGAGGGACCCTTTGAGATTCAGGAGGGAAGGTCGGTTTTCCCTTGGGATGTCGCCGCAGAAAACGGCTCATCTCGCCTGGAGGGGAGATCCTCTTGGTTTTTCTTGAGTTGCGGGAGGTCCCTCTCGAGTTACGACGGGAACCTCAGGCGCCCTCTCGTGTGGCCTCAGGAAAGGCCAGACTCCATGTGAGTTGAAGGTGGGTCCTCTGGACTCCTCTCCAGTAGATGCCGGGTCATAAGTCCCCATCTGGAGTGGAAGCTGGAACCTGATGTTTCCTCTCCAGTACTGGCATGGAACTTGGGGCTTCTCTGGAATCTCTCAAGGGGAGTCTGGCCTCGTCTCCTGTGGGTGCATGCAATTGTGCTTTCCTCCCAACCTAAAACTGCAGTGTCAGGCTTCCCCTCGACTTGACCCCAGGATCTCTGTCTTTCCCTCGAGATGCCACAGGCCTGTGGCACAAGCCACCATGGCGTGAGGCGATACGCAGGTGACACTCGAGGTAGTGCAGGGAAATCAGGTTCAACTGGAGGGGACTTAAACACAAGGGGGACTTTTAGTGTGTTGGCACGACCCGTGTAGAACTCGGCTTTCCTGTTGAGAGTGCCACTTCTTGAGATGTGACGGGAATGGCGGGAATCCTCTCCCCACGAAGCAGGGAAAAATGTTCAACTGGAGGGGACTTAAACACAAGGGGGACTTTTAGTGTGTTGGCACGACCCGTGTAGAACTCGGCTTTCCTGTTGAGAGTGCCACTTCTTGAGATGTGACGGGAATGGCGGGAATCCTCTCCCCACGAAGCAGGGAAAAAGACCCTCATCTCGAGCTCACAATGGGGAAACGAGGCTCCTCATCAAGTGTGCCGGGACCCTTAGTGTTTCTTTCGCTTGGGGACTGCTATGTCGGGGAACTTCTTGAGTTGCAGCAAGGGTGGGAAGGAGGCTTGCGAGGTTCAAATGGGAAGGCGTGATTTCCCTCGTGATGCCACAGCAGAAAAGGGCCTCATCTACTGCAGGCGAGATGAGGCCCTTTTCTGCTGTGGCATCACGAGGGAAATCACGCCTTCCCACTTGAACCTCGCAAGCATATTTCCCACCCTTGCTGTAACTCAATAAGTTCCTTGACATACCAGTCCCCACGCCTGAGGAACACGAATGGTCCAGGCTCAATTAAGGAGGAGCCTCTTTTCCCCATACTGAGCTCGAGATGAGGGTCTTTTTCCCTGCTTGGTCGGGAAAGGATTCCCGCCGTTCCCGTTACATCTCAAGAGGTGGCTCTCTCAACAGGAAAGCCGAGATCTCCAGGAACGCCTGAGGAACACGAATGGTCCAGGCTCAATTAAGGAGGAGCCTCTTTTCCCCATACTGAGCTCGAGATGAGGGTCTTTTTCCCTGCTTGGTCGGGAAAGGATTCCCGCCGTTCCCGTTACATCTCAAGAGGTGGCTCTCTCAACAGGAAAGCCGAGATCTCCAGGGGTCCTGCCAACATCCTAAAAGTCCCCTAGATGTCTCAGTCCACTCCAGATGAACCTGATTTCCCTGCACTACCTCGAGGGTCACCTGCGTATCGCCTCACACCACGGTGGCATCTCAAGGGAAAGACAGAGATCCCGGGGTCAAGTCGAGGGGAAGCCTCACACTGCAGCTACAGCTAGGGAGAAAAGCCGATGTGCATGCAACCACAGGAGACGAGGCCTGACTCCCTTTGAGAGACTCCAGAGAAACCCCATGTTCCATGCCAGCACTGGAGAGGAAACCTCAGGTTCCAGCTTCGGCTCCAGACGGGGACTTAGGATCTGGCACCGACTGGAGTGGAATCCCGAGGAACCGCTCTCAACTTGCACATAGACTGGCCTTTCCTGAGGCCACGCGAAAGGTTCCCTGAGGTCCCTGTCATAAGTCGAGAGGGACCTGCCGCAACTCGAGAAAAATCAGGAGGTTCTCCCATCCAGGCAAGATGTGGCTGTTTTCTGCTGCGGCATCTCAAGAGAAAACCGGCCTTTCCTCCTGAACCTCAAAGGGTCCTTCATATATTTGCTACAACTCAAGAAGTTCCCTGGCATAACCATCTCCCCTCGAGAGGAACACTGAGTGTCCCACCACAACACAAGAGGAGCCCCCTTTACCCCTCCTCGGCTCCCGATGAGGGATCCTTTCCCTACTTCGACAGGAAAGGATTCTGACATTCCCGTCGCACAGCAAGAGGGTGTGCTCTCAACAGGAAAGTCGAGGGGAACTCGAGGGGTAGTGCCACCATTCCAAAAGACCCCCAAATGTCTCAGTCCACTCCAGATGAACCTGATTTCCCTGCACTGCCTCCAAGGTCAACCTGAGCATCGAATCACACCATGGTGGCATCTGCAAAAGCCCTGTGACACCTCGAGGGAAAGCCACAGATCCCTGTGTCAACTCATCGGGAAGCCTGACACTGCTGCTACAGCTTAGGAGGAAAACGGACGTTATGTCCCCACTTGAGAAGAATTCTGACTCTCCTGTGGAGACTCCAGAGGAACCCTAAGATCCATGTCAGCACTGGAGAGGAAACCTCAGATTCTGACTGAAGTTCCAGACGAGTACCTAGGACCTGACACTGACTGGACAGGAATCCCGAGGGGCCCCTCGAACCTCGTATGGAGACTGGTCTTTCCTGAGGCCACGCCAGCAGGTCCCTGCGGTCCACATTGTAACTCGAGAGGGACCTGCCACAACTCGAGAAAAACCAGGAGGTTCTACCCTGCAGGCGAGATGAAGCCCTTTTCTGCGGTGGCATCACGAGGGAAATCATGCCTTCCCACTTGAACCTAAAATGCGTCCTTCCCACCCTTGCTGCAACTCAAGAAGTTCCCCGACATACCAGTCCCCACGCGGAAGGAACACTAAGGCTCCCGGCACACCTCAGGAGGAGACTCCTTTACCCATCGTGAGCTCCAGATGAGGGTCTTTTCCCTGATTCGTCGGGAAAGGATTCCCACTGGTCTCGTCACATCTCAAGAGGTGGCGCTCTCAACAGGAAAGCCGAGACCTCCAGGGGTCGTGCCAACATATTAAAACCTCCCAGATGTCTCAGTCCACTCAAGATGAACCTGATTTCCCTGCACTACCTCGAGTGCCACCTGGTATCGCCTCTCACCATGGTGGCTCGTGCCACAGGCCTGTAGCATCTCGAGGGAAATACAGAGATCCCAGGGTCAACTCGAGGGGAAGCCTGACACTGCAGCTAAAGCTCGGGAGGAAAGCGGAAGTGCATGCAACCTCCGGATTCTAGGCCTGAATCCCCTTGAGACACTCCAGAGAAACCGCAAGTTCCATGCCAGCACTGGAGAGGAAATCTCAGGTTCCAGGTTCGGCTCCAGATGGGGTCTTATGACCCGGCACCGACTGGAGAGGAATCCCGAGGAGCCCCTCTCAACTTGCACGGAGACTGGCCTTTCCTGAGGCCACGCAGGAGGGCACCTGAGGTCCCTGTCATAACTCGAGAGAGACCTGAAACAACTCCAGAAAAAACAAGAGGTTCTCTCCTCCAGGCGAGATGAGGCCGTTTTCTGCTGCAGAATCCCAAAAGAAAACTGGCCTTCCCTCCTGAAGCTCAAAGGGTCCTTCACAGCCTTGCTACAATCCAAGAAGTTCCCCGACATAAGCATCTCCACTCAAGAGGAACACTGAGGGTCCCACCACAACTCAAGAGGAGCCCCCTTTCTCCCTCCTCCGCTCCTGATGAGGGATCCTTTCCCTTCTTCGACAGGAAAGGTTTCTCACGTTCCCGTCAAACAGCAAGAGGGCATGCTCTCAACAAGGAAGTCGAGAGGAACTCCAGGGGTCATGCCACCATTTCAAAGACCCGCAAAAGTCTCAGTCCAATCAAGATGAAACTGGTTTCCCTGCAATGCCTCGAAGGTCACCCTAAGGAACAAATTACACCATGGTGGCATCTGGACAGCCGTGTGGCACCTCAATGGAATGACACAGATCGCTGTGTCAACTTGTCAGGAATCCTGACACTGCTGCTACAGCTTGGCAGGAAAACGGAAGTGTATATCTCCACTCGAGAAGAGTCCTGACTCTCCTGTGGAGACTCCTGAGGAACCCCAAGATCCATGTCAGCACTGGAGAGGAAACCTCAGGTTCTGGCTGCAGTTCCAGCCAAGGACTTAGGAACCTACATGACTGGAGAGGAATCTCGAAGGGCCCCTCGCAACTCGCATGGAGGCTGGTCTTTCCTGAGGCCACGCCAGCGGGTCGCTGAGGTCCCCATCGTCAATTGAGAGGGACTTTCCACAACTAGAGAAAAACCAGGAGGTTCTCCCCTGCAGGCGAGATGAGGCTCTTGTCTGCTGCGGCATATCGAGGGAAATCACGCCTTCTCTCTTGAACCTCGCAATGGTCCTTCCCATCCTTGCTGCAACTCAAGAAATTCCCCAACATACCCGTCCCCACATTGGTGGAACACTGAGGGTCCCAGAACAACTCAGGAGGAGCCCCGTTTCCCCACCGTGAGCTCGAGATGAGGGTCCCTTTCCCTGCTTCGTCGGGAAAGAATTCCCGCCATTCCCGTCGCATCTCAAGAGGTGGCGCCCTCAACAGGAAAGCAGAGTTCCCCTGGGGTCGGGCCACCATACTCAACGTCCCATAGATGTCTCAGTCCACTCCAGATGAACGTGATTTCCCTGTACTACCTCGAGTGTCACCCGCGTATCACCTCACACCATGGTGGCTCATTCCACAGCCCTGTGGAATCTCGAGGGAAAGACAGAGATCCCGGGGTCAAGTCGACGTTAACTCTAACACTGCTGCTACAGCTCGGGAGGAAAGGGACGTGCACGTAACCACAGGAGACCAGGCCTGACTCCCCTGAGGAGACTCCCCAGGAACCCCAACGTCCATGCCAGCACTGGAGAGGAAATATGAGGTTCCACTTTCGGCTCCAGATGGGGACTTCAGGCCCAGCATTGACAGGAGAGGAATCCCGAGGGGCTACTCTCAACTCGCTCAGAGAATCACCTTTCCTGAGGCCACGCGAATGCGTCCCTGAGGGCCCATCATAACTCGAGTGGGACTTGCCGCAACTCAAGAAAAACCAGGAGGTTCTACCCTCCGGGCGAGATAAGGCTGTTTTCTGCAGCGGCATCCTCAAAGAAATCAAGCCTTTCTTCCTGAACCACAAAGGATCCTTCACACCCTTGCTGCAACTCAAGAAGTTCCCCGACATACCCGTCTCCACTGGAAAGGAATAGTGATGGTCCCACCACAAATCAAGAGGGGACCCATTTCACCCTCCTCTGCTCCAGATGAGGGTTCCTTGCCTGCTTCGTCAGGAATGGATTCTGGCGTTCCCTTCGCCCAGAAAGAGGACACACTCTCAACAGGAATGTCGAGAGGAATTCCAGGGGTCGTTCCACCATTCCAAAAGACCCCAAATATCTCAGTCCACTTCAGATGAACCTGGTTTTCGTGCCCTGCCTCGAAGGTCACCCCGAGGATCGAATCACACCACGGTGGCATGTGCGAGACCCCTGTGGAATCTCGAGAGAAAGCCACAGATCCCTGTGTCCACTCGTCTGGAAGCCTGACACTGCTGCTACAGCTCGGGAGGAAAAAGGACTTGCATGTAATCACAGTAGACGAGGCCTAACTCTCCTGTGGAGACTCCAGAGGAACCCCAAGATTCATGCCAGATGTGGAGAGGAAACCTCAGTTTCCAGCTTCAGCTTCAGACGGGGACTCAGGACCCTGCCCAGACAGGAGAGGAATCCCAAGGGGCCGCTCTCAACTCGCACGGAGACTGGCATTTCCTGAGGCCACGTGAGCGGTTCCCTGAGGTCCCTGTCGTAACTTGAGAAGGACATGTGACTATTCGGGAAAAATCATAAGGTTCTCCCCTCCAGGCGAGATGAGGACGTCTTCTGCTGTGGCATCCCGAGAGAAAACACTCCTTCCCTCCTGAACCTCAAAGGGTCCTTCACACTCTTGCTGCCACTCAAGAAGTTCCTGACATACCCATCTCCACTCGAGAGGAACACTGAGGGTCCCACCACAACTCAAGAAGGGACACCTTCCCTCTCATCCGCTACAGATGAGGGTTCCCTTTCCTGCTTCATCGGGAAAGGATTCTGGCTTTCCCGTTGCACAGCAAGATGACGTGCTCTCAACAGGAATGTCGAGAGGGAGTCCAGGGGACGTGACACCATTCCAAAGGACCCCCAAATGTCGCAGTCCTCTCCAGATGAACCTGATTTCCCTACCCTGCCTCGAAGGTCACACCGAGCATCGAATCACACCATTGTGGCACGTGCGACAGCCCTGTGGCACCATGAGGAAAAGCCACAGATCACTGTGTCAACTCGTAGGGAAGCCTCACATTGCTCCTACAGCTCGGGAGGAAAACGGACGTGTATGTCTCCACTCGAGAAGAGTCCAGACACTCCTGTGGAGACTCCAGAGGAACCCCAAGATCCATGTCAGCACTGGAGAGGAAACCTCAGTTTCTTGCCGCAGTTCCAGCCAAGGACGTAGGAACCGACATGACTGGAGAGGAAACCCGAGGGGGCCCTCGCAACTTGCATGGAGGCTGGTCTTTCCTGAGGCCACGCCAGCGGGTCGCTGAGGTCCCCGTCGTCAATTGAGAGGGACTTTCCGCAACTCGAGAAAAACCAGGAGGTTCTCCCCTGCAGACGAGATTTGGCACTTTTTGGCTGCGGCATCTGAAGTGAAATCACGACTTCTCTCTTGAACCTCACAAGGGTTCTTCCCACCCTTGCTGCAACTCAAGAAATTCCCCGACATACCCGTCCCCACATTGGTGGAACACCGAGGGTCCCAGCACAACTCAGGAGGAGCCCCGTTTCCACACCGTGAGCTCAAGACGAGGGTCCCTTTCCCTGCTTCGTCGGGAAAGAATTCCCGCCATTCCCGTCGCATCTCAGGAGGTGGCACTCTCAACAGGAAAGTGGAGTACCCCTGGGGTCGGGCCACCATACTAAAAGTCCCATAGATGTCTCAGTCCACTCCAGATGAACGTGATTTCCCTGCACTACCTCGAGTGTCACCCGCGTATCGCCTCACACTATGGTGGCTCATTCCACAGTCCTGTAGCATCTCGAAGGAAAGACAGAGATCCCTGGGTCAACTCGACGGGAACACTGACACTGCTGCTACAGCTCGGGAGGAAAGAGGACGTGCACGTAACCACAGGAGGCAGGCCTGACTCCCCTGGGGAGACTCCAGAGGAACCCCAAGATCCATGCCAGATGTGGAGAGGAAACCTCAGGTTCAAGCTTCGGCTCCAGACAGGGACTCAGGACCTGGCACAGACAGGAGAGGAATCCCGAGGGGCTGCTCTCAACTCGCACAGAGCCTGGCATTTCCTGAGGCCACACAAGCGGGTCCCTGAGGTCCCCATCGTAACTTGCGAAGGACCTGCTGCTACTCGTGAAAAACCATAAGGTTCTCCCTTCCAGGCGAGATGAGGACATCTTCTGCTGCGGCATCCTGAGAGAAATCCCTCCTTCCCTCCTGAACCTCAAAGGTCCTTCAAACCCTTGCTGCAACTCAAGAAGTTCCTGACATTCCCATCTCCACTCGAGAGGAACACTGAGGGTCCCAACACAACTCAAGAGGGGCCCCTTTTTCCCCTCATCCGCTACAGATGTGGGTTCCCTTCCGTACTTCATCGGGAAAGGATTCTGGCTTTCCCTTTGCACAACAAGATGACGTGCTCTCAACAGGAATGTCGAGAGGGACTCCAGGGATCGTGCAACCATTCCAAAGGACCACCAAATGTCGCAGTCCACTCTAGATGAACCTGATTTCCCTACCCTGCCTCGAAGCTCACACCGAGCATCGAATCACACCACTGTGGCACGTGCGACAGCCTTGTGGCACCACGAGGAAAAGACACAGATCCCTGTGTCAACTTGCAGGGAAGTCTCACATTGTTCCTACAGCTCGGGAGGAAAACGCACGTGTATGTCTCCACTCGAGAAGAGTCCTGACTCTCCTGTGGAGACTCCAAAGGAACCCCAAGATCCATGTTAGCACTGGAGAGGAAACCTCAGGTTCTGGCCGCAGTTCCAGCCAAGGACTTAGGAACCGACATGACTGGAGAGGAATCCGAATGGGGCCCTCGCAACTTGCATGGAGGCTGGTCTTTCCTGAGGCCACGCCAGCGGGTTGCTGAGTTCCCCGTCGTCAATTGAGAGGGACTTTCTGCAATTCCTGAAAAAACAGGAGGTTCTCCCCTGCAGGCGAGATGAGGCCCTTTTCTGCTTCAGCATCTCGAGGGAAATCAAGCCTTCTCTCTTGAACCTCTCAAGGATCCTTCCCACCCTTGCTGCAACTCAAGAAATTCCCCGACATACCTGTCCCCACATTGGTGGAACACCGAGGGTCCCAGCACAAATCAGGAGGAGCCCCGTTTCCCCACCGTGAGTTGAGATGTGTGTCCCTTTCCCTGCTTCGTCGGGAAAGAATTCCCGCCATTCCTATCGCATCTACAGAGGTGGCGCTCTCAACAAGAAAGCGGAGTTCCCCTGGGGTCAGGCCACCATACTAAAAGTCCCATAGGCGTCTCAGTCCACTCCAGATGAACGTGATTTCCCTGCACTACCTCGAGTGTCACTCACATATTGCCTCACACCACGGTGGCTCATTCGACACCCCTGTGGCATCTCGAGGGAAAGACAGAAATCCCTGGGTCAACTCGACGGGAACCCTGACACTGCTGCTACAGCTCAGGAGGAAAGAGGACATGCATGTAAACACTGGAGAACAGGCCTGACTCCCCTGGGGAGACTCCAGAGGAACCCCAAGATCCATGCCAGCACTGGAGAGGAAACATGAGGTTCCAGTTTTGGCTCCAGATGGTTACTTAGGATCTGGGACTGACTGGAGAGGAATCCCAAGGGGCTACTCTCAACTCGCACAGAGAACGGCCTTTCCTGAGGCCACGCCAGCGGGTCCCTGAGGTGCCCATCGTAACTCGAGAGGAACTGGCCGCAACTCGAGAAAAACCAGGAGGTTCTCCCCTCCGGGCGAGATAAGGCCATTTTCTGCAGCGGCATCCTGAAAGAAATCACGCCTTTCCTCCTGAATCACAAAGGGTCCTTCACACCCTTGCTGCAACTCAAGAAGTTCCCCGACATATCCGTCTTCACTCGAGAGGAATAGTGTGGGTCTCACCACAAATCAAGACGGGCCCCCTTTCACCCTCCTCTGCTCCAGATGAGGGTTCCTTCCCTGCTTCGTCAGGAATGGATTCTGGCGTTCCCGTTGGAGAACAAGAGGACACAATCTCAACAGGAATGTCGAGAGGAATTCCAGGAGTCTTTCCACCATTCCAAAATACCCCCAAATATCTCAGTCCACTTCAGATGTACCTGGTTTTCATGCCCTGCCTTGAAGGTCACCCCGAGGATCGAATCACACCACGGTGGCATGAGCGAGAGCCCTGTGGAATCTCCAGGGAAAGCCACAGATCCCTGTGTCCACTCGTCTGGAAGCCTGACACTGGTGCTACAGCTCAGGAGGAAAACGGACTTGCATGTAACCACAGGAGATGAGGCCTGACTCTCTTGTGGAGACTCTTGCGGAACCCCAAGTTCCATGCCAGATGTGGAGAGGAAACCTCAGGTTCCAGCTTCGGCTCCAGACAGGGACTCAGGACCTGGCACAGACAGGAGAGGAATCCCGAGGGGCCGCTCTCAACTCGCATGGAGACTGGCATTTTCTGAGGCCACGCGAGCGGGTCCCTGAGGTCCCCGTCGTAACTTGAGAACGACCTGCCGCTACTCGAGAAAAACCATAAGGTTCTCCCTTCCAGGCGAGATGAGGACGTTTTCTGCTGCGGCATCCCGAGAGAAATCACTCCTTCCCTCCTGAACCTCAGAGGGTCCTTCACACCCTTGCTGCAACTCAAGAAGTTCCTGACATACCCGTCTCCACTCGAGAGGAACACTGAGGGTAACACCACAACTCAAAAGGGGCCCCCTTTCCCCCTCATCTGCTACAGATGAGGGTTCCCTTTCCTGCTTCATCGGGAAAGGTTTCTGGCTTTCCCTTTGCACAGCAAGATGACGTGCTCTCAACAGGAATGTCGAGAGGGACTCCAGGGGACGTGCCACCATTCCATAGGACCCCCAAATGTCGCAGTCCACTCCAGATGAACACGATTTCTGTACCCTGCCTCGAAGGTCACACCAAGCATCGAATCACACCACTGTGGCACGTGCGACAGTCCTGTGGAACCGCAAGGAAAAGCCACAGATGCCTGTGTTGACTTGTACGGAAGCCTCACATTGTTCCTACAGCTCGGGAGGATAACGGACGTGTATGTCTCCACTCGAGAGGAGCCCTGACTCTCCTGTGGAGACTCCAGAGGAACCCCAAGATCCATGTGAGCACTGGAGAGGGAAACTCAGGTTCTGGCCGCAGTTCCAGCCAAGGACTTAGGAACCGACATGACTGGAGAGGAATTCCGAGGGGCCCCTCGCAACTCGCATGGAGGCTGGTCTTTCCTGATGCCACGCCGGCGGGTTGCTGAGGTCCCCGTCGTCAATTGAGAGAGACTTTCCGCAACTCGAGAAAAACCAGGAGGTTCTCCCCTGCAGGCGAGATGAGGCCCTTTTATGCTGAGACATCTCGAGGGAAATCACGCCTTCTCTCTTGAACCTCGCAAGGGTCTTTCCCACCCTTGGTGCAACTCAAGAAATTCCCCGACATACCCGTCCCCACATTGGTGGAACACCGAGGGTCCCAGCACAACTCAGGAGGAGCACCATTTCGCCACCGTGAGCTTGAGACGAGGATCCCTTTCCCTGCTTCATCAGGAAAGGATTCCCGCCATTCCCGTCACATCTCAGGAGTTGAGCTCACAACAGGAAAGCAGAGTTCCCCTGGGGTCGGGCCACCATACTAAAAGTCCCATAGATGTCTCAGTCCACTCCAGATGAACGTCATTTCCCTCCACTACCTCGAGTGTCACCCGCGTATCGCCTCATACCACGGTGGCTCATTCCACAGCCCTGTGGCATCTCGAGGGAAAGACAGAGATCCCTGTGTCAACTCGACGGGAAACCTGACACTGCTGCTACAGCTTGGGAGGAAAGAGGACTTGCACATAACCACAGGAGACCAGGCCTGATTCCCCTGGGGAAACTCCAGAGGAACCCCAAGATCCATGCCAGCACTGGAGAGGAAACATGAGGTTCCAGTTTCGGCTCCAGATGGGCACTTAGGACCCGGCGCTGACTGGAGAGGAATCCCGAGGGGCTACTCTCAACTCGCACAGAGATTCGCCTTTCCTGAGGCGACGCGAGCGGGTCCCTGAGAGCCCCGTCGTAACTCGAGTGGGACCTGCCACAACTCGAGAAAAACCCTGAGGTTCTCCCTTCCATGCGAGATAAGGCCGTTTTCTGCAGCGGCATTCTGAAAGAAATCACGTCTTTCCTCGTGAATCACAATTGGTCCTTCACACCCTTGCTGCAACTCAAGAAGTTCCCAGACATACGCGACTCCACTCGAGAGGAATAGTGAGGGTCCCACCACAAATCAAGAGGGGCCCCCTTTCACCCTCCTCTGCTCCAGATGAGGGTGCATTCCCTGCATCGTCAGGAATGGATTCTGGCATTCCCGTCGCACAGCAAGAGGACAGACTCTCAACGTGAATTTTGAGAGGAATTCCAGGGGTCGTTCCACCATTCCAAAACACCCCCAAATATCTCAGTCCACTTCAGATGAACCTGGTTTTCATGCCCTGCCTCGAAGGTCACTCTGAGGATCGAATCACACCATGGTTGCACGTGTGAGAGCCCTGTGGAATCTCGAAGGAAAGCCACAGATCCCTGTGTCCACTCGTCTGGAAGATCGACACTGCATCTACAGATCAGGAGGAAAAAGGACTTGCATGTAACCACAGGAAATGAGGCCTAACTCTCCTGTGAAGACTCCTGTGGAGACTCCAGCGGAGCCCCAAGATCCATGCCAGATGTGGAGAGCAAACCTCAAGTTCCAGCTTCGGCTCCAGACAGGGACTCAGGACGCGGCACAGACAGGAGAGGAATCCCGAGGGGCCGCTCTCAACTCGCACGGAGACAGGCATTTCCTGAGGCCACGCAAGAGGGTCCCTAAGGTCCTAATCCTAACTTGAGAAGGACCTGCCGCAACCCGAGAAAAACCATAAGGTTCTCCTCTCCAGGCAAGATGAGGACGTTTTCTGCTGCGGCATCCCAAGAGAAATCACTCCTTCCCTCCTGAACCTCAAAGGGTCCTTCACACCCTGGCTGCAACTCAAGAAGTTCCTGACATACCCGTCTCCACTCAAGAGGAACACTGAGGGTCCCACCACAACTCAAGAGGGACCCCCTTTCCCCCTCATCTGCTACAGATGAGGGTTCCCTTCCCTGCTTCATTGGGAAAGGATTCTGGCTTTCCCGTTGCACAGCAAGATGACGTGCTCTCAACAGGAATGTCGAGAGGGACTCCAGTTGACGTGCCCCCATTCCAAAGGACCCCCAAACGTCGCAGTCCACTCCAGATGAACCTGATTTCCCTACCCTGCCTAGGTTCCAACTTCAGCTCCAGACCGGGACTTACAACCCGGCAACAACTGGAGAGCAATCCCGAGGGGCCCCTCTCAACTTGCACGGAGACTGGCCTTTCCTGAGGCCACGCAAGAGGGTCCCTGAGGTCCCCATCATAACTCGAGCGGGACCTGCCGCAACTCGAGAAGAAACAGGAGGTTCTCCCATGCAGGCGAGTTGAGGCCCTTTTCTGCTGTGGCATCACAAGGGAAATCAGGCCTTCCCACTTGAACCTCACAAGCATCATTCCCACCCTTGCTGCAACTCAAGAAGTTCCCCGACATACCAGTCCCCACACAGGAGGAACACTAAGGGTCCCGGCACACCTCAGGACGATCCTCGTTTCCCCATCGTGAGCTCGAGATGAGGGTCTTTTTCCCTGCTTCGTCGGGAAAGGATTCCTGCCGTTCCCGTCACATCTCAAGAGGTGGCACTCGCAACAGGAAAGCCGAGCTCTCCAGGTGTCGTTCCAACATTCTAAAAGTCCCTCAGATGTCTCAGTCCACTCCACATGAACCTGATTTCCCTGAACTACCTCGATTGTCACCTGTGTGTCGCCTAACAACACGGTGGTTCATGCCACAGCCCTTAGCATGTCGAGGGAAAGACAGAGATCCTGGGGTCAAGTCGAGGGGAGGCCTGACACTGCAGCTACAGCTTGGGAGGAAAACGGACGTGCATGAAAACACAGGAGACGAGACCTGGCTCCCCTTGAGAGACTCCAGAGAAACCCCAAGTTCCATGACAGCACTGGAGAGGAAACCTCAGTTTCCAGCTTCGGCTCCAGACGGGGACTTAGGACCCGGCACCGACTGCAGATATCCCAAGGAACTCCTCTCAACTCACACGGAGACTGGCCTTTCCTGAGGCCACACGAGAGGGTCCCTGAAGTCCTCATGGTGACTCGAGAGGGAATTGCCCCAACTCGAGAAAAAAAAGGAGGTTCTCTGCCCCAGGCGAGATGAGGCGGTTTTCTGCTGCAGCATCCCATAGAAACTGGCCTTCCCTCCTGAATCTCAAAGGTCCTTCACAGCCTTGCTACAACTCGAGAAGTTCCCTGACATAACCATCTCCAATCGAGAGGAACACTGAGGATCCCACCACAACTCAAGAGGAGCCCCCTTTCCACCTCCTCTGCTCCTGATGAGGGATCCTTTCCCTGCTTCAACAGGAAAGGATTCTGGCATTTCTGTCGCACAGCAAGAGGGCGTGTTCTCAACAGGAAAGTCGAGAGGAAGTCCAGGGGTCATGCCATCATCCGAAAAGACCCCCTAATGTCTCAGTCCACTCCAGATGAACCTGATTTCCTGCACTGCCTTGAAGGTCACCCTGAGCATCGAATCACACCACAGTGGCATCTGCGACAGCCCTGTGGCACCTCGATGGAAAGCCACAGTTCCCTGTGTCAACTCAGCGGGAAGCCTGACACTGCTGCTACAGCTTGGGAGGAAAATGGACGTGTGTGTCTCCACTTGAAAGGAGTCCTGAATCTCCTAAGGAGACTCTGGAGGAACCCCAAGATACATGTCAGCACTGCAGAGGAAACCTCAGGGTCAGGCTGCAGTTCCAGACGTGTACCTAGGACCCGACAGGGTCTGGACAGGAATGCCAATGGGCCACTCGCAACTCGTATGGAGACTGGTTTTGGTGAGGCCACACCAGCATGTCACTGAGGACCCCATTGTAACTCGAGAGGGACCTGCCGCAACTCAAGAAAAACCAGGAGGTTCTCCCCTGCAGGCGAGATGAGGCCCTTTTCTGCTGTGGCATCACCAGGGAAATCATGCCTTCCCACTTGAACCACGCAAGCATCCTTCCCACCCTTGCTGCAACTCAAGATGTTCCCCGACATACCATTCCTCATGCGGGAGGACACTAAGGGTCCCGGCACACTTCAGGAGGAGCCTCGTTTCCCCATCATGAGCTCGAGATGAGGGTCTTTTTCCATGCTTCATCGGGAGAGGATTCCCGCCATTCCCATCACATCTCAAGAGGTGGCGCTCTCAACAGGAAAGCAGAGATCTCCAGGGGTCGTGCCAACAAACTAAAAGTCCACCAGATGTCTCAGTCCACTCCAGATGAACCTGATTTCCCTGCGCTACCTCGAGTGTCACCTGCGTATCACCTCACACCACGGTGGTCATGCCTCAGGCCTGCGGCATCTCGAGGGAAAGACAGAGATCCTGGGGTCAAGTCAAGGGGAAGCCTGACACTGCAGCTACAGCTCAGGAGGAAAGCGCACGTGCATGCAAAGACAGGAGACGAGGCCTGACTCCCGTTGAGAGACTCCAGAGAAACCCCAAGTTCCATGGCAGCACTGGAGAGGAAATCTCAGGTTTCAGCTTTTGCTCCAGACGGGGATGTAGGACCCAGCACTGACTGGAGAGGAATCCCGAGGAGCCCCTCTGAACTCACACGTGAGAGATTCCCTGAGGTCCCCATCGTAACTAGAGAGGGACCTGCCACAACGTGAGAAAAACCAGGAGGTTCTCCCCTCCAGGCAAAATGAGGCCGTTTTCTGCTGCAGCATCCCAAGAGAAAACCGGCCTTCCCTCCTGAACCTCAAAGGGTCCTTCACAGCCTTGGTACAACTCAAGAAGATCCCAACATGACCATCTCCACTCGAGAGGAACACTGAGGGTCCCACCACAACTCAAGAGGAGACCCCTTTCCCCCCTCCTCCGCTCCCGATGAGGGATCCTTTCCCTGCTTCGACAGGAAAAGATTCTGGCATTTCCGTCGCACAGCAAGATGGCGTGCTTTCAACAAGAAAGTCGAGAGTAACTCCAGGGGTCGTGCCACCATTCCAAGAGACCCCCAAATGTCTAGGTCCACTCCAGATGAACCTGATTTCCCTGCACTGCCTCGAAGGTCACCCTGAGCATCGAATCACACCACGGTGACATCTGCGACAGCCCTGTGGCAGCTCGAGGGAAAGACACAGATCCCTGTGTCAACTCGTCGGTAAGCCTGACACTCCTACTACAGCTTGGGAGGAAAACGGGTGTTCATGTCTCCCCTTGAGAAGAGTCCTGACTCTCCTGTGGAGACTCCAGAGGAACTCCAAGATGCATGACAGCACTGGAGAGGAACCTCAGGTGCTGGCTGCAGTTCCAGACGCCTACCTAGGACCCGACAATGAATGGGCAGGAATCCTGAGGTACCCTCGTAACTTGTATGGAGATTGGTGTTTCCTGAGGCCACGCCAGTGGGTCCCTGAGGTCCCCGTCATAACTTGAGAGGGACCTGCCACAACTCGAGAAAAACCAGGAGGTTCTCCCCTGCAGGCTAGATGAGGCCCTTTTCTGCTGTGGCATCACGAGGGAAATCACGCCTTCCCATTTGAACCTCGCAAGCCTCCTTCCCACCCTTGCTGCAACTCAAGAAGTTCCCCGACATAGCAGTCCCCAAGCGAAAGAAACACTAAGGGTCCCGGCACACTTGATGAGGAGCCTCGTTTCCCCATTGTGAGCTCGAGATGAGGGTCTTTTTCCCTGCTTCGTGGGGAGAGGATTCCCGCCATTCCCGTCACATCTCAAGAAGTGGCACTCTCAACAGGAAAGCCGAGTTCTACACGGGTCGTGCCAACACACTAAAAGTCCCCCTTGTGTTTAAGTCCCCTCCAGTTGAACCTGATTTCCCTGCACTACCTCGAGTGTCACCTGCGTATCGCCTCACGCCATGGTGGCTTGTGCCACAGGCCTGTGGCATCTCGAGGGAAAGACAGAGATCCTGGGGTCAAGTCGAGGGGAAGCCTGACACTGCAGTTTTAGGTTGGGAGGAAAGCACAATTGCATGCACCCACAGGAGACGAGGCCAGACTCCCCTTGAGAGATTCCAGAGAAGCCCCAAGTTCCATGCCAGTACTGGAGAGGAAACATCAGGTTCCAGCTTCCACTCCAGATGGGGACTTATGACCCGGCATCTACTGGAGAGGAGTCCAGAGGACCCACCTTCAACTCACATGGAGTCTGGCCTTTCCTGAGGCCACACGAGAGGGCGCCTGAGGTTCCCGTCGTAACTCGAGAGGGACCTCCCGCAACTCAAGAAAAACCAAGAGGATCTCCCCTCCAGGCGAGATGAGCCGTTTTCTGCGGCGACATCCCAAGGGAAAACCGACCTTCCCTCCTGAATCTCAAAGGGTCCCTCACAGCCTTGCTACAACCCAAGAAGTTCCCCGACTTAACCATCTCCACTCGAGAGGAACACTGAGGGTCCCACCACAATTCAAGAGGAGCCCCCTTTACACCTCATCCGTTCCCGATGAGGGATCCTTTCCCTGCTTCGACAGGAAAGGATTCTGGCATTCCCGTCGCACAGCAAGAGGGCGTGCTCTCAACAGGAAAGTCGAGAGGAACTCCAGGGGTCATACCACCATTCCAAAAGAACACAAAATGTCTCAGTCTACTCCAGATGAACCTGATTTCCCTGCACTGCCTGGAAGGTCACCCTGAGCATCGAATCACACCATGGTGGCATCTGCGACAGCCCTGTGGCATCTCGAGGGAAAGCCACAGATCCCTGTGTCAACTCGTCGGGAAGCCTGACACTGCTGCTCCAGCTTGGGACGAAAACGGACGTGTATGTCTCCACTTGAGAAGAGTCCTGACTCTGCTGTGGAGACTCCAGAGGAACCCCAAGATCCATGTCAGCACTGGAGAGGAAAACTCAGGTTCTGGCTGCAGTTCCAGACGAGTACCTAGGACCCGACACTGACTGGACAGGAATCCCGAGTGGCCCCTCACAACTCGTATGCAGACTGGTCTTTCCTGAGCCCACGCCAGCGGTTCCATGAGGTCACTGTTCTAACTCAAGAGGGACCTGCCGCAACTCGATAAAAGACAGGAGGTTCTCCCGTGCAAGCGAGATGAGGACCTTTTCTACTGTGGCATCACGAGGCAAATCACGCCTTCCCACTTGAACCTCGTAAGCGTCCTTCCCACCCTTGCTGCAACTCAAGAAGTTTCCACTGACATACCAGTCCCCACGTGGGAGGAACACTAAGGGTCCCGAAACACCTCAGGAGGAGCCTCGTTTCCCCATCATGAGCTCGAGATGAGGGTCTTTTTCCCTGCTTCGTCGGGAAAGGATTCCCGCCGTTCCCATCATATCTCAAGAGGTGGCGCTCTCAACAGGAAAGCGGACATCTCCAGGGTCGTGCCAACATACTAAAAGTCCCCCAGATGTCTCAGTCCACTCCAGATGAACCTGATTTCCCTGCACTACCTCGAGTGTCACCTGCGTATCACCTCACACCACGGTAGATCGTGTCACAGGCTTCTGGCATCTCGAGGTAAAGACAGAGATCCCAGGGTCAAGTCGAGGGGAAGCCTGACACTGCAGCTACATCTCAGGGGGAAAGCGGATGTGCATGCAACCACAGGAGACGAGGCCTGACTCCCCTTGAGATACTCCAGAGAAACCCCAAGTTCCATGAAAGCGCAGGAGAGGAAACCTCAGTTTCCAGCTTCGGCTCCAAACGGGGACTTAGGACCCGGCACAGACTGGAGAGGAATCCCAAGGAGCCCCTCTCAACTCACCAGGAGACTGGCCTTTCCTGAGGCGACACGAGAGAGTCCCTGATGTCCCCGTCATAAATCGGGAGGGACCTGCCGCAACTGGAGATAAACCAGAATGTTCTCCCCTCCAAGCAAGATGAGGCTGTTTTCTGCTGCGGCATCCCAAGAGAAAACCAGCCTTCCCTCCTAAACCTCAAAGGGTCATTCACAGCCTTGCTACAACTCAAGAAGATCCCCGACATAATCATCTCCAATCGAAAGGAACACTGAGGATCCCAGCACAACTCAATTGGAGGCCCCTTTCCCCCTCCTCCACTCCCGATGAGAGATCCTTTCCCTGCTACGACAGAAAAGGGTTCTGGTGTTCCCTTCGCACAGCAAGAGGGCGTGCTCTCAATAGGAAAGTCAAGAGGAACTCCAGGGGTCATGCCACCATTGCAAAAGACCCCCAAATGTCTCAGTCCACTCCAGATGAACATGATTTCCCTACACTGCCTCGACGGTCACCCTGATTATCGAATCACACCATGGTGGCATCTGAGACAGCCCTGTGGCACCTCGAGGGAAAGCCACATATCCCTGTGTCAACTCGTCGGGAAGCCTGACACTGCTGCTACAGCTTGGGAAGAAAACATACAGGTATGTCTCCAATTGAGAAGAGTCCTGACTCTCCTGTGGAGACTCCAGAGAAACCCCAAATCCCAGTGAGCATGGAGAGGAAACCTCAGGTTCTGCCTGCAGTTCCAGGCGGGTACCTAGGACCCGATACTGACTGGACAGGAATCCCGAGGAGCCCCTCTCAACTCGCACAGAGACTGGCGTTTTTTGAGGCCACGCGAGAGGGTCCCTAGGACCCCGTCCTAACTCTAGAGGGACCTGCCGCAACTCGAGAAAAACCAGGAGGTTCTACCCTCCAGGCGAGATGAGGCTGTTTTCTGTTGCGGCATCCCAAGAGAAAACCGGCCTTCCCTCCTGAACCTCAAAGGGTCCTTCACACCCTTGCTACAACTCAAGAAGTTCCGCGACATAACCATCTCCACTCGAGAGGAACACTGAGGGTCTCATCACAACTCAAGAGGAGCTCCCTTTCCCCCTCCTCTGCTCCCGATGAGGGATCTTTTCCCTGCTTCGACAGGAAAGGATTCTGGCATTCGCCTCACTGAGCAAGAGGGCATGCTCTCAAAAGGAATGTCGAGAGGAACTCCAGGGGTCATGCCACCATTCCAAAGACCCCCAAAATTTCAGTCCAATCGATGAACCTAATTTCCCTGCACTGCCTCGAAGGTCACCCTGAGCATCGAATCACACCATGGTCGCATCTGCGAGAGCCCTGTGGCACCTCGAAGGGAAGCCAGAAATCTCTGTGTCAACTTGTCTGAAAGCTGACACTGCTGCTACAGCTAGGGAGGAAAATGGATATGCATGTCTTCACTTGAGAAGAGTCCTGACTCTCCTGTGGAGTCTCCAGAGGAACCCCAAGATCCATGTCAGCACTGGAGAGGAAACCTCAGGTTCTGGTTCCAGTTCCAGACGAGTAACTAGGACCCGACTCTCACTGGACATGAATCCCGAGGGACCCCTCGCAACTCGTATGGAGACTGGTCTTTCCTGAGGCCAGGTCAGCGGGTCCCTGAGGTCCCCGTCGTAACTCAAGAGGGACCTGCCGCAACTCGAGAAAAACCAGGAGGTTCTCCACTGCAGGCTAGATGACGCCCTTTTCTGCAGTGGCATCATGAGGGAAATCAAGCCTTCCCACGTGAACCTCGCAAGCGTCCATCCCCCCTTGCTGCAACTCAAGAAGTTCCCCGACATACCTGTCCCCACGCAGGAGGAATATTAAGGGTCCCGGCACACCTCAGGAGGAGCCTCGTTTCCCCATCGTGAGCTCGAAATGAGGGTCTTTTTCCCTGCTTCGTCGGGAAGTGATTCCCGCCGTTCCCGTCAAATCTCAAGAGGTGGCGCTCTAACAGGAAAGCCAAGATCTCCAGGGGTGTGGTCAACATACTTAAAGTCCCCCAGATGTCTCAGTCCACTCCAGATGAATCTGATTCCCTGCACTACATCGAGTGTCACCTACCTATCACCTCACACCACGGTAGCTCATGCCACAGGACTGTGCCATTTGAGGGAAAGACAGAGATCCTGGGGTCAAGTTGAGGGGAAGCCTGACTGCAGCTACAGCTCGGGAGGAAAGTGGACGTGTATGCAACCACAGGAGACGAGTCCTGACTCCCCTTGAGAGAATCCACAGAAACCCCAAGTTCCATGCCAACACTGGAGAGGGAAACTCAGGTTCCAGCTTCGGCTCCAGACGAGGTCTTAGGACCCGGCACCGACTGCAGAGGAATCCCGAGGAAACCCTCTCAACTCGCACGGAGACTGGCCTTTCTGAGGCCACGTGAGAGGGTCCCTGAGTTCCCAATCGTAACTCGAGAGGGACCTGCCACAACTCGAGGGAAACCAAGAGGTTCTCCCCTCCAGGCGAGATGAGGCTTTTTTCTGCTGCGACATCCGAAGAGAAAACCGGCCTTCCCTCCTGAACCTCACAGGGTCCTTCACAGCCTTGCTACAACTCAAGAAGTTCCCCGACATAATCATCTCCAGCCGAGAGGAACACTGAGGGTCCCACCACAACTCAAGAGGAGTCCCCTTTCCCCCTCCTCTGCTCCCGATGAGGGATCGTTTCCCTGCTTTGACAGGAAAAGATTCTGGTGTTCCTGTCGCACAGCAAGATGGCGTGCTCTTACCAGGAAAGTCGAGAGGGACTCCAAGCGTCATGCCAACATTCCTAAAGAGCCCCAAATGTCTCAGTCCACTCCAGATGAACCTGATTTCCCTGCACTGCCTCGAANAAGGATTCTGGTGTTCCTGTCGCACAGCAAGAGGGCGTGCTCTTACCAGGAAAGTCGAGAGGGACTCCAGGCGTCATGCCAACATTCCTAAAGAGCCCCAAATGTCTCAGTCCACTCCAGATGAACCTGATTTCCCTGCACTGCCTCGAAGGTCACCCTGAGCATCGAATCACACCACAGTGGCATCTGCAACAGCCCTGTGGAACCTCGAGGAAAAGCCACAGATCCCTGTGTCAACTCGTAGGGAAGCCTCACATTGCTCCTACAGCTTGGGAGGATAACGGACATGTATGTCTCCACTCGAGAAGAGTCCGGGCGCTCCTGTGGAGACTCCAGAGGAACCCCAAGATCCATGTCAGCACTGGAGAGGAATCCTCAGGTTCTGGCTGCAGTTCCAGCCAAGGGCTTAGGAACCGACCTGACTGGAAAGAAATCCGAGGGGCCCCTCGCAACTCGCATGGAGGCTGGTCTTTCCTGAGGCCACGCCAGCGGGTTGCTGAGGTCCCCGTCATCAATTGAGAGGGACTTTCCGCAACTCGAGGAAAACCAGGAGGTTCTCCCCTTCAGGCGAGATGAGGCCATTTTCTGCTGCGGCATCTCGAGGGCATTCACGCCTTCTCTCTTGAACCTAGCAAGGGAACTTCCCACCCTTGCTGCAACTCAAGAAATTCCCGACATACCCATCCCCACATTGGTGGAACACCGCGGGTCCCAGCACAAAGCAGGAGGAGCCCCGTTTCCCCACCGTGACCTCGAGATGAGGGTCCCTTTCCCTGCTTCATCGGGAAAGAATTCCCGCCATTCCCGTGGCATCTCAAGAGGTGGCGCTCTCAACAGGAAAGCGGAGTTCTCCTGGGGTCGGGCCATCATACTAAAAGTCCCATAGATGTCTCAGTCCACTCCAGAAGAACGTGATTTCCCTGCACTACCTCGAGTGTCACCCGCGTATACCCTCACACCACGGTGGCTCATTCCACACCCTGTGGCACCTCGAGGGAAAGACAGAGATCCCTGGGTCAGCGACGGGAAACCTGACACTGCTGTTACAGCTCTGGAGGAAAGAGGACGTGCACATAACCACAGGAGACAGGGCCTGACTCCCCTGGGTAGTCTCCAGAGGAACCCCAAGATTCATGCCAGCACTGGAGCCGGAACATGAGGTTCCAGTTTCGGCTCCAGACGGGGACTTAGGACCTGGCACTGACTGGAGAGGAATCCCGAGGGGCTACTCTCAACTCGATCAGAGAATCGCCTTTCCTGAGGCCACGCAAGCGGGTCCCTGAGGGCCCCGTCGTAACTCGAGAATAACCTGCCGCAACTCGAGAAAAACCAGGAGGTTCTCCCCTCCGGGCGAGATAAGGTCGTTTTCTGCAGCGGCGTCTCGAGGGCATTCATGCTTTCTCTCTTGAACCTCGTAAGGGTCCTTCCCACCCTTGCTGCAACTCAAGAAATTCCCCGACATACACGTACCCACACTGGTGGAACACCGAGTGTCCCAGCACAACTCAGGAGGAGATCCGTTTCCACACCGTGAGCTCGATATCAGGGTCCCTTTCCATGCTTCGTCGGGAAAGAATTCCCGCCATTCTCGTCGCATCTCAGAAAGTAAACGGAGTTTTCCTGGAGACGGGCCACCATACTAAAAGTCCCATAGATGTCTCAGTCCACTTCAGATGAACGTGATTTCCCTGCACTACATCGAGTGTCACCCGCGTATTGCCTCACACCAAGGTGGCTCATTCCACAGCCCTGTGGCATCTCGAGGTAAAGACAGAGATCCCTGGGTCAACTCGACGGGAACCCTAACACTGCTGCTACAGCTCGGGAGGAAAGAGGATGTGCACATAACCACAGGAGACCAGGCCTGACTTCCCTAGGGAGACTCCTGAGTAACCCCAAGATCCATGCCAGCACTGGAGCCGAAACATGAGGTTCCAGTTTTGGCTCCAGACGGGAAAATAGGACCCGGCACTGACTGGAGAGGAATCCCGAGGGGCTATTCTCAATTCGCTCAGAGAATCGCCTTTCCTGAGGCCACGCAAGCGGGTCCTTGAGGGCCCCGTCGTAACTCGAGAATAACCTGCCGCAACTCGAGATAAAGCAAGAGGTTCTACCCTCCGGGCAAGATAAGGCCGATTTTTGCAGCGGCGTCTCGAGTGCATTCAAGCCTTCTCTCTTGAACCTCGCAAGGGTCCTTCCCACCCTTGCTTCAACTCAAGAAATTCCCGACATACCCGTCCCCACATTGGGGGAACACCGCGGGTCCCAGCACAATGCAGGAGGAGCCCCATTTCCCCACCGTGAGCTCGAGATGAGGGTCCGTTTCCCTCCTTCGTCGGGAAAGAATTCCCGCCATTCCCGTCGCATCTCAAGAGGTGGCACTCTCAACAGGAAAGTGGAGTTCTCCTGGGGTCATGCCACCATCCTAAAAGTCCCATAGATGTCTCAGTCCACTCCAGATGAACGTGATTTCCCTGCACTACCTCGAGTGTCACCCGCGCATTGCCTCACACCAAGGTGGCTCATTCCACAGCCCTGTGGCATCTCAAGGGAAAGACAGAGATCCCTGGGTCAATTCGATGGGAACCCTGACACTGCTGCTCCAGCTCGGGAGGAAAGAGGACGTGCACATAACCACAGGAGACCAGGCCTGACTCCCCTGGGGAGATTCCAGAGGAACCCCAAGATCCATGCCAGCACTGGTGCCGAAACATGAGGTTCCAGTTTCAGCTCCAGACGGGGACTTGGACCCGGCACTGACTGGAGAGGAATCCCGAGGGGCTACTCTCAACTCGCTCAGAGAATCGCCTTTCCTGAGGCCACGCAAGCAGTGCCCTGAGGGCCCCGTCGTACCTCGAGAATAACCTGCCGCAACTCGAGAAAAACCAGGAGGTTCTACCCTCCAGGCGAGATGAGGACGTTCTCTGCTGTGACATCACGAAAGAAATCACTCCTTCCCTCCTGAACCTCAAAGTGTCCTTCACACCCTTGCTGCAACTCAAGAAGTTCCTGACATACCGGTCTCCACTCGAGAGGAACACTGAGGGTCCCACCAAAACTCAAGAGGGGCCCCTTTCCCCCTCATCTGATACAGATGAGGGTTCCCTTCCCTGCTTAATCGGGAAAGGATTCTCCTTTCCCGTTGCACAGCAAGATGACGTGCTCTCAACAGGAATGTCGAGAGGAACTCCAGGGGACGTGCCACCATTCCAAAGGACCCCCAAATGTCGCAGTCCACTCCAGATGAACTTGATTTCCCTACCTTTCCTCGATGGTCACACCGAGCATCGAATCACACTATTGTGGCACATGCGACAGCCCTGTGGCACCACGAGGAAAAGCCACAGATCCCTGTGTCAACTCAAGGGAAGCCTCACATTGCTCCTACAGCTTGGGAGGATAACGGACGTGTATGTCTCCACTCGAGAAGAGTCCTGACTCTCCTGTGGAGACTCCAGAGGAACCCCAAGATCCATGTCAGCACTGGAGAGGAATCCTCAGGTTCTGGCCACAGTTCCAGCCAAGGACATAGGAACCGACCTGCCTGGAGAGAAACCCCAAGGGGCCCCTCGCAACTCGCATGGAGGCTGGTCCTTCCTGAGGCCATGCCAGTGGGTCGCTGAGGTCCCCATCGTCAATTGAGAGTGACTTTCCGCAACTCGAGGAAAACCAGGAGGTTCTCCCCTTCAGGCGAGATGAGGCCCTTTTCTGCTGCGGCATCTCGAGGGCATTCACGCCTTCTCTCTTGAACCTAGCAAGGGTCCTTCCCACCCTTGCTGCAACTCAAGAAATTCCCGACATACCCGTCCCCACATTGGTGGAACACCGAGAGTCCCAGCACAACTCAGGAGGAGCCCCGTTTCCGCACCGTGAGCTCGAGATGAGGGTCCCTTTCCCTGCTTTGTCGGGAAAGAATTCCCGCCAGGCCCGTCACATCTCAAGAGGTGGCGCTCTCAACAGAAAGAGGAGTTCTCCTGGGGTCGTGCCACCATCCTAAAAGTCCCATAGATGTCTCAGTCCACTCCAGATGAACGTGATTTCCCTGCACTACCTCGAGTGTCACCCGCGTATTGCCTCACAACAAGTTGGCTCATTCCACAGCCCTGTGGCTTCTCGAGGGAAATGCAGAGATCCCTGGGTCAACTCGACGGGAACCCTGACACTGCTGCGGGAGAAGAGAGGACATGCACGTAAGCACAGGAGACCTGGCCTGACTCCACTGGGGAGACTCCAGAGGAAGCCAAAGTTCCATGCCAGCCTTGGAGCCGAAACATGAGGTTCCAGTTTTGGCTTCAGATGGGGAATTAGGACACGGCACTGACTGGAGAGGAATCCCGAGGGGCTACTCTCAACTCGCTCAGAGAATCGCCTTTCCTGAGGCCACGCAAGCAGGTCCCTGAGGGCCACATCTTAACTCAATAACCTGCCGCAACTAGAGAAAAACAGGGAGGTTCTCCCCTCCGGGCGAGATAAGGTCGTTTTCTGCAGCGGCATCCTGAAAGAAATCACGCCTTTCCTCCTGAACCACAAAGGGTCCTTCACACCCTTGCTGCAACTCAAGAAGTTCCCCCACATACCCGTCTACACTCGAGAGGAATAGTGAAGGTCCCACCACAAATCAAGAGGGGCCCCCTTTCACCCTCCACTGCTCCAGATGAGGGTTCCTTGCTTGCTTCATCGGGAAAGGATTCTCTTTCCCGTCGCACAGCAAGAGGACACACTCTCAACAGGAATGTCGAGAGGAACTCCGGGGGTCGTTCCACCATTCCAAAAGACCCCCAAATATCTCAGTCCACTTCAGATGAACCTGCTTTTCGTGCCCTGCCTCGAA
>SJYT01040714.1:126568-150236 GCA_006410635.1 Cephalophus harveyi | reverse complement strand
CCGCCATCTTGGGTTGCCCTGCAGGCATGGCTTGGTTTCATTGAGTTAGACAAGGCTGTGGTCCTAGTGTGATTAGACTGACTAGTTTTCTGTGAGTATGGTTTCAGTATGTCTGCCCTCTGATGCCTTCTTGCAACACCTACCGTCTTACTTGGGTTTCTCTTACCTTGGGTGTGGGGTATCTCTTCACGGCTGCTCCAGCAAAGCACAGCTGCTCCTTACCTTGGACGAGGGGTATCTCCTCACTGCAGCCCCTCCTGACGTTGAACGTGGAATAGCTCCTCTGGCCCGCACAGCCACCGCTCCTGGGACGTGGGGTGGCTCCTCTCGGCCGCCCCCCTGGCCTCCGGCGGTGGGTAGCTCCTCTTGGCTGCTCCTGCGCTGTCGCAGCCTGGCATTCCTGGCCGTCGCCCCTGACCTCGGACGCGGGGTAGCTCCTCTTGGCCGCCGCCCCTGGGTGATGGGGTCCTCCCGGCCGCCGCCTCTGACCTCAGACGCGGGGTAGCTCCTCTCTAGAGAGGCGATAATCAAGTTCTTACATCATAGAAGAATTGTAAGCTTGAAGAAAAAATAGCATTTCTAAAGTTCTCATCACAGCATCTGACAGAAGTACGAGTCCAGTAAATGCTACTTATTTTGTTTTATTAGCTATTATTTTCACAGCATTTTTGCAACAGCCAACAGTTGAAACCAGGTCGGTGTTCAGTAGTGAAATATGGTGGCATTTATACAATAGGTTTCTATCCCGGTGTTTTAAAAGATGTAGAAAAATGTAACAATGTGTAAAAATGTTCACTGTATATGACCACTAAGTCTCATTTTTGAAATGCATAAATGTGGGTGTGTGTCCATACATAAATGTGTAAATACAAAGTATTTACATACTTTTTTAAACTCTGGAAATTCTAAATACACAAGAATATTGGCTAGCTGTAGGTGGTGTGATTTATAATTTCTTCTTTTTGATCATCTATGTCTATACTGCCCAGTTTGGTAGCCACTAACCCCAGGTAGCTATTTAATTAAAATTAAATAAAAGTTAAAAATCAGTTCTTCAGTCATACTACCATATTTCCACAGCCACACACGATGTGTGGCTTCCACTTTAGACAGTGCAGACATAGAACATGTCCATCATGGCAGTAAGTTCTACGGGACAACTTGAGTCTAGAGACTGAAGTCCAGGCCAGAAAAAAATAATCAGGACAGGGCCCTCCCTTTGCCAAGCACTCAAGTTTTCATCTGCATCTGCTTCTTCCTCCTTAATGAGGATGTTAGCTGTTTTTTCTAACACATTACAATTATCACGGTGTGACAAAGCGGGGATTACCTTATTTGCAATGGTTCTAACTATAATTAGCTCTCCCAGTGATCCTATTAAAACGAGATCCCTCTGACTTAATAACCTCACAGCATTCTCTCTCTCACAGGAGGTACAGTTCCAACCAGAACATTTCCACAACACCATCGTGTGTGAGAAGCCCAACAACCACCTCAACAAATTTAAGGGTTATATGTAAGTATTTGCTCCCCGTGTGTTGCTTATAAATATTGCCTCTGCAGCTAGAAGTTTTGTCTCAAAATGGCCAAACAGATAAGCATCTGGGTCCTAAGAAAGTTTATTTCTTGTTATCTTAAGAAAAGGCTAGAGAAACCTAACTAAATTGAGAAACCTTTTCCAGTCTTTGTTGCTGATGGAGTGACATTTAATTATCTCGCAGGTTTAAATTCACTAATAGTTTTTTCAGAACTCTGTGAAACAGCATCAAAATCAAGACCACACTCTGATTCAGGGGAGGCAAGTATGATTAAATTTAGACCAGATTTCTGAAGGAGGCTTTATTGCACTGTAGTTAAGAATGGGGACTTTGGAGTTTGACAGACCTAGGTTCAAAACCAGGCTCTATCGCTTACAAGCTGTGTGACCTTGAGTAAATTAATTAACCTCTCTGGGCCTTCATTGCCACTTCTGTAAAATAAAGATTACATCACAGGAATTTTCTTGTCTGAGAGTTGATCATATACAAAGCATGGCAACAGGCAGAGTAGGTAGTTCATGGTGTTACTGCTGTTGCAATTACTGTTGTTATTATTTCAATTTTGATTCAGCCTGAGAGTTTTGCTGTAATTTTGCTCCCACATTTGACAACTGGTCTTAATGCAAAAGACCAAAAAAAAAAAAAAAGAGCAGTGGTAAAAGATGTGAATAAAGGCCCTATTCAGGGCTTTAAGACTTTCAGAGGACTTTCTCAGAACATCATCTCATTTAATCTGCAAAACAACCCAGGGAAGTGAGAATTCTGATTCCTAGTTTTCGGATGGGAGATCTGATGATAAAATTTTTCAGGATTCCCTCAGAGGCATACAGCAGCTACAAGGTAGGGCCAGGACTTCCATCCTGTCTTCTCACTCTAGCCCCTGAGTTTTGCATTGTCTGCATGCAGACAGTGAGCGCAGACATGTTACGGCAGCTTCTCTGCCAAGAGGCTTGCAATGAGACTTCAGAAGGTTTCTCAGGAGGCAGGTGTTAGGGCTTTCCCTCCAACCACTGTTTCCCAGGCCATATGAGATGTCTTGAGGAGCAAGATAAGAGGAGGAAAAGCAAGAACAATGCAAAAGAAATGCCAGATTTTCAGGCAAATTACTTTTTAAAAAATTAAAGAGCACAGATGGAGACAGAGAAGGGCGCAAGTTCCTGGAGGAGAAGAGGATTCATAGCAGGCATCTTGCGAAGTGGAGCTTGCCACCTGCCTGGGCAAGAAGTCCTCCCCTCATGCACAAGTTTTATGAATTTGATTCATCCCAAGGCTCCCATGCCTTGAGTCATTCTCCATCCTCTTGGAGAGCAGCCTCATTGCTGGGTTTCTATTTGTAATCCTTTCTCCCCAAAACAGCTCAGGCCAGCAGCCAGCCTTTCTAAGCTTCAGCCTGGGCTCATCTCAGACAGAACTTTCCCAGCTCCATTCAACCCCCAGAACCTCCTCTTCCTGGTCACTGCCTCTAAAGGCAACTTTCCCCACCTGCCTAGGGCTCCTGGGTGAGCCTGGAAAGTCCAGTTGGTCAGTCTAGCAGCCAACCCATGGGATGCTGGCAAGTTCTCCACCATGCTCCCTCTGCTGAGGCCCACCACCCACAGATGATCAATGCTCTCTTGCTGACCAAACCACAGGTCTGATGCCTCCAGGTGTCCAGAAGCTTCTTTGGGCCTCCTTAATGTAGGAACTCTCTTGGGGCTACCCAGGCTGGCTAGAAACTGAGTAGTTTTTAATGCTTTGAAGATTAGGAATGTCAGATTTGACGATGCAATTTTTAAGCAATAAGATCAGTCCAAAGCAGTGGTTCTCAAACCCCTTTCCCTCCTCTCCATCAGAGGACCTTTATGGTGTCTGACACATCGTTGATTATCACAACTGAGACAAGGTGCTGATGGCATCTGGTGGGTAGGGATCAGAGATGCTGCTCAGCCTTCTATAAGGCACAGAACAGACCCACAACAAAGACTAATCCCACCCAAATTGTCAGTAGTATCAAGGTGGAGAAATACTGCCGTGAGTCAGTTAAATAAAGCATCCCTGTAAACAGTGCACTAAATAGAAGGGCCATGAGATCGCAGTCCCTTTGTACTGAAAAAAGAACATTATGACCGGGAGACAAGGAAGATGCTGTCATAGGTTATCACCTTAGAGCATCATAAAAATGCCCTTTAAACCACTAGCTACTAACAGTGAATCATTCAATATTCTATCTGTAGCAGCTCCCTCCATAAGGACAGGTGGGTCTTCAACTTCAGCCATTCTCAGAGCACCTTTATGATTTGTATCACATCCATAAACACTATATATTACAAAATTTTAATTGGCTTAATTTTCTCTTAATTTATTTCAGAAGAAAAAGTTATGTTACTGGCACTATGGGCAACTGGAATTGCTGCTATATATAGCTTGCCATAGATTTATGGCGGTATTACTTTCCATATATAAATTTTATAACAGTAAAATTAGTAAAATGAAATCAAAACAGTTATTTTACTCTAACTACAGACTATTGCCAAAACCTTCTCTGTGTTAAAAAATTAGATAAATAAGTGCTAGAAAGGATTAACAGATAAACTAAGATATTTCCTTGTTAAATTCAAAAGAATTGCAAATGGAAATGACTGATTCAATGTGAATTAATGGGGTGCTACTTTAAGAACTCCAATGTAGTGAAAATCACATGAGGCTTGGTGTTGGGAGCTGGGTTCCCAAGTCCTGGGATGTCCTATGTCCTGGCAGTGTGTCCTTGGAAAGATCTCTCACCCTCTCTGAGTTCCAGCTTTCTCATAAGCAAGGATAATCACCCTGCTAACTTTCCAGAGCTGTGAAGAATCAAATAAAATCATGTAAGTAATATAGTTTATAAACACAGTAAAGAATTATTCTGAGTGTATTGAGTGGTGTTGTAGCATTCTGGAGCCAGACTTCCTGGATTTGAATCCCCTTTCTGCCATGTACTATGATTGCCTCAGTTTCCCTATTTTTAAAATGGGTATGAAATATGACCTACCTTCTAAGGTTGTCATGACCATTATTTAATACATAGGAAACATAACTAGACCTAGAGAGATGAAGTATTAAAGAGTTAGAAGGAGAGAAAATCCATTAGGGTTCAGATGATTACTGTTCTGTTCTCCCCAATGTTGTGAGGAAGTTATATTTAAAGTTCCTAAAAATGCCAGAGGGGGAGGGCATCAGGAATGCATGAGGACTAGACACCAAGTCAACCCTGGTGTGGGCTGTCTCAGAAGTTTTTAGAGTGAAGTGGGAAATTGTGATGCTTCCTGAGTCTAGAAGAAGGGAAGAACTCTACGGATCTCCCATTTGAGAAGCTGCCTCCCAAGATGTTGCACAAAGCCACTGGTCCTCCTGCTGTGAGGTCTGTTTATTTTATGCGGATGGAGCAAGAGAAGGATAGCACAGGCGAGAGGCCAAGGGCAGCCCAGAGGCTGCCCTTCTTCATCATCTCATGATAAGAGAGGTGGGACTGTCCCTTGTCCTCTACAGACTTGGACGTTCAGCTTGTGTGGGTGTAGACCCAGCAGCTGGTGATAGTGGTGTGTGAACACTGCCTCAGGGAGCACAGCACCTATCCTTGCAGGGTCAGAAGGCAGTTCCCCCACATTTTGTCCCTAAAACCATTTTGAATCTTCCTCATCAGAGTTCTGCCTTTCAGGCAAAATCACATCCTTAGGATGGGTAATTCTCCTCTAATGGTCCAGTCCCCATTAGGTGTCCTAGGACCAATGAGGTCTTGCATTTAAACATGAGAATTAGTTTCCAAGTTAATATTGCTCTTCTGAAGAAGAGGGAGAAGAGGGATCGTGTTCACTCACCACTTCTGAGACACTAACCAGTGAAAGTGTGAAGATGCCACCAAACCGTTCCTGTCTTTCATCATCTCCAGGGAACATCCTGATCAGACCAGGACAGGCTTTGGCAGTGAGAGTCTTCTGCTTCGAGGCTGCACCATCAGAAACACTGAAGTGGCTGTTGGCATTGTCATCTACACAGGTTATTGTCCCTGCCCTTTCTCCTCCTTCCTCTAAAATCTCCAAATTCATCTTTAGTTGGTGGGAGCTCACATCTAAGGGGTAGACGCATGTAATTTCCTGTTTCTCAGCTAAGCAAACTGAGGCTGGAATCACAGCAGCTCACTTGGTCCACAGGAAACATAATTCAATTCCGAGTCGCTGTCACTCATCTGGATAACACAGGGAGGGGGACTCATGCATCCCTAATGGTGTTGTGACCATAACCATAGGTGGGATGAACAGCACCTTCTTGAGCTTGAGAAGTAACCTCACCAAACTTAGCAGCATCACTGTGTGTGCCTCAGTGTCCTCATCTGTACAGTGGGAATAACATCTGTGTCTGCCTCATAACGCACTCATGAGAGTACAGTGAGCCAGACATAGAAAGCACCCCGTGCCGTGTGTAGCATGAGGGCACGGTGAGTCTTGGTTGTTGTTTTTGCAGTTGTGTTTATTATAAGCTTTATTCATTTTGTGGCTCTGTATATGGTGGTCTGTCTCTTCTTGGCCCTTTGATTTTGCTTCCCCTTGAAAAAGACAGCAGCAGCACTTCTCATAATGATATTTGGAGGGGGTCTTGGGACGGCTGAACCCCCAGTACCTAGCACCTGGCACTCCATGTTTTCACTTGAACAACTGCAAACATCTGTGGAGGTAACACAGTCTCCCTGGAGTGTCTACCTTCCCTGGAACTCTCCAGAATAAGTTTCCCTGGCTCTTGCACTCACTGGGACACCTCGTAATATTTTGTTTACTTTTAGTTGGTGTGTTTTGGTGCATAGAATCCAAACTTTGTTAGACATGGGAGAGCACTAACCCATCAGTCTACCGTGTGACTCCCTTTGGCAGACTGAGAGAAAAGCAGGGGTTTTTTTGAATAGTGCCACAATCTAGCTGGCTTTCCCTAGTTTGGGGAAGGGATGTTATATTTGTCAACACAGGTCACTGCTTTCAAGGGTCTTTGACAGTGGAGTTCAGTGCTGTCTGGCAGACTTACTAAACACGACCCCTTCAGTAATCCCTGCCCCACCAAAAAGCCCTCATAAACATTGAGTTTTCTCCTCTGCCTGAGCAGAAACAAAGCTCTGAGTGGGTGACGGAAGTGGCCTATGAGAGGGCAGACAGAGAGGGAGTTAATCATGGTTCCCGGGAATCAGACTGCCTGGGGCTAAACCAGCCCTGGGCTTCCCTAGAAGCTCAGCTGGTAAAGAATCTGCCTGCAATGCAGGAGACATGGGTTCAATCCCCAGGTTGGGAAAATCCCCTGGAGAAGGAACGGCTACCCACTTCAGGATTCTGGCCTGGAGAATTCCATGGACTGTGTGGTCCATGCAGTTGCCAAGAGTCGGACACGACTGAGCGACTTTCACACACACTAAACCAGCCCTTGCCTGCAAGTTCCTGAAAAGCTGGTCAAGCTTTCCACACAAAAGGCACTGCTAACCTGTTCTCACAGGACTGTAAGTTTCAAATGAGATGATCTTTGAAAAGGGCTTAATACTAGCCTGGCACATACCAGGCTCTCAAAACCTGTGAGCCAAAATGGTACTAACGGTGTTAAGTGTTGTCATCTAGAGCAGGGGTTCTCAACCTCCATGCTGGTGACCTTTGTCCCAGATTGTTCTTTGTGGGGGGAGTGTTTAGCAGCAGCCCTGGCTTCTGCCAACTAGATGTAATTAGTGCCACCTCCTCAAAGATGATAACCAAAAATTTCTGAAGACTTTGCCAAATGTCCCCTGGGGAACAAAGTCCCCTGTAGAGAATGACTGGTCTGGAGCTGTACTCTCTGCCTTGGTGGTGTAGACGGACATAACAGGAGCACCTCAGGATCAAAGGCAAAAAAAGCCAAGTCGAGTTTTCCAAGAGGAAGAAATTCCACGTGGAGGTGTATGCTTCTCACTGCAGACATTTATTGAGGCCCTACTGTGTACCAGAAACTAGTTTAGGTACTTTATATGTATCGGTTCATTCCCTTACGCCAGAGCACACAACCATAATATCTCATTTTGCAGATGAGGAATTGAGATACAAAAGGATTAATTCCACCAAGGTCACATGTCTCCTGAGATTGATTCCCTCCAACCCAAGGTCAAGTGCCTGAGAGCCAAGCTCTATCAGACACTGGAGCCCACATTCTATCCACCACACCATGATGTCTCCCCCATGAGACCACATTTTGCCAAAGGGACAGAAGAGTCTTAGGAAGTGAGGAGTGGGTGAAGGCGGTGGTCCCAGGACCCCTTGTACGGGGTGAGCCCAGGGCAGGCAGGGACCCCAGCTGTGGCAGCCCTTGAACAATTGCAGCAACTGGAGTCTGACATGATAAGCCCAGAGCATGCTCACTCCTGTGGTTTCACTGCCAGTTTAAATCCACAAGGCCACCAGCTAAACAGCATTAAGCCACTCGCTGCTAGAGCTGATGTATTGGTTCTCTTTCATTTTGCACAGGAAACATGTGACTGGTGTCTTTTAATTTGTCTTCTGAGGGGTATGGCACAGTAATTACAATTTAGCAGCCCCAAAGGAAAGGCTCTGTTTAAAGACAAGGCTTAGTTAGACTGTCAGCTCTTAGCTGGGTGACTTGGGGACCAGGGGTCAGTGGAAGGAGAAATAGAGTGGGAACCCGCATCCTGGGTTCTCCACGCGGCTCTGATGTTCATGTATCCTTTCACTTGGAACAAGTCCCTTCTATGCTTCTGTCATGGGTTTCTTCAACTGGAGAAAAGGGGTGACTGGATAAGATCAGTAGTTTTTAAATTTTATTATTTTTTCTTTGAACAAAATTTTATGCAGAACTCCAAGACAGGAGAGGAGCTGCCCAGAGTTAATGCTGGGATGGAGCCCTTTGGCCACTATGCTCTTGCACAAGCAACAAACACCTTAGCAAAGAAGCAAGCACGAAAATGACTGGCCTCAAGTACAGCGCTGCCACAGGGCCTTGGCATGTACTGTTCTCCAGCCCAAAGCCCTTTTCTACCAACTTTTCTCTCTCCATTCATATCTCCCTTAAATGTCACCTCCTCTGAGAAACCTTCCATGACCATGCTCTCTAACGACATCTCTTATTTTGTTAGCCCTTATTTATTGTTTACTTCATGGGACTTATCACCAATTGTAATGACTTATTTACTTGTTTGCTTGTGTATTTTCACCAGCATGTGAATCATCTGTCTTAACTATTGCATCCTACCACTAACCCATAGCAGCCCCTTTGAGCAAATTAGAAGGCAGCCTCCTGTCGTTTGCTAGAAGTGTGTCCTAAGAGACTTACAAACCGATGACAGCTACAAGGTGAGGGCCAGCTCTTGAGTTGGGTAGGACAGCCTGTGCACAGGAGCCTGGTCTACGCCCCCTCCCCACCCCCATGTCCGGCAGGTAGGAGGTCTTCCATAAAATCCTGCTGACCAATTGTGTGAGGTCTCTCCAGCTGCTCCCAGAACCTCCCTATGCCAGGACACATCCAGGTTAGGCCTCTCTTGTTTTTTTAATTTTTTAAGTTTTGTGTTTTTTTTTTCAATTGGAGTAGAATTGCTTTTACAGTGTTAATTTCTGCTATACAATAACGTGAATCAGCCATTTGTATCCTCATATATTGTATAATATATGCCCCCCTCTTGAGCCTCCCCCCTCATCCCCCCACCGCACACGTGCTCACGCGCACACACACACACACACACACACACACACACACACACACCACTTCCTTCATTCTTCATTCTTTTGTGGGAGGGATTAAGAAAGAGAAAAGAGAAGGTACTATAGGCAGTCCAATCCCCTTTGCCACAGTGATAACCAGGTACATGGGAGCTTCTAATCTTAATAATTTCAGCTACCATTACCAGTACTTAGAGTACGCTTATCACTTTTATATCGTTATACATTAAGTCTTTTATACATACCATTATATCATTAAGACTTCAAAACAATGAGTTGGATAGTTTTTATAACCCCTAATTGAGGAAGTAGAGGCGTGACTTATGCGAAGCTCAAAGTCACATCGATAGGAGGTAGGAGGGCCAGGATTTGAACCCGTGTGACCAAGTTGCACCCCACTTTCACCAGTCAGGGTACCCAGCTGTCTGTTATCTAGAGCAGCATAATATTCTTACACCATGCTCTTTAGCTTCACCCCCAAAGTCTAGCATCTCCCAACCAGTGATGCAGTAATAAGATTCCTTTCTTGCAGCTAAGCGACTAGAGACCGCAAAGGAGCTGGACTCAGACAGTGAAGAGTGGACCCAATACCGGTGCTTGTCCTTCCCAGCCCGAAGGGCCCAGGGCCCAGCAACAGTGAGGGGCCAAGGAGGGTCCCAGCCTCTGAGGAGGATCCAGAGTGCCCGTGTACCCATCCAAGGCCACTCGCGACAAAGGTCTGCGGGGCGCTGTGAAATCTCACAGCCCTCTGTGGCCTTCAGCAGCTCCATAGTAAGTGCCTGCCTTTCCCTCTTTGAACTGCAAGTGACCTTTCTTGAGGAGAGATAGGGGATGGTTCCAGGGCATGAAAGAGAAGGGTGTATAAACCCTGAATTGCTCTCAAAATGGCAGCCCTTGGTCTTGTTTGTAATCTGAATGGGTTTTGTTAGGCATGTACGAGTCTGTTAATTTCAAATGTTCAATGTCTTAAAATTGAGAGATTTCGAATCGGAATTAGAAAAAGTCTCCCCACTAAGCCAGTGTTTTCCTGTGGTGATAACTGATTTGAATTAAGAAGTCCGCGCTCCCCAGGCTGGGTGTATCATCCTCAGCTCATCATGTCCCCCACCCCCTCTCTCTATACCCATCCCTGCACTGAGGCCCAGCAGCAAGTTCACTATGTACATTTTTCCAAAGTACAGTTGATAGGAAAGAGAGATATCTGACATGTCCATGTTTCTATAAAGTAGAAAAATGGAAGATGAACCTATAAGGCTTACAGGTTTCAAGAAAAATGGGAGAATGTATTTATTGTGATAATCAGAGAGTCTTAAGTTGTTATGAAGCAGAGGACATCTCTGTCAAATTTACCCAGTCCACCTCCTGTCTCTTATACACATCTAGATGTGTATAAGAGACAGATTTGTATCCTCATATATTGTATAATATATGCCCCCCTCTTGAGCCTCCCCCCTCACCCCCCCCGCATCCCACCCTCTAGGTCATCACAGAGCACGGAGCTGAGCTCCCTGTGCCGCACAACAGCTTCCCACTAGCGATCTTGTTTACATACGGTAGTGTGTACATATCAATCTATTCTCCCATTTCATCCCACCACCACCCCAAGTCCCTTCCTGTGTCCACACATCCATTCTCTCTGTCTGCACTCTGTCCCTGCCCTTCACAGAGGTAAATCTCCTGCGGGAAGAGCCAGAGGCAAATGCAGGGCCAAAGACTGACCATCTTTCTTCTCCCGCAAAGGCCATGAGACGAAAGCCATGCTGAACAACAGCGGCCCGCGGTACAAACGCAGCAAGATCGAGCGGCGCATGAACAGAGACATCTTCTCCTGCATCGGCATCCTCTTCCTCATGTGCCTCATTGGAGCTGTAGGTATGGAATGTTCTAGAAAGAACAGCCCCACAGGCATCTTCTGTTTCTTTTGTGCCAGTTGCCTCAACACAGAGCCTCAGTTTCCTTATCTACGAAAAGAAGATAATAAATAAAAGCAAGCCTACTCTGTATTTAACAGGGTGCCCATTCAGCCAAAAATGCAAGTGACCTTGTTCTGAACGTTGTATGTGCCCTAAATCGTAGAAGGAGCATCTGTTATGTGTCTATTCAGGAAATACTTCCTGAACCCAGGCACCCCCTTACCCAGAGAGGGTAACAGATGAATCAATCACAGGACTGTCCTCAGAGAGCAGGAAGGTCCTGAGTCCAGCAGGAACAAGTCCAGCCTGAGAACAGAATCAATAACACCATCTGTCGCATTCAGTGAGGGCGGCACCAGGTACTGTGTTCGTTTCCTAGCGCTGCTGTAAAAGGTTGATGCAATTGAGCTGTTTAAAACAACACTAGCTGATTCTGCTACATATCCGGGGTTCAGAAGTCCAAAATCAATTTCACTGGATTGAGACCAGGGTGCCTGCAGGACTGGCTCCTTCCGGAGATCCTGGGCCGGGGGGAGTGGCCCTTTGTCTTTTTGGTTTCTACTGGCCACCTGGGTTTCTGCATTTGCGGCATTGGGGGATTTTCGGGACTTCCAGGTGGTAAAGAATCCACCTGCCAATGCAGGAGTCGTAGGAGACTCAAGCTCCGTCCCTGGGTCAGGAAGATCCCCTGGAGAAGGAAATGGCTCCAGTATTCCTGCCTGGAGAATCCCACGTACAGAGGAGCCTGAAGGGCTACAGTCCAGAGGGGTCACGAAGAGTCAGACACGACTAAGCGAATGAGCACACACACACACGCCTTCGTTTTCAAAGTGCCTTACTTCACATCTCCCTCTCCTTGTCTGTGGACATATCTCCCTGTGCCTCCTTTTTATAAGGACACTTGTAATACCATCATCAGGCCCACCCGGATGATCCAGGCTCCTCTTCGCCATCTCAGGGTCCTTCACTCAATCCTGTCTGCAAAGTCCCATCTGCATATTCATGGAGCCCCGGGTTGAGTACAAAGACACCTTAGAGGACATCATTCAGCCTGCTGAGGCTGCTATGGGAGCATCAAGGAAGGAAGTCTTGCTGAAGCTTATTCTCACCAGAAGAGGGAGGTGGCAGGAACAGGATGGGGCCGGCAGCTGTGAAAGAAAAGAGAGGACGCTTTACCCCAAGGACAGCACAGACAAAGCAGAGCGGCAGGCAGGGAAATCATTCTTTTGCAGAGGAGAGTTTGGCTGTTTGGCAAGAGTAAGGCCAAGAATGGAACCCTGAACAGAGGCAGGCTTAGGCCAGGGTCTACTACAGCCAGCGTAGACCGCTGTGGGAGCAGTGATCCGGAGTTATTTCAGTCGATCCTTGGAGGGTAGGCAGGGCAGTGAGTACGATGCTCGTTCTTACTCTCCCCCGCTATGGCTTAACACTAAAGATGGTTCTTGGCACCCTAAAGGAGGCCTTAAAAGAAGCAAGGAGGATCAAATTGAAGGACTTATATGCTGAGTCCAGAGCCCCCTGCTGACTCTGCACCGGGCAGCAGCTGTCTCGTTTGCTCTCGCTTCTATCAGAAATCGCACCCATCACTGTTGTTATACTTTATTTTTTAGAAACTATTTCTTTTTAATATTTATTTATATGTATTTATTTGACTGTGCCAGGTCTTAGTTGCTGCATGTGGAATCTAGTTCCCTGACCAGGGATCTAACCCAGGCCCCCTGCAATTGGGAGCACAGAATCTTAGACACTGGACCACCAGGGAAGTCCTCATCACTGTTTTTAAAAGACAGCGTCCAAGGCCTAAAACATTGCTCAGCCCACCAAGTTCTTATGTGTCACCACAGTGAAGACGGTGGGGTTTGGTCTTGTGCATGGCCTGGAGTTTTGAATGAATGCACTTCCCAGGTGTATCTCTCGGCACTCCAAGAGGGGCTGAAAGCTGGAAGGGCAGAACCTGAAGGGAGCAGAAGCCAGCAAACAAGAAAACCACCCACTGGTTTTGTGGTCCATCCGTGTCCCCAGAGATGCTGCAAAACTCTTGGCTCTGTTTGGGGAAGGTTTTTTAGGGACAATCAAACTTGGAAAGGACATTGAAGATCATGTCACTGTGTCTCTAGAGAAAGAAAGTTAATGATTAAAGGGTCACAGAGTTAGACAAGATTCAGGCAAACCAGAAGCAGCTTGGTAGATTGCCCCAAATAAGAAATACTTTGAGAAAGTAATGGGGAGGGGCAGGATTCTCTTGTCTGAGAATAACAGCTCATAGTGTGACAGCCCTCTGTTGGCACCTAACTAAAGTATAGCTCCTGCAGGAAGTGATGGCTCCCAGATGAGCACCATTCCAGGGTTATTTATCACACATTTATTTACCAGGCCTCCCTGGTGGCTCTGCTGATAAAGAATTCGTCTGTGATATGGAAGATCTGGGTTTGATCCCTGGGTTGGGAAAATCCCCTGGAGGAGAAAATGGCAACCACTCCAGTATTCTTGCCTGGAGAATTCCATGGACAGAGGAGCCTGGCAAGAGAACCGCTACCCACTCCAGTATTCTGGCCTGGAGAATTCCAAAGACTGTATAGTCCATGCGGTCGCAAAGAGTAGGACACGACTGAGCGACTTTCCCTTCACTACTTTAATGTATGAAGATGGAATTTATTTTTTATTTGTCTGGATTGTCTTCCCCAGGCCTTTCTGATCACCCAGTACCCACCTGGGCTTCAGAATCCTTCCAGGCCTCCTCCTCCAGGCAGCCTGCTCTGATTTCTTTTATGATCTCTAGCTCCTCTGAAAGCCAGTGATCCTTACACTGTACCATATATTTGGCCCTTAACCTCACATCTATAAGTCTCCTTTATTCTGCTGTGTATGATGGTATTTGGCCCAACCTCTGGGGCAAAGAAGTATCTTAGGGGCAGGGTGGCATCCTTTTTGCCTTTTATTCTCTATAGTTTCTATCCTGGAGCCAAGAGCATTATACACATAGGGCGATCCTGTTCTCACAATAACCGAAGAGGGAAGGTACTATTACTAATTGATAGATAAGGATGCTGAGATTCAGAGAGCTCAGTGCCAGCTGCACTTATCAATCTGCACTTGGTGGGTGTTGCTATCCCCATTTATAATTAGAGAAACAGAGGGTTCAGTCTGTATCTGAGGCTGTTGCTATGGGCTCTTATAGCATTCCAGGATCTAGCTCATGCCAGGTGAGATGTGTATCTTTACATCAGACTCCATGACTTGGTAGGGAACTCCTCAAAGACAAGAAGTAGGACCAACTCCTTTTTGAATTAATAAATTTTGGATAAAGAGAGGGAAGGAGAGAGGCAGGGAGGAGTGAGTAAACAGTTGATGGATGGGTGGGTGGGGGGATGGATGGATTAAGGGATGGATCATTGGATGGGTGGGTGCGTGAGGGAGAAAAGAAACAAACTCTTGTCCCTTTTTCTATTTCCAACTCCTGTATAATAGGACTTAAACAAAATCTAAATAATCACCATGCTATTCTTCTCTGCTAGGAGGAGAGATTGAAATGTAGGGTATGTGAAAGACCACCTTAGAGCTAAATGAATACATACACACACAGTGTTATATAGAACAAGAATGTGCTCCTCCAAAGCACACTGATTTCTGGCAGTAGGTCAGGGACGGGCTGATGTAACTGACCAATTTAAAATTAAGTGGAGATTTTGCCTCATGCTTGGCTTTGCCTCCTCTCAGGTCACGGCCTCTGGAATGGAACCTTCAGAGAGCACCCTCCCTTTGACGTGCCAGACGCCAAGGGCAACTACCTTCCCCTTGCTCTTGGGGGCTTCTACATGTTCCTCACCATGATCATCCTGCTCCAGGTAGGAGGTCCTCCCCAACTCAGGGCTCAAAAGACCTACGGCTAACACCTGTACAACTTTGCAGAAAAAGAAAAATAAAACTCAGTACTGACTCTGAGAAAGAACTAACTGGACTGAGATGAGAAAACATTTATTGCTTCTTACTTAGGGCTCTTTGAAAGTATTCGTATCTGGTATAATGTCAGGACCAGCCCTGCCTTGAGGAGAAGACCTTGGCCTCAGATAATAACAGGGAAATATTTATCAGACTCTTGTATTTAAAAGGAAGATTGCAGCAGAGATCCACGGGTGCCTGTCCTGCTGCCAGATCTAGAACTGGTAAACCTTCTGACCTGAGAACCACAAAGATAACACAGCACAAAGAATGACAGAAAACTTTCAAGCCCCAAGCATTCAGAGAAAGAAACCACAGGTTAGCGTTTTCATATTTGTTAGATTGAAGAAGAACCAGCACTATACATAGGAGAAAAGGCACAAGATAGAGCACCTGTAAGAGAGAGGGAAGAAAGGCCCCTAATATGGGTAAACACCTGCAGTGAGATATAAGGAAATTTAAAAAAAAAAACCTCAGGCCCAATAAGAATTACTTACAGTCTATGAAAAGAGAGGGGAAGTTGTAGTTTTGTTCTGACAAAACCCCATCTGTTTGAGTTCGTACAGCACTTGAGCATGTTTCTTGTCCTCCAATTGGCAATTTTTTTCATTCATCAGTTCATTCATTCATGGAGCAAAGTAACCCTTTTTAAATGTGAGGAGGAAGTCATGCTCTTCCTCTGCCCTGAACCCTCTGATGGTTTCATAACCAAAAGTGAAATGAATACAAAGGGAAATACAAAGTTCCGAGGCGACCAACAAGGCCTAAGTGATCTGGGCCCCGCTCCCTCGGGGACCACATCTCTGAGCTGTCTCCCACACACTGGCACACACGCCTGCTGACTCTCACCCCGGCCCTGCAGACACCCGGCCACTGGCCCGTGCCCTGCCTGGAACATGCCTCCTCCCACAGATAACCTCAGGCTCACACCCTCGTTTCTTCAGGTCTCAGCACAAAGGTTGTGGTTTCTGAAATACGCCCTCTCAGCCTTCACTTTTCACTTTATTCTTTTTTTTTTTTTCATGAGATTTGCCACCACTCAATATAGAATTCTTTGTTTACTGGACTGGGAGGTCTTCAAGGCCAGGGCTTTTGTTCTACTCATTGCCATTTGAAGGACCTAAAACAGCACTCAGTATTTGTGTGTGTGTGTTAGTCACTCAGTCATGTCCGACTCTTTGCGACCCCATGACTGTAGCCCTCCAGGCTCCTCTATCCATGGAATTCTCCAGGCAAGAATACTGGAGTGGGTTGCCATTTCCTTCTCCAGGGAATCTTCCTGACACATGGATTGAACACAGGTCTCCTACATTGCAGGCAGATTGTTTACCATCTGAGCTACATCAGTGGGCAGTGATCAACAATAAATCTGAATAGAGAACAGACTTAGGATTACCAAAGGGAAAAGAGAGGGAGAGACATAAATTAGGAGTCTGGGATTAGCAGAAACACACTGTCATATATCGGAGAAGGCAGTGGCACCCCACTCCAGTACTCTTGCCTGGAAACTCCCATGGATGGAGGAGGCTGGTGGGCTGCAGTCCATGGGGTCCCGAAGAGTCGGACACAACTGAGTGACTTCACTTTTCACTTTCATTCATTGGAGAAGGAAATGGCAACCAACTCCAGTGTTCTTGCCTGGAGAATTCCAGGGATGGGGGAGCCTGGTGGGCTGCCATCTATGGGGTTGCACAGAGTCGGACACGACTGAAGTGACTTAGCAGCAGCAGCAACTATCATATATAAAGCAGATAACAAGAATCTACTGTATAAAGTATTATCAATATCTTGTAATAAACTGTAATGGAAAAGAACATGAAAAAGTATATACAATGTTATATAGAGAGAATGAAATCACTTTGCTGCACACCTGAACCCAACATGACTCTGTAAATTAACTAGAGCTCCTTACTCCTTCCAGCTCAGTCATTAAACAAGCAGTCGTGAGCGTCTACCCCATACCAAATATTCCTGGCTCAGGAAGGCCTATGTTTTTTTCAGATTCTCCTAAGGATCCCAAGGCAGGCATGAGGTCACTGAGCTTTAATTTCTCAGAGAAAACCCACTGCGTAATCTGACCTAAACTTTTCATGAAATGCTTTTGCTAATCCATCACTCAGGAAGGTCCTGAGATGGCAGACCAGCCTCTTTTTCTAACACAGTGGGACTCAATCTCCCCACAGATACTGATCCCAATCTCCCTGTACGTGTCCATTGAGCTGGTGAAGCTCGGGCAAGTCTTCTTCCTGCACAACGACCTTGACCTGTATGATGAAGAGACTGACTTGTCCATTCAGTGTCGAGCCCTCAACATCACTGAGGACTTGGGTCAGATCCAGTACATCTTCTCCGACAAGACGGGAACGCTGACCGAGAACAAGATGGTGTTCCGGCGTTGTACCATCATGGGCCACGAGTATTCTCACCAAGAAAATGGTACGAGGGGGGTCCTGGGGGCCCCATCCTTCTTATAAAGAAATCACCCCTGCTCTCCTAAGAGAGTGGTGATTAAAACCCATTCTCCTGGCTCTTGCAAAGGCTTAGTGTCTCTGTGGGAAGTAGCTTCCTGTATCCCTGCGGCCTCCTTGTCACAGATCAATGCTGTTCTTATCACTTGTAAACTTTCATTTGCTCCTGAAGGCTATGGGTAATCTCCTGTGTGGTAGCCCTCCCGCTGGTTGATCTTTGTCCTCAGTGAATCTTTGCCTGGTGTAATTGACACAGAGGACTTTTATCTGTCAGAAATGCACTGAGAAAATGTCCAAATTATGTTCCAGTCCTGCAACCAAAGTTTAGGAATTTTTCAGGTTACCTTACCTGACAGGACAGGCCCAGGTGGAAGTGCATGGTGGGATGGGATACAATCAGGAAATGCCCTCCATGCTCACTGACCTCTTGGGGTTCACTGACACAAAGCTTTGCCTTAGGGGATGTGGCTAGGAAATGCCTGGATTGTCATCTTGCATAGACTGAAGGTGGCTGATACAGCTGACAGATCCCCTCGGGTCCTTCCCCCCACCGCACACGTGCGCACGCGCGCACGCGCACACACACACACACACACACACACACACACCACTTCCTTCATTCTTCATTCTTTTGTGGGAGGGATTAAGAAAGAGAAAAGAGAAGGTACTATAGGCAGTCCAATCCCCTTTGCCACAGTGATAACCAGGTACATGGGAGCTTCTAATCTTAATAATTTCAGCTACCATTACCAGTACTTAGAGTACGCTTATCACTTTTATATCGTTATACATTAAGTCTTTTATACATACCATTATATCATTAAGACTTCAAAACAATGAGTTGGATAGTTTTTATAACCCCTAATTGAGGAAGTAGAGGCGTGACTTATGCGAAGCTCAAAGTCACATCGATAGGAGGTAGGAGGGCCAGGATTTGAACCCGTGTGACCAAGTTGCACCCCACTTTCACCAGTCAGGGTACCCAGCTGTCTGTTATCTAGAGCAGCATAATATTCTTACACCATGCTCTTTAGCTTCACCCCCAAAGTCTAGCATCTCCCAACCAGTGATGCAGTAATAAGATTCCTTTCTTGCAGCTAAGCGACTAGAGACCGCAAAGGAGCTGGACTCAGACAGTGAAGAGTGGACCCAATACCGGTGCTTGTCCTTCCCAGCCCGAAGGGCCCAGGGCCCAGCAACAGTGAGGGGCCAAGGAGGGTCCCAGCCTCTGAGGAGGATCCAGAGTGCCCGTGTACCCATCCAAGGCCACTCGCGACAAAGGTCTGCGGGGCGCTGTGAAATCTCACAGCCCTCTGTGGCCTTCAGCAGCTCCATAGTAAGTGCCTGCCTTTCCCTCTTTGAACTGCAAGTGACCTTTCTTGAGGAGAGATAGGGGATGGTTCCAGGGCATGAAAGAGAAGGGTGTATAAACCCTGAATTGCTCTCAAAATGGCAGCCCTTGGTCTTGTTTGTAATCTGAATGGGTTTTGTTAGGCATGTACGAGTCTGTTAATTTCAAATGTTCAATGTCTTAAAATTGAGAGATTTCGAATCGGAATTAGAAAAAGTCTCCCCACTAAGCCAGTGTTTTCCTGTGGTGATAACTGATTTGAATTAAGAAGTCCGCGCTCCCCAGGCTGGGTGTATCATCCTCAGCTCATCATGTCCCCCACCCCCTCTCTCTATACCCATCCCTGCACTGAGGCCCAGCAGCAAGTTCACTATGTACATTTTTCCAAAGTACAGTTGATAGGAAAGAGAGATATCTGACATGTCCATGTTTCTATAAAGTAGAAAAATGGAAGATGAACCTATAAGGCTTACAGGTTTCAAGAAAAATGGGAGAATGTATTTATTGTGATAATCAGAGAGTCTTAAGTTGTTATGAAGCAGAGGACATCTCTGTCAAATTTACCCAGTCCACCTCTATCCCTTAGGCTAACTGCTTGGCCCCTAGGATGTTGAACTTTGCAAATTTGGGGTTTTCTGCTTATGGTCCCTTCACGTTTGATCCACTGGGACAGTTACCACTAAGCATCTAGGCAGCAGATGAAGTGTAAGGCTCGGAGAACCGCACTCTGAAAAGGACACGCAGGGACAGCCTCTAGTGGACTGACAAAGTTTATTATCTAATTGTGTAGTTTTATAATTTTTAGGGAATAGAGCATAAGGCTGACTTGTACATAGCCATTTTAAATAAACATTAAAGCATTTAAGCATAAAATACAGTTCCCGCTGCCCAAGCCATAACATAGCTCTGGCAAAACTCTAAAGGGAGTCTTAGCATGAAACAACAGTCTTTGTTCTCAGAAACAGGTGGTCAGAAGGAAACCTTTGAATGCCTCAAGGCCGGGCGTATTGACCCTTTGTCATCTGTTCTCAGCCTTGGGCACTCAGTGAAGGCTCATAACCCTTTGTTATGCTCATCCCAGCTTCCAATCTTTGTCATGAGTGGAGCAAATACATTTTCAGTATTTGCTTAAAGCCTTTAGCTCTCCACAGTGAAGAAACTGAGTTCGTTCCCCAAGAGGAGGCAGCACGCGCTAGAAGCCAAGGCCAGAGCCGGGGCCTCTGACTCCTGTCCATCCACTGTCCTCTGCACCAAGCTCTTCCTCTAGAGGACACACAGTCAGAGTCTTCTACAGTGCTGCACTCAATATGCCAGCAAATGTGGAAAACTCAGCAGTGGCCACAGGACTGGAAAAGGTCAGTTTTCATTCCAGTCCCAAAGAAAGGCAATGCCAAAGACTGTTCAAATTACCACACAATTGCACTCATCTCACACACTAGTAATGCAATGCGCAAAATTTTCCAAGCCAGGCTTCAGCAAAACGTGAACCGTGAACTTTAAGGCTCAACATTCAGAAAACAAAGATCATGGCATCCGGTCCCATCACTTCATGGGAAATAGATGGGGAAACAGTGGAAACAGTGTTAGACTTTATTTTGGGGGGCTCCAAAATCACTGCAGATGGTGACTGCAGCCATGAAATTAAAAGACGCTTACTCCTTGGAAGGCAAGTTGTGACCAACCTTGATAGCATATTCAAAAGCAGAGACATTACTTTGCCAACAAAGGTCCTTCTAGTCGAGGCTATGGTTTTTCCAGTGGTCATGTATGGTTGTGAGAGTTGGACTGTGAAGAAAGTTGAGCACCGAAGAATTGATGCTTCTGAATTGTGGTGTTGGAGAAGACTCTTGAGAGTCCCTTGGACTGCAGGGAGATCCAACCAGTCCATTCTGAAGGAGATCAACCCTGGGATTTCTTTGGAAGGAATGATGCTGAAGCTGAAACTCCAATACTTTGGCCACCTCATGAGAAGAGTTGACTCATTGGAAAAGATTCTGATGCTGGGAGGGATTGGGGGCAGGAGGAGAAGGGGATGACAGAGGATGAGATGGCTGGATGGCGTCACTGACTCAATGGACGTGAGTTTCAGTGAACTCCAGGAGTTGGTGATGGACAGGGAGGCCTGGTGTGCTGCAATTCATGGGGTTGCAAAGAGTCAGACATGACTGAGCGACTAAACTGACTGACTGATACTTACAGAGAAGGCCTCAGGGACCCCCGGTAGCTTGAACAAGATACATATACTCACAGAGGGACCGAAAGTGCTATTATCCTGTTGTTGCTGCCAAGTCACTTCAGTCGTGTCCGACTCTGTGCGACCCCATAGACAGCAGCCCACCAGGCTCCCCTGTCCCTGGGATTCTCCAGGCAAGAACCCTGGAGTGGGTTCATCCTGTTGTTAGAGGATTAGATTTTCAAAATGACCATTTTGGTGAATTTCATTCCAGTCTTTTCATTCCCCTCATTATACACACACACACTCACACATACAAACTACATGTGTTAACATTTTTTGCAGTCATCATGCACATAAATTATAGCTGCTGCTTTTTTGGATTCTGACATGATATCAAAAGCCTTTTCTACATTGCTACCTAGTATTCATTACCCAGGACTGTGTTTTCTGACTGTGACAAGAAATTCTGTGAGTCTGTATCTTCTGTTGTTTATCTAATTTAAGCACGTACAAAGTTACTTATGTACTTACATACTGCATGTAATAATGTACACTCTGTACATGTATGTTATTATCATGCCCATAAGCACAACAATAGCAAGGATGAAAAATAGCCATGTGTTAAGACATATGATACTTACAAACCTACAAGAAGAATGATCCGTTGATGACTCTGGGAATATTTTGGTTTTTATTTTTCTTTTTGATTTTCCCAAAAGAAGTAACAATAGGATATGCATATTGTCAAGTCTTTCTCTGATTTAATTCCGTCCCCTCTGAATGGAATGCTCTTCCCCCAGCTCTTTACCTGAATGGACAATGAATTCAGTGAGTTCTCTTTGGGCATGGGGACTAAATCTTGTGCTGCTGGTGTCTTTCACTTTCTTCCAGTTCTGGATACCACAGGCATCCAGATTTTGGAGCCCCCGTGATCTTTGTATCTGAGAATGTCTCCTCCAGGAGAAAAGGGAGCCTTTCCTGTGTAGATATCAGTTGGGATACACAGATTCATTGGTCCCTGTTCAGTCTGACAAATTTCAGAGCCTAGGAAAAACTGTGGCCCTGACTCAGTCAATATACCTTTTATTCAGGGCCCTTAGCTGATGGTCACTGAAAGGGGCACCTATGAGCTATTTCCAGCTCTTGAATGTCATCGATTTGCCCTGGCTGGCACATTTGAAGGCCAGTTCTAGCTAAATTCACTCATGAATAATAAAGAAGTTGACACAGTAATATCCAATTCTTGCTGCCTGGGCAGGGGAAGATGGTAATGTGTTCCTTCTATGAACTGCTAAATTTTCAGACTGAAAATCTGGGGTTAGTCAGACAATAGCACCCCAGCTATTTGTTTGGGGGGTGTGGGCACCAGGCCTAGAGTCAGGAAACGTGGGCTCTAGTTTCAACCCTGCCAAGGTTTGCTGAGTGGTCTTAAGCAACATGCTAAACCTCTTTCTGTCCCTATTTCATCTCTCACTGGCTCTTCTAAAAGTCAAAGAATATGACGCTTGTGCTGACCAGCAAGGTCACTTCCAGCTGTGAATTAGGCACGTGTGGGGTCACATGCTCCCACACAGCTCCACTGGGTATCAGCTCTGTGGCTTTGGTCAGTTCAATGGGTGGAAACCTCAATATTCTTATCTCAAGAAAGGATTACGGTTATGCCTCGTTGAGTTGGTTTTGAGGATTTAATTCTTAAAATACTGTGTTCTAGACAGAGGGATAAGTAATAGAAGTTTTAAATGACATTTTAAAGGAAAGCTGTCTGCCTTGGACAAATGTTCACCTAAGTGATGACAGGGAAAAGAAATGGGAGTTTTCATAAAATACGTGGAATCCTCCCCCCTGATATTCTGGACTATTTGGTCTAGGGTGGGGCCTGAGTATTTATAGTTTGATTTCTAATGATTCTACTTAGCAGCCACTAAAAACCTCTCTAAGCACGCTATCACCCCACTCAGAAATATTCTTCATTTGGTTCAAATAGGCGCCTTCTACAGCTTGGGAGGCATTGGCTGAAGGGGGTGATTTAAGCTGCCTTAAAGGGGTCTGATACTAACCTGTATACTGTCTGTGGCGGGAATATCAGATCCTTGAATTTGTCTGTGGAGAACATCTGTGGCAGCCCCAGGGAGATGCCCTGGCTCCTAGCTCCTGACTCCCACCCCCACCCACTCTTGGCAAACGCTATGCTGTCTCCTCTTCCACCTGCCCATCTGGCATCCAATCTGGTCAGATAATCTCTTGGCACCAACAGTGCTTCACCTTCCCTTTGTAAACCCAGCCAGAACTTGCCTCTGAAGGCCCAGAGATGCCCATGGTGGAACACCTAACCCCCTTCAAAGAAGCCTGTTGTTGGCCTCCACAGTCCTTTGCTCTAAACCAAAAATAAAATGTGCATCAACAATAACCACCACCACAACAAAAGCTGACTTTTTTCTTTTATTACAAAGAACAAGGTAGCATTGGTAATTGTTGTCTAATCGGCTGCCATCATATCTGTGACTTTAGGGTGGGGTAATATATCAATACTTAGGAAAGTAAGGAGTCCTTAGCCAGTATTTAAGAATCCTGGTAGATGGGAAATGAAATGCCCTCCCC
>SJYT01040714.1:0-126421 GCA_006410635.1 Cephalophus harveyi | reverse complement strand
CCCGCCCACCCCACCCACACCCCCAGTCTGTGAGCAGCCAAGATTGGAGTACAAAGTCTTTGTTTAGACATGCCACTTGAAAAATGTTTTCCAGTCATCAGACCAAACACTATCTTCCTAATCAACATTTTCATCAGGGTGGGTTAGGCTCCATACTTCACCACCTCTCCCTTCTGTGGGCACGGCCTCGCCCATCTGTCTGGGAAGAATGCAATAGAGGAAAGTAAAGAAGGCTGTCTTTGGCCCTCTGCCTTTTTTGAAACCTGGTCTTCCTTTCCTTCTTGGGAGGATACTTGTGCCACCCTTGTCTGCTCTAGGACAGCCCACATGCACACACTCCCACAGCAAGGTTAGATAAGAGTCTGGATTTAACTAACCTAGCGTGCAAAATCCTTTAGGAAGTGACATGACTACACAGGGCAATAAAGGGATGAGGCCTGTCTCAGCTTGGCTCCCCTTAGCTCCCAGGGTCCCAAATGGGGGCCCACAGCCCTGTTCATAAGAACTGGGTCTTACCAGCAAGAGAGACACAGATATAAAGAACAGGCTTTTGGACTCTGTGGGAGAAGGCGAGGGTGGGATGATTTGGGAGAATAGCATCGAAACATGCGTATTACCATATGTGAGATAGATAACCAGTCCAAGTTTGAAGCATTAAACAGGGCACTCAAAGCTGGTGCACTGGAATAACCCAGAGGGATGGGTTGGGATGGGAGGTGGGAGGGGGAGATTCACATGTACACCCGTGGCTGATTCGTGTCAATGTATGGCAAAACCACCACAATATTGTAAAGTAATTAGCCTCCAATTAAAATAAATAAGGAAATGGCAACCCACTCCAGTATTCTTGCCTGGAAAATCCCATGGACAGAGGAGCCTGGTAGGCTAAAGTCCATGGGGTTGCAAAGAGTTAGACATGACTGAGCAACTTCACTTTCACTTTTCAAAATAAAGAAAGAAAGAACTGGGTCTTGCAAGATCAGGGATACTCCCTTCCTTTAAAAAAAATTATTGCAGTATAGATTTTTAAGTTTTATTATTGGATTATAATGGCTTTACAATGTTGTGTTAATTTCAGCTCTACAACAAAGTGACTCAGCTATGTGTGTACATATATCCCCTCCCTCTTGAGCCTCCCTCCCACCCCATCCCCCCATCTGGCCTCTCAAGTCAACACAGAGTACAGGGCTGGCTCCCATTGTTTTCAGGGAACTCCCACTGGCTCTGTGTCGCCCACGGTAGGGTACAGATGTCAGCACCACTCGCCAGTGCATCCTATCTCCCTGTCCCTCTAGGTGCCCACATGTCTGTCCTCTGCATCTGCGTCTCAATTCCTGCCCTACAGATAGGTTCATCGGTGCCATTTTTCTAGATTCCATATATATTTGTTAATATATGATATTTTTCTCTGTGTTGAAGAGCAGTTGATTTACAATGCTGTGTTAGTTTCTAGTGTAGAGCAGTGATTCATTTATACACATATATATTCTTTTTCACATTTTTTCCCATTACAGTTTATTACAGAATAATGAATATAGTTCCTTTGCNCGGAGAAGGCAATAGCAAGCCACTCCAGTACTCTTGCCTAGAAAATCCCATGGATGGAGGAGCCTGGTAGGCTGCAGTCCATGGGGTCGCTAGAAGTCGGATGCGACTGAGCGACTTCACTTTCACTTTTCGCTTTCACACAATGGAGAAGGAAATGGCAACCCACTCCAGTGTTCTTGCCTGGAGAATCCCAGGGACAGGGGAGCCTGTTGGGCTCCTGTCTATGGGGTCGCACAGAGTCGGACACGACTGAAGCGACTTAGCAGCAGCAGCAGCAGCAGCAGTTTGTATGTGCTAATCCCAAACACTTAATTTATCCCTCCCTACCCCTCCTTTCCCCTTTGGTAACCGTACATTAGAGTTCTGTATCTGTGAAGCTAACACTGTTGTGTAAATAGTTCATTTTTATCACTTTTTTTTTTTTTTTTACTGTGTGGTGCATCATATTTTAGATTCTACCTATAAGTGATAACATATGGTATTTGTCTTTCTGTTTCTGACTTACTTTGCTTCATATGCACATCTCTAGGTCTATCCATGGTGTTGCAAGTGGCATTCTTTTGTTCTTTTTAATGACTGAGTATTCCGTTTACACCACATCTTTATCCATTCATCTGTCAGTGGATATTTAGGTTGCTTCCATGTCTTGGCTATTGTAAACAGTGCTGCTATGAACATTGGGGTGCATGTATCTTTTTGAATTAGAGTTTTCTCTGGATATATGCCCAAGAGTGGGATTGCTAGATCACTTGGCAACAGTATTTTTAATTTTTTAAGGAACCTCCATACTGTTTTCCATAGTGGCTGCACCAACTTACATTTCCACCAACAGGTAGGAGGGTTCCCTTCTCTCTGCACCCTCTCCAGCCTTTGTTACTAGTAGACTTTTTAATGATGGCCATTCTGACTGGTGTGAGGTGATAGCTTATTATAGTTTTGGCTTGTATGTCTCTAATAATTAGTGTCTTTGAGCATATTTTCATGTGCTTATCGGCCATCTGAATGTCTTTGGAGAAATGTCTTTTTAAGTCTTCTGCCCATTTTTTGATTGGATTGTTTCTTTTTTGTGGTACAAACTGTTCATACGTTTTAGAAATTAAGACCTTGCCAGTCACATCATTTGCAAATATTTTCTCCCAGTCCATAGGGTGTCTTTTTGTATTATGCTGTCTTTTTGTCTTTTTGTATTCCTTTGATGTGCAAAAGCTTGTAAGTTTGATTAGGTCTCATTTGTTTATTTTTACTTTTATTCCTATTGCCTTGGAAGACTCACCTAAAAAAATATTGTTATTATTTATGTCAGAGAGTGTTTTTCCTATGTCCTCTTCTAGGATTTTTATGATGTCATGTCTTATATTTAAGTCTTTAAGCCATTTTGAGTTTATTTTTGCGTGTTGTGAGGGAGTGTTCTAACATCATTGATTTACAAGCAGTTGTCCAGTTTTCCCAACACTGCTTGCTGAAGAGACTGTCTTTTCTGCATTGCATATTCTTGCCTCCATTGTTGAAGATTAATTGACCATAGGTGTGTGGGTTTATTTCTGGGACCTCTGTCCTGTTCTGTTGATCCGTATGTCTGTTTCTGTGACAATACTATGTTATTTTTATTAATATAACTCTATAGTATTTTCTGAAGTCTGGGAGAGTTATGCCGTCAGCTTTGTTCTTTTTCCTCAGGATTGTTTTGGCAATTCTTGGTCTTTCATGGTTCCATATAAATTTTAGTATTATTTGTTCTAGTTCTATGAAAAGTGTCGCTGGTAGTTTGATAGAGATTGTTTTAAATCTGTGGATTGCTTTGGGTAATATGGCCACTTTAACAGTATTTATGCTTCCAATCCAAGAGCATGGATTCTTTCTCTGTTTCTTTGTATCATCTTCAATTTCCTATATCAATGCATTATAGTTTTCAGAATATAAATCTTTCACCTCCTTGGTCTGGTTTATTCCTAAATATTTTTTGATGTGATTTTTAAAGGGATTTTTTTTTTTCCCTTTCTGATATTTCATTGTTTGTTTTAAGGAAACACAACCAATTTCTGAATGTTAATCTTGTATCCTGCCACCTTGCAATTCTAGTAGTTTTTGTGTGGAATCTTTAGGGTTTTATACATATATTACCATGCTATCAACATATAATGACAATTTTATCTGTTTCCTTCCAATTTGGATGCCTTTCCTTTTTCTTGTCTGATGTTTGTGGCTAGGACATCCAATACTATGTTGAGTAGAAATGGTGAGAGTGGGCATCCTTGTCTTGTTCTAGATTTTAGTTGGGAAGGCTTTCAGTTTTTCACCACTGAGTATTATGTTGACTGTGGGTTTGTCATAGATGGTTTTTATTAAGTTCAGACATGTACCCTCTATACCCTCTTTGGTAAGGGTTTTTATAATGAATCAATATTGTAGGGAACTCTCTTTTTGCTAGTCCACTGAGTTTTTCCCTTGGAGTTTCTGTCCCATTTGGGAAAAGCTCACCTTAACAATACATGTGCTTTTATTTAAGCAAATATTTACTAACATTCAGTTCAGTTCTCCAGTTCTCTTGTCTGGAAAATCCCGTGGATGGAGGAGCCTGGTGGGCTGCAGTCCATGGGGTCGTGAAGAGTCAGACACGACTGAGCAACTTCACTTTCATGCATTGGAGAAGGAAATGGCAACCCACTGCAGTGTTCTTGCCTGGAGAATCCCAAGGATGGAGAAGCCTGGTGGGCTGCCATCTATGGGGTTGCACAGAGTCGGACACAACTGAAGTGACTTAGCAGTAGCAGTTCAGTTCAGTCACTCAGTCGTGTCCAACTCTTTGCAACCCCATGGACTATAGGACACCAGGCTTTCCTGTCCATCACCAACTCCCAGACTTGCTCAAACTCATGTCCATTGAGTCAGTGATGCCATCCAACCATCTCATCCTCTGTTGTCCCCTTCTCCTCCTGCCTTCAATCTTTCCCAGAATTAGGGTCTTTTCCAAAGAGTCAGTTCTTCGCATCAGGTGGCCAGAGCATCAGTCCTTCCAATGAATATTCAGGACTGATTTCCTTTAGGATTTACTGGTTTGATCTCCTTGCAGTCCAAGGAACTCTCAAGAGTCTTCTCCAACACCACAGTTCAAAAACATCAATTCTTCAGTGCTCAGCTTTCTGTATGGTCGAACTCTCACATCCATACATGACTACTGGAAAAATCATAGCTTTGACTAGACAGACCTTTGTCAGCAAAGTAATGTCTCTGCTTTTTAATGTGCTCTCTAGGTTGGCCATAGCTTTTCTTCCAAGGAGCAAGTATCTTTTAATTTCATGGATGCAATTACTAACACTGAACTCTTCCTATTCTTCACCCAAACTCAATATCAAGACCACAACCTCAGCAAGGGCAAAAACATCACTACCCTAAATAGTACTTCAGCCTTCAACTCCCCAGCAACCAAGAAAGTTTATGTCCACAATAGGATACAACCACATGGCTAAGTACTCATAAGGAACCAAAGGGCAGATGAGAGAGTAAGCCTCCTTCCCTCCTCTGTTCTCCACCACTCAAAGACAACCATTATTTGAACTTTCCTGTGTCCTTCCCAGAGGTGCTTGTAGCTATATCTTGCTGCTGCTACTGCTGCTAAGTTGCTTCAATCGTGTCCTACTCTGTGCGACCCCATAGACGGCAGCCCACCAGGCTCCACTGTCCCTGGGATTCTCCAGGCAATAACACTGGAGTGGGTTGCCATTTCCTTCTCCAATGCGTGAAAGTGAAAAGTGAAAGTGAAGTCGCTCAGTAAATGTCCGACTCTTCATGACCCTATGGTCTGCAGCCCACCAGGCTCCTCCATCCATGGGATTTTCCAGGCAAGAGTACTGGAGTGGGATGCTATTGCCTTCTTCAATCTATATCTTAGGTTGGCCAAAATGTTTGGGTTTCATATGCTCTTATGGAAAAACCTAAAGGAACTTTTTGGAAAACCTGATAAAAGCATGCAAGTGGAATATACACATAAGCACATCCTTTCCCACAAATAAAAGCACACCATGCACTGTCTTGGACTCCGAACTTCTCTTTAACCTAATGAATCTTGAGGAGTATTGCATGCATGTAGACAAATGGACAGATATTCAGTAGAGAGCTGCCTTGTCACTTTTTAAATGGCTGTAAAAATCTGTTGACTGGTTGAGCCATCATCTGTTTCTACATGTATGTAAGTTTCTTTATAGATTCTTAGAGCATAACTGCTAAACTGAGATTTTGTGCATGTTTAAAATTTGGAGTAATACTACCCCAGTGGTTGTACCAGTCCAGACACTCACCAATAGCAAGTGGGAGGGTCTGCTTCCTCTTTGTCTGTCAATTCTGTATATTCTCAGTATCTACGTTTCTTGGACTAGCCTTTCATTTATTGTCAGTCAGCCAACAAATACAAAACAAGCATCTACACTACGGCAAGTACCATTCTAGCCACTGGGGATATAAAGTCTAACGGGGCATCATCCCTGATTTCAGGCATCTGCAGTCCAATGAAGGGGCAAGAAGAACCCCAATGACTATATGACACTGCTCTCAGGCTGGGATGTAAGGGGGCAGAGGTGCATAGAAGCCCAAAGGAAATGTACTTACATCAAACTAGGAGTCAGGGGAGCTTCCTGAAAGGGTTAGCATCGGAGCTGAATTTGAGACAAAATTAAAGATTAACCAGAGCAAAAAGAAGAAACCATCTAGTGAGGGGATTGTAGGTTGTTGTAGAGGAGACATCCCATACAAGCAAATGGAGACTTGTGGTTCTAAACAGTAGCTGGAATAAGAGGCACAGGTCATAAAGAGGGGAAGAGGAGATGGAGGCATGGGAGGAACTAGGCCACAGTTTGTTCTAGGCCTGCAAACCAGGGCTCCTGTTCATTTCCACTGCTCCCACAGCGGCAATCTGCTGCACCCAGTCAATGATTGTCAGCAAGGTGACGTGGATGAACTGTCATTTAAAGTGAGAGGAGAGTAGTGGATTGGAGCTTGGCCACCTCCTCACAGCTTTCAGTGTCGAATGCTCCCAGCCAGAGAGGAAATGGGAGCAATAGGGCAGCCATATAGCCTAGAACCTTGTACTCAAACTGTGGTCCTCAGGCCCACAGCAGGCAGGAGCACCCCTTGGGAGTGTGTAGAAATGCAGATGCTTAGGCTTCACTCCAGACTTGCTCAATCAGCATCTGTGTTTAAACAAGATGCCTAGCTGAATCAGGTACATGTTAGAGTTTGGGAAGTCCTGCCTCATGTTTAAGGATTTGGGTCTAGCATCAGCAGAACTGGGTTCAGGACTGAGCTCTTTTATTGATTTTGAGACCTTAGACAAGTTACTTATTTGCAGTGAGCCTCATTCACTTCACTAATAAAATGGGAGAATGATAGTAGCTATTTAATGCTGCTATAATGACATAATATACATGGAAGCCAGGCTTCCCAGGTGACATTTGTGGTAAAGAACTTGCCAGACAATACAGGAGACATAAGAGACACAGTTTCAATCCCTAGGTTGGGAAGATCCCCTGGAGGAGGCAACCCACTCCAGTATTCTTGCCTGGAGAATCCCATGGACAGAGGAGCCTGGCAAGCTAAGTGGGATCACAAAAAGTCAGACACAACTAAAGTGACTTAACACACACATGGAACCACTGAGCATAGCATTCACTTTGCTATAAGTTGTCAGTAGACACAATCCAGTGATAATAACAGGATCCTTGAGGGTGTGGTGTGAGATCAGAGAGCACCTTCTTCAAAGAGGAAGACTTGGGGGCTCTGCTATAGAAAGAAATCCAACCGATTGGGTGCCTGGTTGCCACAAAGCTCTAATATGAACAACCAGTAACCCCACAGACATGTATTTCTTTTCCTTCAGAGAAATAGACTAGCCAAAGGGCCCAGAGGTGGGTAAGGGGCGCTGCTTTCTCGCTAAGTGTCCTACATGCCAAGTTCCTAATGTTAATGAACCAGATAGAAAACCAATGGGCTGTGGGCAAAGGGAACCACGAAGAAGTTTGCCCTGCAGAAACAAGTCTGTGAATGGATAAAGCTGCCGTGACATCTGCCGTTGACACCTGCAGGCTGGGCCTGCTGCCAGTGCCAGAGACAAGTAGGCCTTTCGCCGAACTTCTTTTTAATGCATTGCTGTATGATTGGAAGGAAATACTAAGAGTTTTCACAAAGAGCCCCTGTGAGTTCATCAGTGGTGAGGTAGTGTCTTGCCCTAGATAGGAGTCAGGCAACAAAGGTTTGAGCGAGTGCCTGCAGGCTGCCAGGCACCGGGACACATCGCAGCCTCTGCCCTCATGGCACTTAGAGACTAGAGAGTAAATGGACATGCAATAAATACCCATTAAGTCATTTTATCTGTGTCACCGTTTGGAAATACATAATGCATCGCTTGGAGCAAAGCAGTGTGCTGTTGGCCTGGAGTCAGGTGGTGTGAAATCTGTCCTAGTTCTGACCCTGATTCAATGTGCAGTCTTGAAAAGCTCACTTCCCTCCTCCCTGGCACTCAGTTTTACCATCAGGAAAATAGGAGATTTGGCTGTGAGGACATCCAAGCTTGTTCCCAAGTTTGGGTATCTGTGGTAAGGGTTAAAAGCATCCCATTTAGGTACCCTCAACAAAAAAAAAAAAAAGATAAAATATTTTCTGGAAAAGATCCCCATAATCCCCTTTATAATCTGGTGGACTGTCTGTTGAGCCCTAAGGATTAGATATGCAAGCTCACTGAGATGCCAGACACTAAAGATGCCAGCAGTCAGCAAGAATCAAAGGCTACTTCTTTCTCGTGAGGGATCTTGCCTGGCATGGGGGTTAAAGAGCATAAATTCTAGAGTTGAACTTTCTTGAATCAACTGACTATATGACCTGGGCAAGATGCCTAGTCTCCCTGGGCAGCAGTTTCTTCATTTGAAATGCAGGGGTAACTGGGAGAATAGTGGTTGTTCAGTCACTCAGTCGTGTCCAACTCTTTTCGACGCCATGAACTGTAGCACATCGGGCTTCACTGTCCTTTATCATCTATCTCCCAGAGTTTGCTCAAACTCATGTCCATTGAGTCCATGATGCCATCCAACCATCTCCTCCTCTTTTGTCCCCTTCTCTTCCTGCTTTCAATCTTTCCCAGCATCAAGGTCTTTTCTAATGAATCAGTTCTTCTCATCAAGTGGCCAAACTATTGGAACTTCAGCTTCAGCATCAGTCCTTCCAATGAATATTCAGGACTGATTTCCTTTAGGATGGACTGGTTGGATCTCCTTGCAGTCCAAGGGACTCTCAAGAGTCTTCTCCAACACCACAGCTCAAAAGCATCAGCTCTTCAACACTCAGTCTTCTTTATGGTCCCTCTCACATCCATACATGACTACTGCAAAATCATAGCTTTGACTAGATGGAACTTTGTCAGCAAATGATGTCTCTGATTTTTAATATGCTATCTAGTTTGGTCATATATTTTCTTCTAAGGAGCAAGCATCTTTTGATTTCATGGATGCAGTCACCATGGTGATTTTTGGAGCCCAAGAAAATAAAGTCTGTCACTGTTTCCATTGTTTCCCCATCTATTTGCCATGAAATGATGGGACCTAGACAGCATATTAAGAAGCAGAAACATTACCTTGCCAACAAAGGTCCAACTAGTCAAGGCTATGGTTTTTCCAGTAGTCACGTATGGATATGAGAGTTGGACTGAACTGAGTGCCGAAGAATTGATGCTTTTGAACTGTGGTATTGGAGAAAACTCTTGAGAATCCCTTGGACTGCAAAGGGATCCAACCAGTCCATCCTAAAAGAGATCAGTCCTGGGTGTTCATTGGAAGGCCTGATGTTGAGGCTGAAACTCCAATACCATGGCCACCTGATGTGAAGAGCTGACTCATTTGAAAAGACCCTGATGCTGGGAAAGATTGAAGGCAGGAGGAGAAGGGGACGACAGAGGATAAGATGGTTGGATGGTATCACTGGCACAATGGACATGAGTTTGAGTAAACTCCAGGAGTTGGTGATGGACAGGGAGGCCTGGTGTGCTGCAGTCCATGGAGTTGCAAAGAGTCAGACACGACCAAGCAACTGAACTGAACTGATGGGACTGGATGCCATGATCTTAGTTTTCTGAATGTTGAGCTTTAAGCCAGCTTTTTCACTCTCCTCTTTCACTTTCATCAAGAGGCTCTTTAGTTCTCTTCACTTTCTGCCTTAAGAGTGGTATCATCTTCTTGTCTGAGGTTGTTGATATTTCTCCAGCAATCTTGATTCCAGCTTGTGCCTCATCCAGCCTAGCATTTTGCATGATGTACTCTGCATATAAGTTAAATAAGCAGGCTGACAATATACAGGCCTTGATATGCTCCTTTCCCATTTTGGAACCAGTCCATTGTTCCATGTCTGGTTCTAACTGTTGCTTCTTGACCTGCATACAGGTTTCTCAGGAGGCAAGTAAGTAGTCTGGTTTTGCCATCTCTTTAAGAATTTTCTACAGTTTGTTGTGCTCCATGCAGTCAAAGGCTTTAGCATAGTCAATGAAGCAGATGTTTTTTCTGGAATTCTCTTGCTTTTCCTATGACCCAACAGATGTTGGCAATTTGATCTCTGGTTCCTCTGCCTTTTCTAAGTCCAGCTTGAACATCTGGGATATAGATAACATGCTCCAGGGATGCAGTGAGATGACAGATGTACAGACCATCATAAACACTCCACAGATAAGAACTCTCATTACTGTTAGGATAAATTGGCTCAGAGTTCTTTGAACAGTGTTGGTAAACTGATGACAGGTACTGGAGGGACCCTGAAATAAGGTTAGAGGAGTCAGCATGGGAGTATTAAGAAGAGAGCATACTACTTTACTATGACCACAGAAAGGAAGACCCTAGACTAGCAATCAAGGGGTCTGATGTGCAATTCTGGCTTACATTGACTCCTTGAGTGGCACTGGTCAAGTCAGCCCATCCTTCTGGCTTTCAGTTGAGATTAGTTTCATCTCTGGTTGGGGCTGTGAGAACCCAGTGAGATGCATAAATGACCCTGTTGGAGAGGTAGGATGAGCTCCATCACTGTGAGCTCCCGCTGTGACAACTGCCCTCAGAGGCAGAGAGGACAGGTGGTCCTCACGCCTTCCTAAGCTTTCTGAAAGTGCAGACACCATACGGTACGGATGGCCTACCATTGCTCATTACAGGGCAATGAGAGGACATGCAGATGAGGCAGAGTTACTAGCACTCTTCCTTTTCATAAACGGGTTCTTTGCAGGAAACTCTCCTCTTAATATGGGATGAACAAGATGGAAGTGTAGGTGCTGGCTCTGTGAGAGTCCTCCAAATGAAGGCTAGAGCTCTTTGGAGTGTGCGCTCCACGTCCTATCCACTTCCCCTGATCAACTGTGCAGGTAGAGACCAGAATCTCATCCCTCCAGCACCTCCACGCCCGTCTGTGTTTCCTCCCTGTGACTCTCACCTATGCCAGCAGACCAGGGAGCTTAGAATCTGACCTCTGGGGTAATTGCAGTTGGTAGTCAGAGAAGACACAGTCCGAGGACGCTTCCCTATGGGATTTTTTTTTTTTAATTTTTCATTTTGCATTGAAGTATAGCCTATTAACAATGTTGTGGTAGTTTCAGGTGAACAGCGCTGGGACTCAGTCATACATACACGTATCCATCCTGCCCCAGTCTTCCTTCCCATCCAGCCTGGTACATAACATTGAGTAGAGTTCTATGTGCTACAATAAGACCTTGTTGGTTATCCATTTTGAACATAGTAGTGTGTACATGACCTTCCCAGACTCCCTAACTATCCCTTCCCTCTGGCAACCATAAGTTCATTTTCTAAGTCTGCCCCACAGGATGTTTTTAATTTCAACTTGGGTTCTAGTTTGTAAAACTTGCCGGCTTATTGGCCCTCAGTCTTCTCTCTGCATGTATCAGTCAAAATTCCCTCAGTGCCTCTTTTTCAATCATTGACTCTTCTAAACTTGAATGAACCTGCGAACTCTGAGCATTGATAGAAATGGCTGTATGTAAAAATGTCTTTACAGAATGGCTTTTGTCATATTTATGAAGAGCTGGTGTTTATTGAACTTCTGCTTCACATCAGGCAATCTTTGGGGTTCCAGAAGATACAACTTCATAGAAAAGGCAGTCCATCTTTCAGGCTCTTGGTTTATCTCTACGGGGATTAAACATGGACATAAGAAAATTTAATTTAAAATATAGGCAATATGTAGTGGATTCTAGAGGGATGGAAGAAGTGGCAGTTTCAACCAAGATGTGAAAAAATTGGAAATCCATGAGTCAGATTGAGTCCACAGAGTTTTAAAAAAGAAATTAAAAAAAAAAGAAAAACCAGTCCTTACATCATTCTCTACTTTATCTTGAAAAACCCAGAGATTTAGCAAAATGCTCCAGCCTTGGAGCATTTTACTAGAAGAGTCACCCCCTTTTAGATGGGGTGGGACTTGCCAGGTCTCACAGCCCTACACCCCCAGCCCATAGTGTCCTCATCTGTAACTCGGCCATCTTCCCTCATTCACCTTACCTGCCTGACTCCTGTGGATATTCTCAGTTCGAGAAGCTGCTGCTGAAGCTTCTGGCTCAGAAGACAGATTACTCACTGGCTGAGTCAGATCTCATGAACCCGTGGAGTTTTTATGGTTATGAAGTCCAGCTAGGCTTTGGGTAGACAGGAGAGGACTTCCAAAGAGTGTGATCAGAGGCCTAGGAGGGGAGTATACCCCCAAGAGGCAGCCACCAGACCACTTGGCTGAGCTGAAGGACCACACGCAGAGTGGTGGGAATCAACAGGAGAAATGCAAACTGGGAAATAATTTAGATGCCAGACTGAAATGATCATGTTCACAGTGAAGATCTGAAGATTTTTTAGTCTCAAGAGTACCTTGAGGGAAATGGTGTCTTAGAAGGATGTATGGGTGATATACATATGAAGGGTTCGAACTAAATAAGGTGAAAGGCAGTCACCTCACTTTAAAGGCTGAATTGGAAATCCAGAGGGCTTCCTGGGGGACTCAGTGATAAAGAATCCTCCTACAATGTAGAAGAAGTGGATTCAATCCCTGGGTTGGAAAGATCCCCTGGAGGAGAGCATAGCAACCCACTCCAATATTCTTCCTTGGAAAATCCCATGGACAGAGGAGTCCGGTGGGCTACAGTCCATGGGGTTGCAAGAGTCAGACATGACTGAAGCAACTGAGCATGCATGCACAGATGCATGCGTGTGGAAACCCAGGCTGGAGGGCTAGAGGTCTGAGCCTGGCTGGAAGCATCAGGAATGAGGGGTAAATGGTGGGAAGATGCTGTGGGGGCAGAACCACCAGAGCTTATATAACTGATGGACACGTGGGCTTGAGGGAAGGGAAGGAAACAAATCAGACTCTGAGGTGAGCAGGCCCAGGTTAGGGGAGACATGCTGGGTGCCGGATGCAGGAAGGACTGTATCAGCCTTTCCCGGGCATGAGCGAATCTGCCGCAAGGGGCCTTCCTCCCCAGTCCCTTCAGGGAAGACTGACCCTAGCCTTTCTCTCCCAGGAAAAAGACGTGACTCCAGATAAAAATCTCCTGTCCAAGGTGCAAGACGCAGCTCTGTGGCTGGAGACTCTATCAGACGGCAGACCCCCCAAGCCTTCCCTTGCCACTGCCTCCTCCATTGCTGACTTCTTCCTTGCCTTAACCATCTGCAACTCCGTCATGGTCTCCACGACTACTGAGCCCCGGCAGAGGGTAAGGACCGGTGATGGTGTGGGTGGGATGGATGGGAGGAGCACAGGTGTGAAGGGGGTGCCCTGCACAATAGCACAAAACACTTGGGTCCGAGTCACACTGTCACTGTGTCATCGCTGTGAGACCTTGAACAAAGCTCTTGTCCTCTCTGGGCCTCAATCTCCTAATGTTTTAAATATAAGAAGTTCCATATGAGTTTTCTGTGTAGATTTCACATTTTGTGTCGGTCTGCACGGTAGACGTTAAAAGTTAACATTTACTGAGCGCTTGCTATGTGCAGGGCTCTATGCCAAACGTCGCCTGCACTATCATTTAATCTTTATGGCCCAACAATCCTGTGGGGTATGTCTTTGGATTTAGCAAGTGAAGAAACAGTGGCTCAGAGAACTTGAGTAACTTAATGAAGGACATATGGTGAATACATGGCAGAACCATCTGTATGATTCTATCATAATATCATGATTTACTGGTATCTGATTTTTAAAGGGGAGGTTAAAAAAAAATGAACACTTGTGTGAGGTTTTGCTAAGTTAGAGATAACACAGCTGGATGGCCATTTATAAAATATTATACTTGGAGTTATTTTTCAGTACTGAAGATCGATTTATTTGATTATCCACATACTCTCACCCAAGCTCTCTTGTAAGTGATGAATAAGAATAATGGGTGTTACAACACTTGGCCACAAAAATAAAGAAAAAGAGGGTTCATCCAGGCACCAAACCAGAGCCCCTATTATTACACCCAGGTTCTAAACTACCCTGAAAAGTCAGCAAGTAATCAGAGGTCTGCAGGGAACTTTGGGAGGCAGGAAGCTTTATGTGAGAAGTTCTATGTTCACGAAAGAAAGAAGTATACCCTCCAATTCTCAATTTTCAAGCTAGTGGAAGGCTGTAGCTGGCAGGTAGCTCAGAAGCCCCTGGAGTCAGACAGACCCAGATGTGAGAGCCAGCTCTGCCACCTACAAGCTGGGTGATCACAGCCCACTTAATCTCTCTATGCCTTGGTTTCCTCATCCAGAAGTTGGGATAATGATAGGATCCCATAGCACTGTTGCTGGGAGGATGAAGTGAGATGCTGCATGCAAAAATAAAGCAGGCAAGGTGATGATAAGGGTTCAGGGCGTGTGAATTGCAACTCTGAGTCTGGCTTTTGTCTCCTTTGCTTTGCTTGGCCCACGATCAAAGTGAGATGTCACCACCAATCCCTAGGAAGTCAGGGCTGGAAGGAAACCAGTGGCCTAACCCTCTCACGTTTTAGTTGGGTAAACCAAGGCTCACAGAAGGGAGAAGGCTTGCCCACCATCACTAAGGTGGATGACTGCAAAATGAGCTTCATATTCTGCCATAAGGCAGCTCGATAGTTTTATCAACCTGGAGAGTCATGTTCTCCTTTCCTCTTTTGCCTCAAGGTCACCATGCCACCCTCAACCAAGGCTCTGGGGACATCCCTGGAGAAGATCCAGCAGCTGTTCCACAGGTTGAAGCTTTCAAACCTCAGTCAGTCCTTCTCATCCACTGCACCCTCCGACATGGACCTGGGGGAGAGCTTGGGGGCCAACATCCCCACCACGGACTCGGAAGAGAGGGACGACGGGTCAGTGTGCAGCGGCGGCTATTCCACTGACGGCGGCTACAAGAGCAGCACGTGGGAGCAGGGCGACATCCTGGCGGCAGGGGCGGGGGCCTCCCTGGAGGAGGTGCTGCAGGCCCCAGGCCTCAGCCTGGCTGCTCCCGAGCTCTGTTATGAGGCTGAGAGCCCTGACGAGGCCGCCCTAGTGCATGCTGCCCGTGCCTACAGCTTCACACTGGTGTCCCGGACACCCGAGCAAGTGACTGTGCGCTTGCCCCAGGGCACCTGCCTCGCCTTCGATGTCCTCTGCACCCTCGAGTTCGACTCTGTCAGGAAGAGGATGTCTGTGGTCGTGAGGCACCCGCTGACTGGTGAGATCGTCGTCTACACCAAGGGCGCCGACTGCGTTATCATGGACCTGCTGGAAGACCCAGCCTGCAGTGAGTCTGTCTCATCAGGGTCCAAGAAGAGAGGGCTCTGGTGTTTAACTGGTGCCATGGAATGGTAACTGGGGGGCTTGAGTTATGGTGTCACTCAGTCCAGCAGGTCCCAGCTGGAACACAAGCCCTCGAGATGTTTTCCTCATAGCATCTTCCTTAACACACACTGCTCTCCACATCTCCATGACCTGGAGAATTACAGAGCTTGTTAAAGGCATTTAACAAGAGGAACCTCTTTATTTATCCCAGTTTCTAATTTTCCAAACTCATTTAAACATGGATGCTCCATACACAAATTCCTCCCTGCCCCAGGACATCCATCAATATACCCTAGAAAATACTGTGGTCCTAACTCTTAGTTTTGGGGAGAGGCCAACTGAACCTGAAGAGGGAAATGACGAAAAAGAAGAAGCTCAGCCAACTAGTGGTGAACCCTAGTGGAGGTGTCCTAAATCCTGGTTCAGAGCTTTTGTCACACCACCAGAATTCTGCACTGGGCTCGATTTGCTCTAGGAAACCTCAGGGGAGGCTCTTTATCATCCCTTTCCCCAGCCTCCCCCACATGGATTTTCATTAACTTGCTCCAAGCCAGAAAAATGTTCCAAAGTCCCTACATTATCAGTGTCCAATTTTGGAGGAGCATGAATTAGTGTGTAGCCACTTCCTGATTGCTAACAAGGAGAAGACAGTTATGGGGCCATGATTCTCCCAGGACAGGAGATTCCAGCCAAGTTTCAGAATTGCCTAGGCAGCCCTGTGCCTCCTGCATTGTCAGCTATGGATCAGAGCCAAGAGGTTCATGGGGATTGATGAGCGTTTAGAATGGGAAGGGAGCTAATTAAGTGTCTTCATCCCCAGACTCTGGCAGGCAAGTGGATTCGGTGTTTCGGAGTCAGGGGAGCCACAGCATTCCATTCCTGCACAACAGCTTTCCACACTGCCCTGGAGATATTTTTTTGTTCCTCACCTGATTCCAAAGTGGATGAGAGATGCCTCCAATAAAAGATACATATACGATGTTACTATGAGGTTTAAGAAGCAAAGATTTCAAAAGCAAGGGGAAAATAACCTCAGGTTTAGTATATGTACAATGTTAGAACAGTCAATTTGACCCTGAGGTCCCTGGTAGCCTGAGCAATAAAGTAAACTCAGAAGTACACAGGTAGAAGGCAAAAGGTGTTTTTAATCTCGGGAGCAGATGTCTTTGAATATAAAACATCATAGATAGTGCTCCAAAAGACAAGGCACAAAGATTGTGCTTAAGGCATCTGGAAACCAGTAACATCTGAAAAATAAGGAAATCATCTTTGAAGGGATTTTATACTGCATAAAAGTAGGCTTAGAGTAGTATCAGGGAAAAAAAATCAGAGCTTTGTTAGACTTCCTCATACTTGTCTTACTGTAAAGAATTGTACTTTTAATTTTGCATTAAATGGAGGGATGGACACAGGGCATAAAATTTGTTTACTGCTTAGGGTTACTAAAGATCTCAAGCCAGCCCTGGTAAAGAAGGATTCTGATGTTTTTTTCAAGCTTTGACTTATAAAGTGCTGCCACTGATTAGGGATGTCTGTGATATCTCAGATGAAGGAAGTGGTGATGGCATCGATCCTGTCCCGTAACCATCAGCCCAGGCTGAAAAATTCTTTTTTATCTGATAGATAAAAGTACTGGAATTTCAAACGAAAAAGATAAATTTCTTCTAAGAGAAATGTATTATATAGGACTTCAAACAGGGGCCTTTGAGCTACACAATGAAATATTTTTCACACTAGATTTATAGGAATCCAAAAAATATTGTTTTGAAGCCTAACTCAGCAAACCCAGTATCGTAAGGAACTTAGCAGTGAGATTTAGGTCTCTCTTCATCTTGGAAGCAACTTGCCATAAGGACTGAAGTAGATTACAGAGCAGGTGATGGATAACATTTTTAAGACTTAGCAAACAGCTGGGTGGAGCTTCCCAGCTGATGCTAGTAGTAAAGAACCCTCTTCCCAATGCAGCAGACTGGAGTTTGATCCCTGGATTTAGGAAGGTTCCCTGAAGTAGGAAATGGCAACTCACTCCAGTATCCTTGCCTAGAGAATTCCATGGACAGAGGAACCTGATGAGCTATAGTTCACAGGGTCCCAAAAAGTCGTACACGACTGAAGCGACTTAGCACACGTGTAAACAGCTGGTTATTCAGGGCTAAACTAGTCACAGGGAAGACTTCTTGTTCTTTGATTCAGCAGGCCTTCAACTGGCCCTTCAAGTCTCTACTATTTAAGTTCCCAGGTGATTCTGATGCAAACAGGTATTTGAGTTTTCCATGTTTTTTTTTTTTTTTTTCCTGCACAGTATACAGGATCTTAGTTTCCCAACCGGGGATGGAACATAGGCCCCTGCATTGGAAGCACAGAGTCTTAACCACTGGACAGTCAGGGAATTTCCACAGACAAGCATTTGGGAACAATACTTGGAGCCACCTAACTTCCCTAAATAGTATTTCTCTCAGCCAGACTTTTGATGATCAGATATAGAGAGCGGACAGTTTAAGGACCCACAGAGTTACCACTTTGCAGGGCAGCCTGGAAGAGCAGCTTCGTGTTTGTGACAGGGGTATGTGTGTGGGGGTGGGGGTGGTATAAGGGAATTCCTCCTCTAAAGACTCCAGGGTGTTAGAAACAGGATCCCTAAGCATTTTGTCCATGACCTCATGGGGAACAATGACTATTTGACAGTGACTGACACTGATGTGGAAAAGAAGATGAGGAAAATCCGAGCCCGGACCCAGAGGCATCTGGACTTGTATGCGAGAGACGGCCTTCGAACACTGTGTATCGCCAAGAAGGTGAGAACAAATTCTGCGTTTAGTGTCCGAAAGGCTCCAGCCCTGCTTGTTTCTTGTCCTTTCTGTTTCTTGTTAGAAGATCCTCAATATTGGTTCTTCTAATATTTTCAAAATTGGCTATCCTGACCACGTAGACCCACACCTTTTGACAATCTTGCTGGGACAGAAATCTGAGTGGTAAGGTTCCTTATCAGTGTGGCCTTGTGGTTCCCTGCTTTTCATTGTCTATGTAATTGTTAACCTATAACTCATGATTTTTTAATGTTGTGATTTTGCCTTTAAATATCCTCTTACCATTTCCATCATTTGCTGAGATCTAGAAGTTGGGAGATTTTATGTGATCACATACAAATCTAGATTTCTGGCTTCTCTTGAAAATGTAGAGGATCTGGAAAACTGGATTACCATTCTTGAATACCTTCAAATACTATAGCCAGGTAGCAGCAGATTCCTGCTGAGGAATATATTCTTCTGTGTTCTGGGGTTGGCCACAGTTCCTGCCACTCTCTATTGCGTTGTCCTGGGCCCAGCTAGATTCAAGAAGGTGACCTGCCCTGGGCCCTGCAGGCCTTTCAGTTTGAAGCCCCTACAGGAAAGGCAAGCCGAGAGCTGTGAATCCCAGAGCTGGAGTACCTAACATCAGATAGGGGAGCTACAATGGCATGCATTGCAAGATGGTTAGAAGTGATTGATGCTTTGGAACTGTGGTGTTGGAGAAGACTCTTGAGACTCCCTTGGACTGCAAGGAGATCCAACCAGTCCATCCTAAAGGAGATCAGCCCTGGGATTTCTTTGGAAGGAATGACGCTAAAGCCGAAACTCCAGTACTTCGGCCACCTCATGCGAAGAGTTGCCTCATTGGAAAAGACTCTGATGCTGGGAGGGATTGAGGGCAGGAGTAAAAGGGGACGACAGAGGATGAGATGGCTGGATGGCATCACTGACTCAGTGATGGACTGAGTGAGTCTGAGTGAACTCTGGGATTGGTGATGGACAGGGAGGCCTGGCGTGCTGCCAGGCACGGCAGCACGGGGATTCATGGGGTCGCAGAGAGTCGGACACAACTGAGTGACTGAACTGAACTGAACTGATAATTGATTTATAATGTTGTTAGTTTCAGGTGGACAATGAATCAGTTATACATACATATATATATATATCCATTTTTTTTTAGATTCTTTTCAAACTTAATGGTTATCAGGGGTTAACAGGGAGAGGGATAAACTAGGAGATTGGGATTGATATACACACTAGGTGATAGGTGATAGGTGATAGGTGAAGTCGCTCAGTCGTGTCCGACTCTTTGCGACCCCGTGGACTGTAACCTACTAGGCTTCTCCGTCCGTGGGATTCTCCAGGCAAGAATACTGGAGTGGATTGCCATTTCCTTCTCCAGGGGATCTTCCCGACCCAGGGATCGAACCCGGGTCTCCTGCATTGGAGGCAGACGCTTTAACCTCTGAGCCACCAGGGAAGCATAGATAACTAATAAGGACCTACTGTATAGCACAGGGAACTCTACTCAGTATTCTGTAATGGCCTATATGGGAAAAGAATCTAAAACAGAATAGAAGTGGTTTCTTCTCCATAAATCCCAGAGCTCTTCATCTCTTTTGTGGTGCTTAGTACACCATAAAGTTTAAGAGCACCCACTTGAAAGCCAGGCCTGGGACAAGTCCCAGTCTCACCATTTATCAGTGATGTGACCTTGAGCAAGTTTCTTCACCTCTCTCAGCTTTAGGATGTTCTTCTCTGTAAAATGGTACTAGGGTTTGCTACTTCATACAGTTGTCATGGAGATTAACTAAGATAACACAAGTAATGCTGGGACATTGACTAGCACTTTCTACTCTATAGATTGTAATTAAAACCTTACCACTTTCTGTATTTTATTGAAATTATCTATTTCTACTTCGCCTCCTCTGATAAGACTGTTCTTCCTCAAAAGTAAAAGACCTACCTGTATCCCCTTTGTTTTCCCCACAGTGCCATGCATGGGTGGGAAATTAAAGAATATTTGATGCTTAGACAAAGGAATCATTTATTACTATAACAGACAGTGTGCATATAATGCCAACAGAGGGGTCTAAAATGCTATGGACTCCAGAAGAAGAACTATATCCTCTGGTTGTGGTTTAGTCTCTAAGTCATGTCTGACTCTTGCGATGCCATGGGCTGTAGCCCACCAGGCTCCTCTGTCTCTAGGATTTTCCAAGCAGGAATACTAGAGTGGGTGCCATTTCCTTCTCCATGGGATCTTCCCAACCCAAGGATTAAACCCAGGTCTCCTGGACTGTCGGCAGATTCTTTACCAACTGAGCTACCAGGGAAGCCCCCTGTGTCCTCTAGTTGGATTTTTTCAGCCATTGGACACCTCCAGGAGCTAGTGGAATAGTCTACCAGGCTACACAAGACCTGTCTGCTACTTACTTTTCCAGCCTCATCGCTGGTCCTCTCCATCTGGCTCTCCATCCTTAAGCCAACTGCTGTGTTCAAGGAACAGAAAGAAAGCCAAGTTCACTGCTGCTTCACGGCCTTTGAACTTGCCTCTCCCCATGACTGAACACTTCTCATCATTGGATTTCAGCCTGTACATCACCTTGTCTAAGGGTCCTAGTGACCCAAATAAAAATAACCCCTCTTCCCACAGCTATCCCCCTCCCCAGTCACATGCTGTTTGTCTTCTGTATAGTCCTTGGGATGGTCCATTCTTTTAAATTATTCACTTAGATAAGGTCTCTCACCCTCTACTAGCACATCAGCCCAGGTCTGTAGGGCTCTTTCTTGATCACTACTGTATCTACAGTACCTAGAGCACCACAGAGGTCAACAGACGTTTGATGATAATGGAACATGAAGATCAATCCTTCATCAGTTCAAGAATCTTAAAAAAAAAAATTCATTGAGGGGAAAGCCCCTTCTAATTGCATAGTGAAGCTCAAGTTGGCCTGTAGGAGGTCCAGCACATGGGCAGGGGAAGGAGACACCCAGAGTTGTGAACGAGCCTCTTCCCATCTCATAGGTCTTGAGTGAACGAGCCTCTTCCCATCTCATAGGTCTTGAGTGAAGAGGACTTCAGGCGATGGGCCAGTTTCCGGCGTGAGGCTGAGGCATCCCTCAACAACAGAGATGAGCTTCTCATGGAGACAGCACAGCATCTGGAGAATCAACTCACCTTACTCGGTAGCTAAAAATAAGTTTATTGTTACATTTTTTAAAAGGAATGCTACAAGCTGGAAACAGCGTTCATGGCCTTGATTCTGACACTATTACAAATGTGTCTCAATTAGGAGCCTCCCTGGGGCACCTTTCCAGGCATTTGGCGCCAGTGAGCTGTGCAGACATCCTACCAGACTCCACACCCTGCTTCCTGAGGATGCCGGGGAGCATTCCTGCACTCCCTGCTGGGGGAAGCCTGGTAGCTTCTCCTCCAGTCATTCAAATGTTTATTGAGCACCTACTGTATGCCAAGTAGCACGCTAGGTATTGTGGCTTCAGTGGGGAACAAGAGCCACGGACCCTGCCCTTGATGATTAAATAAGTAATTTCATCAGAGTGTGGCAAGAGTGGGACTGGGAGATGTAGCTGGTGGGATGGAAGCACAAAGGAGAAGGTGGCAACCTAGTGCAGAGCCAAGGAGGGCACAGGAGGGCTTGAGCTGATTGGAGAAAGGGAGCTCATCAAAGGGGGAGGGTGTTCCACGAGAGGGAAGGGCCTGAATGAAGGTCTGGAGGTGAGAAAGCCTGGGCTAGCCGGAGACTCAGAGGTCTGCCTTGGCTGGACCATGGAGTGTGAGGGAGACACTTGAGGTAAGAGAGGTCAGGAGGATGTAGATTAGGAAGGGCCATGTAAATCGTATGCTAAAGGTTTGGAAAAGGGGAGTTAAAGCAGGGACAGATTTATGTTTTACAAAAATCGCTCTGACTGCTGCTATATAGAAATTAGATGGCTACCCTGGGGGAAAGATGGAAAGCACCAGCTAAGAGACAGCAGTGGATTTCTGTTGAAGGAAAAGCGTTGCCAAGGGAGAAGGGGGAGGCTTTCTTTTTCAGATTCGTCTCCTCACAGCTTGGGAACAAGCTCTAGGAAAGGCAATGCCTGCACAGCATGACATCCTGGCCACGGGGCCGCAGCCTTGGAGGCAGTGCTGACCTGGCGATGAAGGCCACATCTTGGCCCCCACACCCCTCTGAGCCTCTCTGCCTCCTCTGGATAAATCACACTCCATCTAGCTCAGCCAGGCCGGGGTAAAGGGGGAGACCTAGGGTGTTGCTGTAAGAAGATGGTAAAATATCTTTATACTTAAAACATGGCAGCAAGATTTAGTGGGATGAGTGGCGAGCCAGGGGAGGCAGTTTTGCACTTACCTCCTTCAGCCTTTTGTTTCCTGTGTTTGGACTGCAGAGGCCTTTGTCTGCTATCTCACGAGGCTCCCTGGAAAGCTGGCCTGGAGAACTCACTCTAACAGGAGCCAGGGGGTAGCTAGTCCAGACAGCTCCAAGTACACCAGGCCACAACCGGAATGTCATCCCATTAGGGCCCCTGACTCCTGCACACCTTTCCCCTTGTTCCAGGGGAGCCTTCTGGCCCCAGCTGGTGAGAAGCGCCCCTGAGCCAGTTCGGCATAAAAGAGAACACATTTGTTAGGACCTGTCGGCTTCCCTGGCTGAGAAAGGCTTTCACCACCTGTTTCATTTTCTCTCTCACACCACTAAATGTGTTTTTCCTCCTCTCTCCTTCACTCTTCCTCCCTGTAATACACAGCAGCTTCAGTCTCTCACCTTCCAGGTTAGTGCTTGGAGGAAAAGATGAGGGTCAGGCATCATTTTTCATGGGATTGTTCTCCAGTGCACTTGGGCCTGAAATACAAAATGGGCCCATTTCAGGATGGAGAGGTTTATTTTTCTTCCCTCACAGTGGCTTAGGATAGAGCAGACTGGAGCCGGGAAAAGACTTCATCCTGCCACCAAGAAACTGCCTTGCCATTCAGAAGCTGCATTGCATTCACACCGGCTCTCCCAGTAGAAAATGATCTTTTCAATATGCTTCCAGCGTGACTGCTTTGCCAACCTATTGTCACTCGGGATTATTAAAAGAAACGGCATGCTTCACTCCTGCCCAGAGTGAAATGGACAGCCATTAGTCTGTGGTCTGAAACGAATCTCAATTAAAATGCAGATTTATTTTTGCTTAATCACTTGGCAACCATTGCATGTTTGGGTATAATTCATCAAGGTTGGCTCAAAGCTTGAGACCATTCAAAAAATGATGTAATTCACATCTTTAATTCCCTCTAAGAATATTATTTTAAAAACCCAGCTCTATTAATTCCGTGGTGAGCACTTGCAGAGGAAAGACTTTAGTGCCCGCGTGTCTTTCCACTCCTTTTGCTGCTGTGCCGGTCCAGCCACACCAGCTTTCCTCTGACTCTTAGCCCTGAACTTCATCCTGCTTTCTCCACCCTCCAATCCAGTCTCTAGAATGATCTTTTTAAAATTCAAAACTGTCCATCACTCTCCAACTTAACCCCCTTTAATTTGCTACCAAGTAAATGCCAGATCCCTTCGTGCCCTGACAGGCTCTCCATGCCCCAGCACCTCCCCTCCCTGCCTCATCTCTCACCCAGCTCTGCCTTCCTTTTTGTGTCATCTTCAACTCTGACCTCTGGACTTTCACTCATTCTGCTTTCTCTGCCTGGAATTCTCCTCCTTCCCCACCTTTAGGGTTTATCTTCCACGTCTGAGATTGAATGGCACTTCCAACTTCCCTGGTGGCTCAGACGGTAAAGAATCTGCCTGCAATGCAGGAGAATCTGGGTCAGGAAGATCCTCTGGGGAAGAGAATGGCAACCAACTCCAGTATTCTTGCCTGGAGAATCCCTTGGACAGAGGAGACTGGTGGGCTACAGTCCATGGGGTTGCAAAGAGTCAGACACGATTGAGCTACTAACACTTTCACTTGTTTTTCTTCCTCAGCAAGGCCTCCCCTGAACTTCGAGATGAAGTTCAAGTCTCCGGGTATATGGTTGCCTGGCACTCTGGGCTTCTCTCCTCCCATCACTCGGTTATAAATCCTTATTCAACAGGCCTTTGAGGGCAGAGAGGGTGGGGACCAGCTCTGTCTCTGATACTGCTGGATCCTGGGTGCTTAGGACAGCCTAGAGCATGGAGATAATCAATAATCACTGCCTGGTTTGATAGGGCCTTGGGGAGATTAAGCAGCTCCCTTTTCCAACAGAAATGTGAGCTATGCTGTCTTTCGTCATTCCAGGAGCAACTGGGATTGAAGACCGGCTGCAGGAAGGTGTTCCAGACACCATCGCTGCTCTGCGGGAGGCTGGGATCCAGCTCTGGGTCTTGACTGGAGATAAGCAGGAGACTGCGGTCAACATCGCCTATGCCTGCAGACTCTTAGACCAGACGGACACCGTTTACTCCATTAACACAGAGAGTCAGGTGAGACCAAAGTAGAGCCCAGTGGTCCAGGTGCAGAGCAGCGCTTGGCCAACAGGAGACAGGGTTACGGGTACCCAGGGGCAGCACCACCACCCCCCAAATCTTGGCCCTCCCGCAGTCCTGGTCCTCTGCTTCATCCCCACGCATGGTTGACTGGTCTGTTTATATTCGTCTAGCAAAACATAATAGCAAGGTGCGGCTCTCCCGAATCCCACCCTTTGCCAGTCTCCCCATTCTGTAATGAGAAACTGAGGCCTACAGAGGCTGAGTCGCTGCCCAGGGCCACCGTGTGGTCTCTATAGACAGACTAAGTCTGGAGCGCCCTTCTCTGGCCAGGCAATGCTGTTTGCATCATTCCAGGCTGTCTGCTCACAGAGTCTCAGTTGTTAGTTTCTTATACTTTGGATTAACTCATCCATTGAAAAACCCTACCTAAATTGACATGGTTCTGAGTTTAAATTTTCAGCTCCGATTTGTAATATCAAACTGGCTGCCACAGAATGAAATCTGAGGAAAATAGTACACAAGAGCAGTATGCTTTGATGGGATGGGAGAGACAGAAAGATAAGCCAAGTTCAAAAATTGCAATTTTCAGCCTTAATAGGTTGTGAGTGGCAGGGAACAATGTTTGGAGAAAGAGGGCTGTATAAAGTCTAAAGAAGTGTATTTAAAGTTGGCTTATTTGGTTTTTCTATTTAGGAGGAAAAAAATCTATTTTCAGGAAGTAAACTGAAGAAAGTAAAATTTCACTAGCTCCTTGGCTGATGAATATGGGAAGTAGGTGTTGACTCAGTTGCCCCTATCAAAAGGAGTAGTACTGGAATAGATGTGGAGTTGGGACAAGAAAGACACTGGGTTGTGGGGCTGGTAGGTGGAGGGCACAGGAGACCTAGAACATTCCATGGGGAGAAGGATGGAGAGAGGGAGGAAGATGAGAGACGAGAAGAACAGCACAGAGAGAGGCAGGAAGGGTGATGGAATCTCATTCGTTCGCTTTTGCCTGAGGCTGATCTGGACCTGAAACAGATGCTTACCAGTTTCAGTTCAGTTTTCATTCAATGAAGAATCCATGTATTTTTTTAAAAAGAAGTGGTGTATCCTAATAAAAAATGCCAGAGACCCTAAAGTCCTAAAGATGAATTAGGAAAATCATTTACTTTCTTGTCAGGTGCACAGACTATGCTATAATTAGATGAAACCCCAGTGAATTTTCAAGATGAAAATAATCTCAGGGAAATCTTGGCATTAATATTATGATCAAGAAAGAAAGTAATTTGCATCTCGCTTGAGTGCTTGATCCCTGTAACAGTGTGGATGTCTGCCTGCCCAGCTTGCAACGGCAATTCCATTTGCAGTGATCATTTCACTTCCAGGAGGAGGACATCAACATGCCTGTGAGTCCTCCTGAGAGGGGTGGAGTGGTTTTCTGTGGATTCTGTTAAATGCAATGCCTTCCTGTAAGAAGCTGAGGATGTTTGTTGATTAATAAGCCAAAGTTCCCAAGAAACAGCAGCTCACACCCGAGTTGAGCTCAGTCACTGTCAACCATTTTAAACCATGTCCATGACCCTACAAGATGGTACCTGAATGTTGAGCACCGCCCACACCCCTGGGCCCACTAAAGCTGAAAGATTAGGCCTTCTCATCCTGTTGAAAAAGTCGTGGGTACAGAGATAGCACAGTCGGCATCACTAACTCAAAGGACATGAGTTTGAGCAAACTCCAGGAGATAGCGAAAAACAGGAAAGCCTGGCATGCTGCAGTCCATGGGGTCGCAAAGAGCTAGACACGACTTACGACTGACCAACAGCAACAGAGATATGTTAAGACAGAAATGGGGGAAATCCATTCTAAATCTGACTTATTTAAATCCAAGTTTAATGTAATTACATATTCTGTAGGCATTTTTTCCAGTAGTTTTAATCTGTTTGATTCTATATACATTGATTTAGGACTATTGTTTCTCTGTTATGTATCTTAAAGTGATAAGCAAGTTACGAGACTTTTCAAAACTTCAGGGTTCTCATCCATAAAATGAGAGAATTACCAACCCATCACTGGAAGTGTTGCTCTGTCAAGGAATTTTAGGAGGGACTATATAGTATTAGATGTTGTTGCTTAGTCACTTAGCCACGTCCATCTCTTTTGTGACCCCATGGGCTGGAGCCCACCAGGCTCCTCTGTCCATGGAATTCTCCAGGCAAGAATAATCGAGTGGTTGCCATTCCCTTCTCCAGGGGATCTTCTTGACCCAGGGATCAAACTTGTGTCTCCTGCATTGGCAGGCAGATTCTTTGCTACCGAGCCACCAGTGGAACCCATAGTGTTAGATAGGAGCTAGTAATAGCAACTATTATTATCATCACTGACAACATATATTGGAGACTTATTATGGTCCAGATACCATACTTCGCCAAACTTCAGTCTTCTCATCTGTAAGATGGGGAATTAAAAAGTTTTATTTCAGAAGCTATTGGGAGGATTAAATAAGATCATAGAAGAAAAATAGTTCTTAACACAGGATGTGTATGAGCTAACAAATTACCCCTAAACTTAGTAGCTGAAAACAGTGGACACTTATTATCCCACAGTGTTTATGGGTTAGGAGTCCAGGAGCACTCAGCTGGGTACCTCTGGTTCACGGTCTCTCTTGAGGTTGCAGTCAGGGATGTGAGCTCCTCTAAAGGCTCAATGGGATGGGTCATTTGGGGATGGGGAGTCCTCCTCCTTCCAAGTTCATGGAAATGATTGTGAGTAGGCTTCAGTTCCTCTCCATGGGAGCCTCTCCATAGAGATGCTTCACAACATGGCAGCTGGTTCCCCCCAGGGTAAGCCATTCAAGAGAATGGGAAAGAGTGCCAAATTGTAGCCACAGTCTTTTGATAGACTGATCTGGGAAGCAACAAGCCATCACTTTTGCAAAATTTTCTTCATTAGAAAGGAAATATTAGTCATAATGACAATCAAGGGCTGGAGATTACACAAAGAAGGACATGACTATCAGGAGGTATAGGGATCACTGAGAACCATCTTAGAGGCTGCCTGTCACCATACCTGACAGATACTAAAGGTTAAATGAATGGTAACGATTGTGATTATTATATAGACAATTTGAAGGAAGTACATTCAGAGATTTTATTTTGAAGCTTCTATTTCCAATGATTTGCTGCAGTCATATGTTGGAGGAATTTATAGGCATACCTCATTTTATTGCATTTCACAGATACTGTGTTTTTTACAAATTGAAGTTTCATGGAATTGAGCAAGTCTGTTAATGCCTTCTTTCCAAAAACATTTGGTCACTCTTGGTCTCTGTGTCACATTTTAGTAATTCTCACAGTACTTCAAGCTCTTTCATTATTATTGTATTTGTCATGGTGATCTGTGATCAGTGATCTTGCTGTTTTAGGGTGCCACAAACTATGCCTGTATTAGATGGTGAACTTAATCAATAAATGTTGTGTGTGTTCCGAGTGCTCCACCATCCAACTGTTCTCCATCTCTCTCCCTTTCTTCAAGCCTCCTTATTCCCTAAGACACAACAGTATTGAAATTAGGCCAGTTAATAACCTTCCAGCAGCCTCCAAGTATTTAAGTGAGAGGAAAAGTACATCTCTAGCTTTAAACCAAACGCTAAAAATGATTACGGTTAATGAAGAAGGCATGAGGAAAGCCAAGAGAGACCGAAAACTAGGCCTCTGGTGCCAAACAGTTAGCTAAGTTCTGAATGCAAAGGAAAAGTTCCTGAAGGAAATTAAAAGTGCTACTCCAGTGAACACACAAATGATAAGAAAGAGAAACAGCCTTATTGTTGATAAATAGAAAGTTTTAGTGATCTGGAGAGATCAAGCCAGCCACAACATTGCCTTAAGCCAAAGCCTAAGCTAGAGCAAGGCTTTAACTTTCTTCAATTCTATGAAGGCTGAGAAAGGTACAAAAGCTGCAGAAGAAAAATCTGAAGCTAGCAGTGGTTGGTTCATGAGGTTTAAGGAAAGAAGTCATCTCCATCACATAAAAGTACAAGGTGAAGGACTGAGTGTAGAAGCTGCAACAAGATATCCAGACGATCTAGCTAAGATCATTAATGAAGGTGGCTGCTCTAAAGAACAGATTTTCAGTGTAGACAAAACAGCCATATATTGGGAAAAATGTGCTGTCTAGGACTCTAGTTAGAAAGAACCCAATGCCGGGCTTCAAAGGACAGGCTGACTCTCTTGGACTAATGTGTCTCCTGACTTTAAGTTGAACCCAGTGCTCACTTGCCATTCCAAAAATTATAGAACCCTTAAAAATTACATTAGATCTACTCTGCCTGTGCCCCATAAAGGGGATATCAAAAGACTAGATGACAGCACATCTGTGGACAACATGGTTTACTGAATATTTTAAGCCCGCTATTGAGATCGTCTACTCAGAAAAAAAAGATTCCTTTCAGAATATTACCACTCATTGACAATGCACCTGGTCACCCAAGAGCTCTAATGGAGATATACAAGGAGATTAATTTTGTTTTCATGCCTGCTGACACACTCAATCTGTATATACCTGTACACTTTTTTAGATGTAATGTTACTGTATGCTTAATAGACTGCAATATAAACATAACTTTTATTTGGCCTGGGAAACCAAAAAATTCACGTGACTCACTTTATTGCAGTAGTCTAGAACCAAACCCACAATATCTCCAAGGTATGCCTGTATGTAAATTGTGCTAACCTCAGCTTCCAGCAAGGACTACTTTGCTCTCTTTCCCAGAGAAATGCTTCAGCTGTAATCACCTATTCCTGAACTACTTCCTGTGGCCTCTCTGGGTCCTATGCACGCCCTGTTGCTTGCAATGCTCAGTTTAGCATCCCCTAAAGGAAGGCTCCAGAATAATGAACTGCAGTTCTACTCACTTCAGAAGAAATTATTCCAAATAGTCTTAGAAGCTCCTAGATCAATGGTCTTCAAACTTGCCATTTCAGAACAAACCACAATTTTTGCCTAAATCCATATACTACCTATACTGTTATTTATTTAATAAGTTCATTTAAATAGACTGAAATTTTTTTAATTTCTTTTTAGAAGAATTTTTTAGCAGCACAAAAAATGAAATATCATCTCTTGCCACGGATAAAAGAACACTGCTAAATAAAGACCCTGTGAACAAAACAATGCAATTTAAATTGGTATTCCAGCTGACTGTCACAACTTTTCTCTATCTTTATTTAAAAGTGATGTTTACATGAGTGAAAGAGGTATTAAGGATATGTTGAGGTCCAAATCTGTCTTTATCTTTAATACAATCAAAAGTAGTGGAGAAGAATTGATAAGAGGAAATAGCTTCTTCCCCATATTTCAAGATAAACATCAGAAAAAATAAGTTTCTTTAAACCAATAAGACTCATCAGTTCAGTTCAGTTGCTCAGTCGTGTCCAACTCTTTGAGACCCCATGAATTGCAGCATGCCAGGCCTCNTGGAGAAGAATTGATAAGAGGAAATAGCTTCTTCCCCATATTTCAAGATAAACATCAGAAAAAATAAGTTTCTTTAAACCAATAAGACTCATCAGTTCAGTTCAGTTGCTCAGTCGTGTCCAACTCTTTGAGACCCCATGAATTGCAGCATGCCAGGCCTCCCAGTCCATCACTAACTCCCGGAGTTCACTCAAACTCATGTGCATCGAGTCAGTGATGCCATCCAGCCATCTCATCCTCTGTCATCCCCTTCTCCTCCTGCCCCCAATCCCTCCCAGCTTCAGGGTCTTTTCCAATGAATCAACTCTTCGCATGAGGTGGCCAAAGTACTGGAGTTTCAGCTTTAGCATCAGTCCTTCCAATGAACATCCAGGACTGATCTCCTTTAGGATGGTATACATGGTCAATTTCAACCAGTGTGACCAATACATTTGTACCAATGATAAATAAACAATGTATTTTTTCAATTACAAAACCACAAGTTGAATCATAATGATCTGCCTCCACTACTAAATTGGATGATTAGACAACTTACTAAGGATTTCAGTTTCAATTTCCTCATCTCTAAGCTAAAGTCAGTAATACCCACCCTACCTACCACACAGGTATGTTCTGAGGAACAAAGGAGAAGGGAAATGACTTGTAAGAAATGAAAAGCCCAATGCCAGCCTGACACATTGTCATCCTTTACCGTCTCATCAGTATCATTTATAAATGATACCATCCCTGTATCAGTCCCCATCTTACTGAGCTCTCTTCACTCTCATTCCCAAGCTCACTCTCTCTTTGGGCCATTAATGTGGTTCCAAGTTATTCTTGCTCTGATGCTCTTTGAAATACTGCAGAGAAATGTCAAAATCAGAGAGTGATTCCCAGGTCATCTCTATGGTAGTAGAGTTTTATAACTCTTTTACCAAAGGATAAAGTGAGGCTTTTAACCTATGTTTCCAGTGTTGCTTGCTGCTGCTGCTGCTAAGTCACTTCAGTCGTGTCCGACTCTGTGCGACCCCACAGACGGCAGCCCACCAGGCTCCCCCATCCCTGGGATTCTCCAGGCAAGAACACTGGAGTGGGTTGCCATTTCCTTCTCCAATGCATGAAAGTGAAAAGTGAAAGTGAAGTTGCTCAGTCATGTCCGACTTAGCAATCCCATGGACTTCAGCCTACCAGGCTCCTCTGACCATGGGATTTTCCAGGCAAGAGTACTGGAGTAGGGTGCCATTGCCTTCTCCAAGTGTTGCTTACTAACACCAAATTAATTATTCTGCTCTTTATACTCTTTATAGGAAACCTGTGACTCCATCCTCAACTTGGCACTGGAAGAGGTAAAGCAATTTCATGGACCTCTGAAGCCAGACGGCAAGCTCTCTGGGTTCTGCCTACCTTCTGCAACACTACCCCCTGCCTCAGGAGCTGCGGCTCCAGATGTTGGATTGGTCATCGATGGGAAGACGCTAAATGCCATTTTCCAGGGAAAACTGGAGGAGAAATTTCTGGAGTTGACCCGGTACTGCCGCTCTGTCCTGTGCTGCCGCTCCACCCCGCTGCAGAAGAGCATGTTGGTCAAGCTGGTGCGGGACAGGCTGAGAGCCATGACCCTTTCCATAGGTACCTGCATGTAGAGATGGGAGAGCGGGAGGGGGACTGGGCAAGGCCACTCTGACATGACACCTGGACCAGAGCCGGGAGGTCAGGTGTCACAGTCAGGATGCTGAGGCTGAGGGCACTGTCAATGTGACCATCAAGACATGCCACAGAGCAAACAGGCTAAGCAGAATGGGAGAGCAAACCCAAGTTCTCTGCTAAGGAAATGTCAGGACTTGGACGGAGGCCAAAGCCAAGTTCAGAACATCCAGGTAGATCAGTATACACTCAGGCTCCCTCAATTCTGGGATGCAGACCATGTCCCCTTCAATTCTAATACCGTGCACCTCCGGTATCTGTGGACCTGATATTCTGCTGAGTGTTGATGGCTAGTGGGGAGATTTTAAAAGTGAAGCCTGCCCCACATTTAAATGAATGTATATACATTCATTTCTAAATACAAGACTCCACATAAAGCATACCCTCAATAAATGGTGGCTTGTAGGTTGATGAAAAATTCCTTATAGGAGATTAAATTTTAGTCATGGTTGAAGCAGAAAAATTAAAACTGTCCTTACTTCAAACCTTCCAGAAACATCCAAACCTGGATTATAAGAAACTTTATGATCTGGATTCCATTACCTCTCCAGCTACCTGCCTCCCCCCAACATTCAGCACTCTGTGTTCCAGCCGTAGGAAGCTGCTTACCATTCTCCAGGATCCTCATTCTCTCTCACCTCCTGGCCTTTGCTCAAGTCATTTCCTCTGTAAAACCTCCTCTAATCACACCAATGTTCCTTTACTGTATACTCTGCTGGCTCCACAGCACTGTTATGACTTGGTGATGGGCTGCCCAGGAGACCAGGAGTTCCCTGAATGGAGGGACAATGTCAGTTTTACTTAATTCCATCCTGTACTCAGTGCATACCAAGCACATGGTAAACATTGCTTTCGTTTAGGGACATCCTAACAGATGGTTCAGGTTTTCTTCCTCCTACACAGATATGGAAAGAAATTTTCTTTCCTGGCATTTCAAATAAGAGACCTACTTTACATTGTTATTGGTTTTTTGTTTTTTCACGGGGGTTTTGGGCTGGTTTTTGTTTTTTTTCCCTCTTGGTCTTCAGGTAAAAGCAGTTCAAAACCAGGAAAAAGAAAAGGAGGGGATAGGCAGAAAGAATACAGGAAGCAGAGTTTTACCAACTGCATCCTAATTTTCATCCCTAAATTGTCCTCTTGAAAGCTTCAGACACATTTAAAGCAATAGCCCAGGATTACTCCCTGAAGTAAAGGGCTGGCTTCAGTGCCACCACAGCAGAAACAGAACCAGCAGGGCGAAAAATAGGATTCCACACCTCTACTTCCCCTGGCTTGCCAACAGAAGAGGCTAAAGGGCAGGTTTGTTCTGCCACGGGGAAGAGGAAAAGTATGCACTGCTATGCTAGCAAGGAAAACATCCTTAGAAGAGTAACAGCTAGTTACAATGGCAGCATTTTTAAGATTAATAAATTTTGTTGCTAGACAATTAGGAGAAAATTCTCTCCCCCAATTGTGTATTCTTTATAATATCATATATTTCCATACTATTATGAGACCCTACTAGAAAAACAGGTGGGGCCAGGGGAGAAAGGAAGTCATTTCAGTCTACAAATTGTGGCCCTCAGGCTGAGTTCAGTCCAGTGCGTATTTCTGTAGAGATGCTAAGAATGGATTTTGTGTTTTTACTGGTAAAATGTGTAAAAATCTGTTTGTCATTCAGAAAGAACAGTTGTTCAATATTGCATCTTGGCCCACAAAGCCTAAAATATTTATTATTTGGCCCTTTACAGAAAAAGTTTGCTTAACTTTAGTCTGAAGGATAAGGCATTGGAAAAAGCCAGGCTTGTGAAAAAGATCTCACGGTTGACAGAGCTGTGCTGTCCAAAATGGTTGCCGCCTGCTATATGTGGCTATTCAGTGTTACACTTCAAATTAAACAGAAATTCACCAGTCACAATTCAGTGTTCATAGGAGGCTAATGGTTTTCAAATTGGACAATAAAGAATAGGACATTTCTTTCACACAAAAATCCATTTGACAATGCTGGTATGAAAGGTGGCATGTGAATGTATGTATTTGTTGAACAATAAAAGTAAAGTAGGATTTCTTGCCCAAAGAAGAAAAGACATCTCTCAGGCTAAGTGACTGTAATGATGGCTTTTCCAGAGGACTATTCAAAGCAACATTAAAAGGATTCAATTATGTGGAAATGGGGACAATCTGGAGCCACTTGTATGAAACTTCTCATTGTCTCACAGCAGTTGGACCAGGATCTCACGACTACTCTCCTTTCAGGTGATGGAGCAAATGATGTAAGCATGATTCAAGCTGCTGATGTTGGGATTGGAATATCTGGACAGGAAGGCATGCAGGTATCAGTGCCTTCAACTTTTCTTGTTACTTTCTTACTCTCTTTTATCCTTATTGGTGAATTAAGGAATTCCCCCTCAGTGTTGGAGAAACTTCTCAAGAGTTTTGCAGAATTTTCATCTGAGAGGCAGGGGACTTCCCTGCCTATACATAACCTCTATCACCACATCCCTACTGGCCAGTCCTTCAGAATAGAGATCAAAGGATGCTTGGCTTTTTACAGACAGCTGACTATACCTGTATTCTAAAGCCAAATAGTACTCAGCCATTCAGGATAAACTAAGTTTCCCCCTGATTCCATGTTTCCTCCCTGCAACCCCCACCCACATCAAGGTTGCAACACCCTTTGTGAGCAACTAGAAAACAATTTTCAATTGCCATTTTAGCTGTGATGGCTAGATGGACCTACACATTGCTTGTACCAAAATTACTCAAAATTCAGCCTGGAATAAGCATACTAACTTGAGCTGCTGTGTTCCCCATTAAGACAGACCCCACTTTGTAGTTTTGAACCATTAACAACTGTGTTCCCACCACCAGCACAAACATTAGGTGTTACCTCAATTTGTTGGTGAGGAGGAAACGAACATTGTCACTTTTTGAGTGTCTGTCACATGTTAGCGCTCTATTTGCACTTCACATTTATTATCCTAGTTTCAGCAGTCACTACCACCCTGTGTTCAGTTCAGTTCAGTTCAGTCGCTCAGTCGTGTCCGACTCTTTGCGACCCCTTGAATCGCAGCACGCCAGGCCTCCCTATTCATCACCATCTCCCGGAGTTCACTCAGACTCACGTCCATCGAGTCCGTGATGCCATCCAGCCATCTCATCCTCGGTCGTCCCCTTCTCCTCCTGCCCCCAATCCCCCCCAGCATCAGAGTCTTTTCCAGTGAGTCAACTCTTCGCATGAGGTGGCCAAAGTACCACCCTGTGTTAGGGATTCTTATTCCACTTTTTTCTGATGAGGAAACAGGCTGAGAGAGGTTAAACACCTCGACCAAGACTCTGACTAGGATTTATAACCAGGCATGTCCAAACCTCCTACTCTGAAAAGTAATATGAACTGGGTCTAGTTCTGAGTCATCCCAAGGGCAGAAGATACATTTTGGCTCTGCAGAAAGAAACAGCTATCCAACCAGCAACTCCACCTGAGACTGGAGTGGAAGGCCTGCCTTGGGAGGTGGCCAAGGGTATTGAGAGGTTTGAGGATAATTTGCACAGAAGCCCCCAGTCTCTGCTCAACCATCACAGGCCTAGCATGGTGCTCAACACACACTGGTTCATAGTAAATGCTTGTTGGATAAGTGGAAGCAGGGGAAGAGCCAGACCAGACCACTGGTCCCTTCTGGCTGCCCTCCTTGGATTCTAGTGAGATCCAGATTTCCCAGAGGAGGGGCAGGGGAGCGTCAGAGTCCAGAAAGTCATCCAAGGGAGCTATATGTGACAAAGGGTCTTTCAGGCCTTACCTACTGCAGACCTTAGAACAGAGCACCACCCTCAGGGGAGCTCTCTGGCCCATTAGCAGCCGTGGATGGAAGCCGGTCTGTCTGCTCTGCCTCTCAGGCCGTCATGTCCAGCGACTTTGCCATCTCCCGCTTCAGACACCTCAAGAAGCTGCTGCTCGTGCATGGCCACTGGTGTTACTCGCGCCTGGCCAGGATGGTGGTCTACTACTTCTACAAGAACGTGGTAAGTAGCCCAGCTGCAACCTCCCACCCTGCCCCCAGGCAGACAGAGCATCTCAGCATAAGGGAATGAGTCAGGCGGACCTGGATTTTGAATCCTGCAGCTGTCCCTTAGCAGCTCGGTGACCTTATACTTATGAGTTCTCTCAGTCATGTTCGACTCTTTGCAACCCACAGACTGAGGCCTACAAGGCTCCTCCCTCCATGGGATTTTTCAGGCAAGAGTACTGGAGTGGGTTGCCATTTCCTTCTCCCAGAGATCTTCCTGACCCAGGGATCGAACCCAGGTCTCCCGTATTGCAGGCAGACACTTTTCCATCTGAGCCACCAGGGAACCTTGGGCAAGACAATTCAGTTCTCTGGGCCTCAATTTCTTCTTTGATAAAATGGGCTAGTACTATTCAGTGAGGTTATGGTGAAGACTAGCAATGCTATCTGGAAAGCATGTGGTGCATAGGCAGTACTGTGAGTAGTTCCAAGCATGCACTCTGGAGTCAGATCAGATTTGATTCAAATAGAGGGTCCTGTATTCGGTAATGGCTTCATACCTTCGTTTCCCCATCTGAAAAATGGGGATGGTGATAGTAGCTTTCTCATATGCTTGCTATGAAGATGAAATGACAGCTTGTGTAGAAAGTGATTGGCACATAGTGATCACCTCTAAAATTAGCCAGTCTTTTTTTCTTTGTTTGTTTGTTTAATTTTATTTTTACTTTATTTTACTTTACAATACCGTATTGGTTTTGCCATACATTGACATGAATCCACCACAGGTGTATACGAGCTCCCAATCCTGAATCCCCCTCCCACCTCCCACCCCATATCATCTCTCTGGATCATCCCCGTGCACCAGCCCCAAGCATCCTGTATCCTGTATCGAACATAGGCTGGTGCTTCATTCTTACATGATAGTATACATGTTTCAATGCCATTCTCCCAAATCATCCCACCCTCTCCCTCTCCCACAAAGTCCAAAAGTCCGTTCTATACATCTGTGTCTCTTTTGCTGTCTCACATACAGGGTCATCATTGCCATCTTTCTAAATTCCATATATATGTGTCAGTATACTGTATTGGTGTTTTTCTTTCTGGCTTACTTCACTCTGTATAATAGGTTCCAGTTTTATCCATCTCATTAGAACTGATTCAAATGAATTCTTTTTAATGGCTGAGTAATACTCCATTGTATATATGTACCACAGCTTTCTTATCCATTCATCTGCTGATGGACATCTAGGTTGTTTTCATGTCCTGGCTATTATAAACAGTGCTGCAATGAACATTGGGGTACATGTGTCTCTTTCCATTCTGGTTTCCTCGGTGTGTATGCCCAGCAGTTGGATTGCTGGGTCATAAGGCAGTTCTATTTGCAGTTTTTTAAGGAATCTCCACACTGTTCTCCATAGTGGCTGTACTAGTTTGCATTCCCACCAACAGTGTAAGAGGGTTCCCTTTTCTCCACACCCTCTCCAGCATTTATTGCTTGTAGACTTTTGGATCGCAGCCATTCTGACTGGTGTGAAATGGTACCTCATTGTGGTCTTGATTTGCATTTCTCTGATAATGAGTGATATTGAGCATCTTTTCATGTGTTTGTTAGCCTTCCGTATGTCTTCTTTGGAGAAATGTCTGTTTAGTTCTTTGGCCCATTTTTTGATTGGGTCGTTTATTTTTCTGGAGTTGAGCTGCAGGAGTTGCTTGTATATTTTTGAGATTAGGTGTTTGTCAGTTGCTTCATTTGCTATTGTTTCCTCCCATTCAGAAGGCTTTTTACCTTGCTTATAGTTTCCTTTGTTGTGCAGAAGCTTTTAATTTTAATTAGATCCCATTTGTCTATTTTTGCTTTTATTTCCACTATCCTGGGAGGTGGATCATAGAGGATCCTGCTGTGATTTATGTCGGAAAGTGTTTTGCCTATGTTCTCCTCTAGGAGTTTTATAGTTTCTGGTCTTACATTTAGATCTTTAATCCATTTTGAGCTTATTTTTGTGTGTGGTGTTAGAAAGTGATCTAGTTTCATTCTTCTACAAGTGGTTGACCAGTTTTCCCAGCACCACTTGTTAAAGATTGTCTTTACTCCCTTGTATATTCTTGCCTCCTTTGTCGAAGATAAGGTGTCCGTAGGTGTGTGGATTTATCTCTGGGCTTTCTATTTTGTTCCATTGATCTGTATTTCTATCTTTGTGCCAGTACCAAACTGTCTTGATGGCTGTGGCTTTGTAGTAGATAGCCAGTCTTTTTTTATCATTGGTACTGCTGTTGTAACTCTCAGAGGGACTCCATAATTGGGCTTTGTTTTCTGACTGCAAGGAGGAAGGATTGGAAGATCAGCTACTGTGTCTTGTAGCTTAGGTTTCCTCCCCAGATAGAGACAGACCAATCCAAGAGCCCCATTCTGCCTCTCGGGAGAGCGAAGAGAAAAGTTTAGGACTGGAATCCTGGGCTTCCACCCAAGACCCTACATATCACTTCAGCATTGCCAGCCTTCCCAGCCAGGACTTGTAATTTCTTTAGTGGTCCAGTGATTAAAACTCTGTACTTCCAGTGCAGAGAACATGGGTTCAGTCCCTGATCAAAGAACTGAGATCCCACGTACTGTGTGGTACAGCCAAAAATAATTTTTTTAAGTAGCTATTTGCAAAAATACTTAGAGTACAGTGATCATCTGGGTCTTAGTCTGGCCTGACTTTAATATGCTCTGTGAACTTGAGTTACTTAACTTCTCTGACCTTGATTCCCTCATCAATAACATGGGGGACTAGGACTCTCTCTGTTCTCAGAGACCATTATCAAGAGGCTTTATCATCAGAGCTCTGGGTAGCATGTAGCACTATATAGTCATTATGAGCTATTATTGTTTCTCTAAAAAACGTGTATTTCTGTCATGTTGATAAGGGCCCAAAACAGGCACATACCAGCTGAGGTATTAAAACTGTCAGAGGTTGTTGTTTGGAAAGCACTTGATTAACAATGGGCATAGGAAGAAGCCAGGGCACTGCCTTACTAAGGGAGGAAACAGGGCCTGTGTTTCCCATTATCCAGTTCAGGGACCTTTAAATAATTCCCAGGAGACTCCAGATAGAATCCTGTTTGCATAAGGAAAAGGGGAGGATTAAGACCAGAGTGATGGAAGGGAAACGTATCAGACCAATAGAAATTACAAAATGGCATATATCTGTTCTTCCAGGCCTGCTTTCAGGCACCATCATAGTTACCCTGACTCGAGAATAAGCATTTCTGTGCAGAGTTCAATGTATATGTAAATAAGCAGCATGACAACTAATAATGTAAATTTGAGAAGCCGTATGGCACCATGATTTCAACAAGTCTATGCAAACAAGTCTCTGACTTGAAAGACTGCTTATTTAGAATTTAAAATGCCCCCATTTAATGTTTTTTTCTCCTTGTCTCCAAAAGAATCATTCTTTTGAATAAGCACAACTTCTCTGCATTAAATTTGTGAAATAGAAAAGGAAACGTTTCCAGCCAGCCATGCTTTCAAAGCTTAAATGATATTTATTTCCAGCCCGATGCCGTGCTTGAAATTTCAATACCAATGCTGTATTATCTCCTCTTTGCAATTAGAGGGTGGAGAACTATGACTTCCACATCCGAAACCAATTTCAGAGGGGATTAAAACCCTGCCTTCTCTGAAATGTGAACAATGAATTAATTATGCACTGTAGCTTCTTGGGAGGAAAAGCAGACACCCAATCTCAGCCATGCCATCTGCCATCACGGAGTTCAGCACTCTCCCCTCAGGGTGCAGAGATTTCAGCCAGGCAGAGCAAGTAGAATCAAGCAAGGTCCTAATATGACCTGTGGGGGAAGGAAACACACTTTCATGTTCAAACTCCAGGTTGAGTGTTAGGACAATAGAACTACCAAGATGTAATTCGTTTATTTCAGATAATTATTGAACAGCTGCTGTGTCGGGAACAGTATCAGGCATCGTATAGGGAGCAGACATCTAGACAGACATGTTCCTTGCTCTCTTGAGGTATATGGTCTAAATCAGGGCTTAGCAAACTTTTTCTACAAAGGGTCTAATCATCAATATGTTCTGCTTTGTGGAAGTACAGCCTCTGTCACTCTGTTACACCAGCTCAGCTCCATTCTAGCTGTCATAGACAATATGCAAATGAATCACTGTGACTGTCCCAGTAAAACTTTATCTATGGCTGGACTTGACAAGCAGAATGTAGTTTGTCACCTCCTGGTTTCAATAAATCTCAAAATGTGGTTCTTGGATCAGCAGCATTAGCATCATATTGATGCTTGTCAGAAATGGGATCCCTGGGCTGCACTCCAGGCCATCTACCTTGGAATCTGCATTGTCAGAAAGATCCCTGGGTGATTCATATGAACCTTAAAGCTTGACAAGCACTGGGACAGGGGAAAAGAAAACTTTTAAAATATTTTCTTGGTGTATCTCCCCTAGAGGAAGATCAGGGTGCCATGAACATATTGCCAGAAGATTTTAACCTAATCAATCCAGAAGAAAATAGCATTTAAGCTATTGCCTGAAAGACAAGATGCAACTATGAGTTACTCCATTCCCTGACGAAGGAGGAGACGTTTGACAACCTCAGTCCTTACAGGAAATATTTCAGGAAGTTTACTCATCATTTTATAACGTATGTTATATCTTAATTCCAAAACCAAGTATAAGTGACTTTCAGTAAAAAACACAAGGCAGTAAGGAAGCTATAAAGGAAGTATAAGAGTGCAGATCAGGAACCGTAAAGGGAGGAGTTAGGTCACACCTGTAACCTGGGATACGATGCCAAGTATTTAAACACATGTTCAAATTGTTTGTTACATTCAACAGACATGAACGACTCTGTCAGATTGCTTATATAAGTTTCTAAATGCTGACTTTCAATTTTTTATCATGGACCAGTAACAGACATTCCTGGATCAACACAGGCCCGTGAACAGCACGGAAGCAGCAGTGGTGTGCTGTGCAGACGTGCATGTGCGCACTGTCGTGTTGGACTCTGTGTGACCCAATGGACTGCAGCCCGCCGGGCTCCTCTGTCCATGGGATTTCCCAGGCAAGCATACTGGAGTGGGTTGCCATTTCCTACTCCAGGGGGTCTTCCCGACCCAGGGATCGAACCCATGTCTCCTGCATTGGCAGGTCGATGCTTTACCACTGAGCCACATGGGTGTACTGTGCATATGTCTCTAATTGAAAATCCCTGGTGGAGCAGTAAAATGATATGGTAGTAAAAGTCCAAGACAAAAGGTCAGAAATCTTGAATTATTTTTTTATTGTTAGACTTAATACAGCTTCACTTTTTTATATTAGATTCAGTTCAGTTCAGTCGCTCAGTCGTGTTTGACTCTTTGCGACCCTATGAATCACAGCACGCCAGGCCTCCCTGTCCATCACCATCTCTCGGAGTTCACTCAAACTCACGTCCATCGAGTCAGTGATGCCATCCAGCCATCTCATCCTCGGTCGTCCCCTTCTCCTCCTGCCCCCAATCCCTCCCAGCATCAGGGTCTTTTCCAGTGAGTCAACTCTTCGCATGAGGTGGCCAAAGTACTGGAGTTTCAGCTTTAGCATCATTCCTTCCAAAGAAATCCCAGGGTTGATCTCCTTCAGAATGGACTGGTTGGATCTCCTTGCAGTCCAAGGGACTCTCAAGAGTTTGCATTGATCGCTAAGGAAGGCTTTCTTATCTCTTCTTGCTATTCTTTGGAACTCTGCATTCACATGGGTATATCTGTCCTTTTCTCCTTTGCTTTTCACTTCTCTTCTTTTCAAAGCTATTTGTAAGGCCTCCTCAGACAACCATTGTGCTTTTTTGCATTTCTTTTCCATAGGGATGGTCTTGATCCCTGTCTCTTGTACAATGTCATGAACCTCCGTCCATAGTTCATCAGGACATTCATAGTTCAATAGTTCAGTCTCGTTTCATAGTTCAATCTATCAGATCTAGTCCCTTAAATCTATTTCTCACTTCCACTGTATAATCATAAGGGATTTTAGGTCATACCTGAATGATCTAGTGGTTTTCCCTACTTTCTTCAATTTAAGTCTGAATTTGGCAATAAGGAGTTCATGATCTGAGCCACAGTTAGCTCCTGGTCTTGTTTTTGCTGACTGTATAGAGCTTCTCCATCTTTGGCTGCAAAGAATATAATCAATCTGATTTTGGTGTTGACCATCTGGTGATGCCCATGTGTAGAGTCTTCTCTTGTGTTGTTGGAAGAGGGTATTTGCTATGTCCAGTGCATTCTCTTGGCAAAACTCTATTAGCCTTTGCCCTGCTTCATTCTGTATTCCAAGGCCAACTTTGCCTTACTCCTTACTCCAGGTGTTTCTTGACTTCCTACTTTTGCATTCCAGTCCCCTATAATGAAAAGGACATCTTTTTTGGGTGTTAGTTCTAGAAGGTCTTGTAGGTCTTCATAGAACCGTTCAACTTCAGCTTCTTCAATGTTACTGGTGGGGGCATAGGCTTGGATTACCGTGATATTGAATTGTTTGCCTTGGAAATGAACAGAGATCATTCTGTCATTTTTGAGATTGCTTCCAAGTACTGCATTTCAGACTCTTTTGTTGACCATGATGGCTACTCCATTTCTTCTAAGGGATTTCTGCCCACAGTAGTAGATATAATGGTCATCTGAGTTAAATTCACCCATTCCAGTCCATTTTAGTTTGCCAATTCCTAGAATGTCAGCCTTTACTCTTGCCATTTCCTGTTTGACCACTTCCAATTTGCCTTGATTCTTGGACCTGACATTCCAGGTTCCTATGCAATATTGCTCTTTACAGCATTGAACCTTGCTTCTATCACCAGTCACATCCACAGCTGGGTATTGTTTTTGCTTTGGCTCCTTCCCTTCATTCTTTCTGGACTTATTTCTCCACTGATCTCCAATAGCATATTGGGCACCTACCGACCTGGGGAGTTCCTCTTTCAGTATCCTATCATTTTGCCTTTTCATACTGTTCATGTGGTTCTCAAGGCAAGAATACTGAAGTGGTTTGCCATTCCCTTCTCCAGTGGACCACGTTCTGTCAGACCTCTCCACCATGACCCGCCCGTCTTGGATGGTCCCACAGGGTATGGCTTAGTTTCATTGAGTTAGACAAGGCTGTGGTCCATGTGATTAGATTGGCTAGTTTTCTGTGATTATGGTTTCAGTCTCTCTGCCCTCTGATGCCCTCTAGCAACACCCACCATCTCACTTGGGTTTCTCTTACCTTGGACGTGGGGTATCTCTTCAGGGCTGTTCCAGCAAAGCTCAGCCGCTGCTCCTTACCTTGGATGAGGTCACCCCTCCTGAGCTTGAATGTGGAGTAGCTCCCTCAGCCCTCCTGTGCCGAGATAATCTAATAATATAGTAGATTATTTCTTTTTAATTTTTGAGTATAGTTGATTTATAATGTTTGTAATTATTTATGTTTATAAATGTAAAAGTATGTCATTAGTTTCTGTTGTACAACAGTGATTCAGACATATACATATATCCTATCCACTCCTTCCCAAATTTTCTTGTATATATTGCTGACTATTGAGCAGAGTGCCCCTGTGCTATACAATAGGTCCTTGTTGATTATGGATTTTATATAGAGTGTACATGTTAATCCCAATCTCCCCCCACCTTTCCCCTTTGATAACCTTTCATTTGTTTTCAAAATCCATAGGTCTATTTCTCTTTTGTAAGTAAGTTCATTTGTATCATTTTTTAGGTTCCACATATAAGTGATACTATAGGATATTTATCTTTCTCTCTGACTTTATTTAGTATGATTATCTCTATTACCATGTTGCTGCAAATGGCATTATATCATTGTTTTTATGGCTGGGGAAACATTCCATTATATGTATATATACACCTCATCTTCTATATCCATTCGTCTGTTGATGGACATTGAGGTTGCTTCCGTGTCTTGGCTATTGTAAATTGTGCTGCAATGAATATCGAGTGCACGTATCTTTTCAAGTTATTTTCTCTGGATGTATACCCAGGAGTTGGATTGATGGATCATACAGGAAGCTCTATTTTTAGTTTTTTAAGGAACCTCGGTACTGTTCCCCATTACAACTGTACTGATTTACATTCTCACCAACAGTATTGGAGTTTCCCTTTTCTCCACACCCTCTCCAGCGTTTATTGTTTGTAGATTTTTTGATGATGGCAATTCTGACTGCTATGAAAGTGAAAGTGAAGTTGCTCAGTCACTGCTATAAGGTGAAACCTTATTATAGTTTTGACTTGCATTTCTCTAATAACTAGTGATGTTGAGCATATTTTCCTGTGCTTTTTGACCATCTGTATGTCTTCTTTGGAAAAATGTCTATTTATATCTGCCAGTTTTTTGACTGGGTGGTTTTTTTTGAGTTTCATGTATTTTTGAGTTTCATATATTTTGAGTTTCATGTATTTGTGTATTTTGGAGATTAATCCCCTATTGGTTGCTTCATCTGCAATATTTTCTTTCAGTTCATAGGTTGTCTTTTCGTTTTATGGTTTCTTTTACTGTGCAGAAGCCTATAAGTTTGATTAGGTCCCACTTGTTTAGTTTTGCTTTTATTTCCAGTGCCTTGACCTAAGAAAACATTGGTATGATTTATGTCAGAAAATGCTTTACCTATGTTCTCTTCTAGGAGTTTTATGGTGTCATGTTTTATATTTAAGTCTTTAAACCATTTTGAGTTTATTTTTGTACATGGTATTAGAGAATGTTCTAGTATCATCCTTTTACATGTAGTTGTCCAGTTTTCCCAGCACCACTTATTAGAGAGACTGTCTTCTCTCCATCATATACTCTTGCATTTTTTTGTCATAGGTTGACCATAGGTGTGTGGGGTTATGTTGAGGTATGTTCCTTCTGTGCCTACTTTCTGGAGAATTTTTATATTAAATGGGTGTTGAATTTTGTCAAAAGCTTTTCTGCATCTATTGAGATGATCATGTGGTTTTTATTCTTCAATTTGTTAATGTGCTATAATGCACTGATTAGCAGATCTTGAAAAATCCTTGCATCCCTGGAATAAATCCCAATTGATCATGGTGCACGATCCTTTTAATGTGTTGTTGGATTTGGTTTGCTAGTTTTTTGTTGATGATTTTTGCATCTTTGGTGTTCTTGCCTGGAGAATCCCAGGAACAGGGGAGCCTGGTGGGCTGCCATCTATCAGGTTGCACAGAGTCGGACACAACTGAAGTGACTTAGCAGCAGCAGGGCTTCCCAGGTGGCTCAGAGGTTAAAGCTTCTGCATGCAATGCGGGAGACCTGGGTTTGATCCCTGGGTCGGGAAGATCCCCTGGAGAAGGAAATGGCAACCCACTCCAGTATTCTTGCCTGGAGAATCCCATGGGCGGAGGCACCTGGTGGGCTACAGTCCACGGGGTTACAAAGAGTCAGACACGACTGAGCGACTTCACTTCTGCATCTATTTTCATCAGTGATATTTGCCTGTAATTTGTGTGGGTGGTTTATTTGTCTGATTTTGGTATCAGAGTGATGATGGTCTCATTGAATGAGTTTGGGAGTGTTCCAGTTGTTTGGAATAGGTTCAGAAGGATGGGTGTTAGCTCTTCTCTAGTGTTTGATGGGATTCACCTGTGCAGCCATCTCGGGAGACTGTACCTTTCTAAGCATCTGTCCATCACTGGCATATCGTTGCTTGTAGTAGTCGTCCGTGATCCTTTGAGTTTCTGTAGTGTCTGTTGCAACAGGTATCCTTCTTCATGTCTAATTTTATTGATTTGAGCCCTCCCTTTTTTTCTTGAGAGTCTGGCTAAAGGTTTATCCATATTTTTTTTTTATCTTTTCAAAGAACAAGCTTTTCTTTTCATTGATCGTTTTTATTGTTTTCGTCTCTATTTCATTATTTCTACCTAATCTTTAAGATTTCTTTCCTTCTATCCTTGGGTTTTGTTTGTTCTTCTTTCTCTAGTTGCTTTAGACACAAAGTTAGGTTGTTTCTTTGTGATTTTTCTTGTTTCCTGAGGTAAAATTGTGCGTGTATGTTTGTGCTCAGTCGTGTCCAACTCTTTGGGACCCCATTGACTGTGGCCCACCAGGCTCCTCTGTCCGTGGGATTTCCCAAGCAAGAATACTGGCATGGAAATGAATACATTTCCTGCTCCCAGGAATCTTACCAACCCAGGGATTGAACCCGTGTCTCCTACATTGGTAGGCAGAGTCTTTACCACTCACTGCCCCAGATTGGAAGCCCAAGATAAGATTGTATTGCTATAAACTTCCCTCTTAGAACTGCTTTTGCTACATCGCGTAGGATTTGGATCGTCGTGTTTTCGTTGTCATTTGTCTCTATGATTTCCTCTTCTTGATTTCTTCAGTGATCCATTGGTGATTTAGCAGCATATTGCTTAACCTGAACATCTAGGTCTGGACTCCAGCTTTGTTACTTACTAGTCTGTAACCCTAGCCGCATGACTTGGCCTCTCTGAAGCTCAGTTTCCGCAATTGTAAAATGAGGATAGCAGTGACTGCCTCGTAAGGCTTGTAAGTGGACTGAATGGGTCAGTACAGAGCCTGGCACCTAGGAAGTGCTTTAGGAGCCTCTGTTGGTATTGCTGCCATTGCTATTCTTGGCCTTGTCTGTAGATGGGTCACTTCCAGCCCTGGCGTCCTAAGATTCTACAACCTCAAGTCACAATTCCAGCCCCAGCTGGCCGAGGGACCTGAGTGTAGTCAGTCACCCCATCTGAGCCGTTCAAGCCACCTGTGTGTACATGGAACTAAGAGCGAGTGTCTTTCTCAGTCAGCTGGAGAGGGAGAAGCAAGGTAAGGTGCTCAAAGAGCCAAAAGACAAAAACCAAAGCCTCATACAATTGCTAAACACTAGTATCAAGGAGACTTTACCACTTTGGTTCTTCTTAAAGCTACCCTGTCAAGGGCATAAATGGTTGATGTTGTTTTGGGGACTCAGAGTCTGCCCAGGAAACACATTGAGCCCTCTCCTTCCCAAATCTCCTTCTCTGAGAAATAACTTCATCAAAAACTCATAGCAGAAAAGCCCTTTCAGTATCACGGGACTAGAGTGGGAAGAGGTGACCTGAAGCCCCGGAGCAGCAATGGAGGGGACCCCAGCCCTCAGACAGAGAAATACAAGGTCCAGGGTGTCTAAGAGCACCAGGGTCTCTTTCAGACTCCCCGCTAGTCATCTGGGCAGAAAAGCCAAAGGTTGGAGCTTCTTGGATGGAAGAATCTGGGTCAGCATTGTTATGGCATTATCCAAAGATGGGACTAAGGGCTTAGAGTGGCTGAGGAAGAAGCTTTGAAAACTCAGGGGCTAGTTGTGCCACTTACTAGCTCCGAACATAGGCAAGGGATAAGTGAGTATCTCATAGCCTCAAATTCCTCATTTGTAAGTAATGTTAAATATTATTTAATGATACATAATATAGTACTATTATATTATTAGCAATAACATTATCTTGCTAGGTTGTTGGGACAGATTATGTATATTGCATATTTACTAATGTGTTGTGTGCATGCTGTGTCATATCCAACTCTTTATGACCCCATGGACAGTAACTTGCCAGGCTCCTCTGTCCATGGACTTTTCCAGGCAAGAATACTGGAATGAGTTGCCATTTCCTTCTCCAGGGAATCTTCCCAACCCAGGGACTGAACTCCTGTCTCTTTCGTCTCCTGCATTGGCAGGTGGATCCTTTACTACTGTGCCACCTAATGTGCTTTATACTAATATACTCTTACCACACACCCATCACAAATAGAAGCTCAAATAATAATTGTAGTATTAATAATATGAATGTTAATATTACTACTAGTAGTATAATAATAAACAGAGAGCCTCTTAAAAGTAATACTGGCCCAGTAGTTAGTGGATGAGAATACTAGCTTGAACACAAACCTGCAGAATGATTCCTTACATTAAAAACCCTTGACTCCTCTGTGCCTCAGCCACATGGAGCTGAGTTCTAGTTCTAACACCAGGACCAGCTGTTATCGTGACCTTGGTCAAGTCACCAAACCATATCTCAATATGTTAGACAATACTTGTGACCCAGCCCTTCTCCAGTGAGGAGGTCTTGAGTGGAAAGATCTTTAAAAAGCATAAAGCAGCACTTCAGCATAAGATTTTATTCTTCACCCTCGGAGTTGTGTGACCATTAGGAAAGGGTTTTGAGGTCAACCTTCTCATGAAGTTCTCCTCCCACCAGCCATCCTGCCCACGCTCAAGTCTTTCCTCTTACCGTACTACTAATCATAACTGCTTGCTGTCTTTTGGTTTCACAGGCCATGGTCTATATACTACTATTCCCATATGAAAGGTGGCAAGATGACGTTCAGAAAGGTTAAACAGTTTGTCCTAGGTCACACAGCTGGTGCATGACAGAAATGAGGATTCAAAGCCAGTCCTCCCTGCCTCCAAAAACCACCATAGTATACTCCACAAGTTGATAGAATTCCCTTCAGGTCCTGAAGAAGGTTAGTAGTAATAGTAATAGCAGAATCTAAGGATGAGAATTACCTCTAATCCTTAGACAACCCTGCATGTAACAAGTGAGGGAATTGAAGCTCCAAGTCCGAGCAGTTGTTTGTCAGCGCTCCTAAGCAGCGTCTGGTGATGGCTGCCCTCGGGTCCTCACTTCCAAGGCCATGCTCTCTGCCCACAGTGCTACGTCAACTTGCTCTTCTGGTACCAGTTCTTCTGCGGTTTCTCTGGCTCTACCATGATTGACTACTGGCAGCTGATCTTCTTCAACCTCTTCTTCACTTCCTTGCCTCCTCTTGTCTTCGGAGTCCTCGATAAAGACATCTCTATGGAAACACTCTTGGCATTGCCTGAACTGTACAAGAGTGGCCAGAACTCTGAGGTAAGGGGATCGGGCAGGCAGGGGGACTGGGAGGTGACCCTCAGCTCATCCCTAGAGGTGTCAGAGGAGTGCTGGGCCGGAAATCCTGTGTTCTGGTCTCCACTCTGCCACTTACCTCCCATGTGACCCAGGAAGTCTGCTCCCTGTTCCTTGCCTTTTTCTCATTTGCTGTTGAAGGTGATGGACCAGGTGGATATTTTTCTTTTTAGTTATTTCTTAATTATATCACACATTAATATGGGCCTGTGCTAGTTAAAGGGGAGGAAGGCTTACAGAAAGACTGCATCTCTTTTACCTGATTTTTGCAGGCCTTCAACAGAACCCCCAAGGCTTGGTTTGGGAATCCCTGGGGCTAAAAGCCATCGAAACAGTTTCTTAGAAGGCACCGAGGCCACACTGATGCCCTAAAGGATTTGGGAAGGTCCTATAGCAGGCAGTCTGACCAGCACAGACAGGCTGGGAACCTGGATGCAGGAGGCAGAGAGGGAACCTGATGGCCTCAAAGGAGGAGCTGTGGGAAAAGGATGTCGCTATGCACTAGGGTAGCTCTACACCTCAGATAAGGAGGGCAAAGCCAGATGTGGTGCTTGAGAGCTGGTGAAACTTTGTGGACAGCCAGCGAAGAACCAAGCCCCATATTCACCCTAAGAGAGGTGGAGAACAACTTAGCAACCCGAGCACTTCAGGCGAGGGAGATGTGGAGATAACGCACTGCATCCTGGGCCCTTCTCATTGTCCCCTTCCCATAGGTGAGTTGGCTGCATAATGGATCCCTTTAGTATCTAACATTAAAAAAAGTTAATGTAGCAGAAACATACACTATAAATGGTTTCACTGTCCCAGGGAAGGAAGCACAAGATGAGAAAGCTCATCTCCGAAGCCACTGAGCTGTCTCTTGGGAACTTGTGATCCTGGGCTGTGATTGAGAGCTTTTCAGATGCTATTCAGAATCTCTAAACTTACCAAGTTTGTATTAGCACTAGTATTAATGATCATTATCAGCCGAGCCCTTTCTAGGTACCAAAGCACAGCTGTATTTAGACCTCTTGAAACTCAAGGAGATCTAGCCGGTGTTGTTTTAATCTACTTCCTATGGAAGAAGAAACAATTCCCAAAGCAGTTTAGTGACTTGCACTAAGGTCGCACAGGCCTGGAACTTGACTTGAGGTCCCGAGCTCCCAGGTCTATGCTCTTGATCATTCCATTGTCTTGCCTCTAGGGTAAGAAACATTGTAAGTGCCATGTTGTCCGGCCCAGCCACGCACAAGAAAGCTGCTTACAAGGAACAGAGGCTTGCTCGGATGGTGGTAACTGTCGCTGTGTTCTTTCCTGGCAGTGCTACAACCTGCTGACTTTCTGGATCTCCATGGCGGATGCATTCTACCAGAGCCTCGTCTGTTTCTTTATCCCCTACCTGGTAAGGTGTATGGTCCCATTTTAACCATACAAACAGCAGGGTAGAACTGGCCCCGTTAACATGAAATCCCAGACAAATAGTATCTTTCTGGGCACTTCAGAGCAGAGGCTCCAAATAGGAGGCCTGCAGACTCCACCCTACCCAGCATATTCAGAAAGTCAGAATATTTTACCAAAACATCTTAATTTCTGCCAGCTTCAGAAAAATTAAAAACAGTTATTACACTAGGTCATGGCAAAATCCAGGGTTGACTCACCACCCTGCTTAGATAGGGCACCTGTTCTCTAGCTTGTCATAGTCCCCACCATGCCCTTTTGTGTCACGCCTAGCCATCTTCACTCACTCATTTACTGCTTCTTACTTGAACATTGAAGGTATTTGAGTTTACATCTCTTGATTTGTATTTACATTTGTGCTTCCAAGTTCTGATAATAAGAGTTACTACCTTATCTGAAATAAAACAAGAATACAGGGAGCACAGGATACCAGCCCCATCCAATTCAGTTCCCCAGTTTAAAGAGTGAGAATGTATGTAGCATAGGATGTCTGTATTCTTCCCAGACAAGGAGCTCAGATGTAGAGTAATTTGTGCCAGAAAAACAATGGTATCTGCCTAGTCTCTGGATCACATTCTTTTGCAAACAGCAACATGATGGATATTGAGGAGGCAAGCATTTTGTGCTTTCTCAGAATTTCCTGGTTTACAATACCCTCCCTAGTCAGGCCTCTTTTGTCCTTACTATGTGATCAACAGACTTACCATGTAGGACTGTTCCATCTAGGATGATCTGAACTTTTCACCCTCAGTTCTGGCCTTTGCCTGATCTGCCTTTTCTCTCTCCTTTCAAGAGAACAATTCCCCTTACTACAGTCTCAGCTGATTTCTCACCTCTACTCCCAAAGTGCCTCGTACTTGGTTCCGTTTTAGCATTTACACCCTTAAACTGTACCACATTTGTCCTGCCTAGCAGACTCTAAACTTCTTGAAAGTGGACACGGGAGTATCTTTAGCAGTTGGCATTGTGCCTGGTAGGTACTCAGTTTTTTGTTTACTCATTCTGCAAAGCTCTGGGATACTCTTCCTGGCTTCCTTTGCCAATGCATTTTGAAGAGTTTAGTCCTATCAACTCACTCCTCCTCCTCTCTGTCCCTGCAGTCAGTTCCACATGACGGTAGCTGGACAGCTTCTCCCCATTCCTTCCCCTCCCTTGACACCTGCCTTCATTGATGCTTTACAATCACTTGTCCAAACTAAGGCCTTCAGTCCATGGGCACAGCTGACACTGCCTGTTTGTTCCTACTCTGCAGACCTACAAGGACTCTGATATCGACGTTTTTACCTTTGGGACACCCATCAACACCGTCTCCCTTGCCACAATCCTCTTGCACCAGGCAATGGAAATGAAGACCTGGGTAAGTGCCCCCAAGCCCTTTGGGCCTAAAAATTGTGTTCCTCTCCATCGACTGCATTCAGATTTGAGCTGCTTTTCTCCATATCATTGTCCTCTGAATACACACATGCTGAACTCGTACCTAGGGTCCACTTTGATAGGGATAAAGTAGAGAAGATAAAATTGCTGGCCTCAACTTGCTCACCATCTAGTCAGGATGAAAAAACTAAGACATATAATACAATGAGGCAGTGTGTTGCCAAAACAGGTACTTTCGATTTCAAAATTCATGGGTGTTTGAGAGACAAGGAAAACATCTGACTGACCATACTTGAGGAAATGTTACGGAGGTGTGCTGTCCATTTAATTTGGGGGTAAAAGATTAGAAGACTGTCTCCACATATCTCGAGTATGTCCAAATATCACTTTTTAGTAATTCAAAATGGTAATGCTAGCTTTCTTATTAAATTTGATCAATGATAATTCATAGAGCTTAAAACTACATGCCAGCTACACACCTGTATGATTTTAATGTACTTTCTTACTTCCCAAAGCCCTTTAGATAGGATTTTTTTTTTAGTTAGATATGATTGACACTGATTGACACAGAGCACTGGATAAGTTTAAGCTGTACAACATAATGACTTGACATACACAGTTGATCCTTGAACAGTTTAGGGTTTAGGAGCACCAATCCTCCACACAGGGGAAAATCCACGTGTAACTTTACAATTGTCCCACCGTATCTGAAGCTCCATATCCACAGATTCAAGCAACAGTGTATCATGCAGTACTGTAGTATGTATTTAGTGGGAAAAAAATCTGTGTATAAGTGAACTTACGCTGTTCAAACCTGTGTTGTTCAAGAGTCAACTGTATTGCAAAGTGATGGATGTTTACTAAACTTATTGTGGAAATCATTTTGCAACATATGCATGTGTTAGGTATTTTTAATTCCCATCGTACAGATATAGAAATGAATATAAAGAGGTTAAACTTTCCCCAAGCAGTGCAAGACAGAAGCAAGCCTAAAACCCTAGCTGGCTGACTCTTGACCTTTTAACCTCTGTGCCAATAGTGTGATGAGGTAAGATTGATGGGTGCAGGGAGACCACTTTACGGAAAGAACCATTTCAGCTTGTCAAAACCCAAATCTTTCTGAGAGCATTTGTATTAAATATTTAGAAACTTCCCTAAGTAGGCTCAGGGTATTCCCAACCTTCTACAGTGGAACTCCTTCCCTTCCCCCTACTGTCACAAGCTAGACCAAGCAGTGGCTGATAACAGCCACCCAAGGGGGCTTCCAGATCACAGAGTCCCCATCTTGAAAACCCCTTAGTTCCAATTCATGCCATGACAGATAGAGCAAAATGATAAAAACAAAAAGGCCTAGTCAAGCTTAAATAAATTTCTTTCAGAACCACCAGAGAAACCACTGGTTTATCAGACACTGTGAAGAAGGCAGTCATAATTTTAATACTAGGAACTGGACCAAGCTAAGGAAATATTTAGAACTCTTGAAAATGCAAAAAATTTGTCACTGAAACTAAAAATGCAATTTGTGGAATCCACTCTAGACTGGACACTGGCTAAGAGTACACTACCAAAATTGAAAAGTATTGTGTACTCATGCAGAATGCCACATAAATATGAAAATGCAATCAAGAGGAATGATATTTGGAATACAGGACTCCAACAGCCACATAATAGAAGTCATAGAAGAGCAAGGAAAGCATGCTTAGAGAAGTACTGAAGAGGTCATCACTGAGAACGACAATCAAAATAAATCTGGATATAGCGCCTGGTAGCAAAACTGTACAGTATAAAAGAAACAGTCTTAAAATCTGCCAGAGACTGTGGACAAATTACCTGAAAATTAACAGCAATTAAACAATAGAAACCAAAAAATAGTGGAGCAATTATCTTCAAAGATTTAAGGCCAAATAGCAAACAGTTACACTATTTAAACACTATCACTACACTTAAGTGATAGTTCACTTACGATTGATAAAAAGATTCTCAAGGGAAGTACACCCACCCAACCAGTGGAGAAACACTGATTTTAATTCTCTAAGAGGGCCACGAAAATCTCCTAGGTCATTACTATATTCATTCAGTCAAGAGAAAATGATTTATCAAACAGAAGAATCAAAGGCAAATAATACAGCTGTATGTTTGCTTTTTGCCCCTTCTTCTTACCTGTTTATAACATGTTTCTGTCCCTTCTTAGTAGCCTGTGGTAAAAAAAAAAAAAATGACATTTTTAGATAAACTCTATAAGCTCTACCACCTATAGACCCTCACTAAAGGAAGAAAGAAATATGCAAGAACCTGAAAGAAAATAAAAGCTAAAACTGCAAGAAACAACATAATGGTAAGGAAAAGCTATTCAGTAGGTAATTTATGCTGAAGTCTTCATTGTATGAATAGGACGAGAAATACACAATCATAAATTGTTTCATAAAAGTCTAATTTATTTAGCACCTCCTAAATCTTAAAGTATCTTAAGAAAGTGAAGTCGCTCAGTCTTGTCTGACTCTTTGTGACCCCGTGGACCATAGCCTACCAGGCTCCTCCATCCATGGGATTCTCAAGGCAAGAATACTGAAGTGGGTTCCATTTCCTTCTCCAGGGGATCTTCCTGACCCAGGGATTGAACCCAGGTCTCCCGCATCAGAGGCAGATGTTTTAACCTCTGAGCAAAAACTTAAGATTATACATAAAGGAGAGGAAAGAAATTAGAGGAATATAGGAAACTATCAATTCCCCAGGCTGAAGGGAAGAGGAAAAGGTAAGAACAAAGAAAACGATGGCCAGAAGTATCAGATAGGACTTTTTCATCCTGTGAATATGAAGAGAAATGGAAAAAATTATAATTCTAGAATGATGTTGCTGTAGAACTCTATCAAAACAGACACAGATCAAGTTTTGAGTAAATTACCACACTTGACCTATGTAGTTAGCCCTAATATATAAAATCCTGCTCTAAACAAATACTAAATATGCATCTTTCAAACACACCTGACCATATACCAAAAATTTAAAGACCAAATTCTAAATCACAAAAGAATTTGAAAAAATCAGTATCATAAAGAACCTATTATCTGATAGCAATGCATTTAGGTTAATAAAAACAAACAATGAAAGTACAGCCTAACATGCATGGAAATTTCAAAAGGCACATCTAAACATGTCTTTTAGGAAGTCAAAAGTAAATCATGATGGAAATTATACTTATTGCTGCTGAATGACTATAAAAATATATATGCAAACTTGTGGGAAGTAGCTAAAGCTTTTACTATTAAAAACAAAAAGATTAAAAAGAGGCTAAGTTAAAATTTCACCTTAAGAAACTTTAAAAAATACCATGTAAACCTAAAGAAATAAGAAAAAAAGATGAGAGAAAAAATCAAAGGTCAATAAGACCAAAACTGAGCTCTTCAAACCCTACTGAACACTCACCTCTTGGGACTTCCTTGGAGTCCAATGGTTAAGACTCCATGCTGCTAATGCCAAGGGCATGAGTTCAATACCTAGTCACAGAACTAAGATTCCCACACGCTGCACAGTGTGGCCAAAAATGGGAAAAAACTCACCTCTGACGAAACTGATCCAAAAGACGACAGGAAGAGAAGGCCACAAAAACAGTACTAGAAATAGAAAAGACTGCAATTCCTGGATACACAATTGTCTCAGTACCTGCAGGAGACGGGTTCCAGGACTCATGTGAAGACCAAAATCCACAGATCCTCAGGTCCTTTATATAAAATGGTGTTGAGCCCTCTGTTTTCATGGATGCAGATCTCATGTATACAATGGTCAGTGGAATCAGTATTTTTAATATTTTTCTGAAAAGTTAAACCAAGTTAAATCCTTTAAGTATAAAATTTACCAAACTATAGTCAAAATCATTCATCAAGGCTGAATAAACCAATCACCATTCTAGAAACCAAATCAGCAATCTTATCCCTAAAGTTACAAAGCCAAAGGATTGTAAAGGTGAGTTTGACCAAGTTTATAAGAGACAGATAATTCCTATGTCATACCAACTTTTTCATGGATTCAAAAAATAGAAACATAAGCAAGCCGATTTTCATGGCTAGAATAATTCTGATATCAGAATGAGTGTGAACAGTCCTAGGAAACAAAATTATAGAGCAGTTTCCTCAAAGAACGTAAATGTAAAAATTCTAAATAATATATTGGCAAATTAACTCAGTAGTATGGGTTAATACTACTGTAGTATATAGTATAGTATATACTATAGTATGGTATGTAGTATAATAGTACTGTAGTAATATGAGTTAATACTACTTCCTTAAAGATAATAAAGCCTAACCTAGGAACTTTCATACTCTGTTGGTAAACTATAATCTGATACCACCACTTTGGAGAAGCAACTTGAAAACAGCTAGAAGAATATGTTAAAAGAGTTAGCTAGAAGTATTCACATGCTGTGACACAATTCCACTTCTAACTATGCAACCTGGATGATCCTTTTACACATGTATATGCATAGACATACATAGATTTATATAAGATATTACATCATTATTCTTTAAAGCAAAATTTAAAAATTGGAAACAGCCTAAATGTTCACCAACAGGAAAACACATAGTAGCATAGTCATACACTAGAACAGTTAAAATGAATAGAACAGCATTTAGCAAAAAAAATAAACCTCCAAAGCATACTGTCTAGTGAAAAGAATTCAGAAGGATATCTACATGATAAAATTTTTAAAGTATCCATTAACACGGATGCATAAACATGTACATATAAAATACACATAAAAATTATGAACACGATTTATTTTCAATATGAAAGAAAAGGCATTTGCAAGGGATACATGGTGGCTGAATTGTATCTGGAAGGCTCCTTTTAATAAAATCTGAGGCAAATGTGTGTAGAGGCTGAAAAACTAATTTTCTCTCTACCCTTCTAGGTCTCAGCTTAGACACTCCTGTAATAAATGACAGATTAAAGTTTAATCAGTATTTCCTATACACATGAGAGAGACCAGGAAACTATGGCCCTAGCCACCGCCTTAAATACTATCACTAACTAAAGATAAAAGAAGTTTTGGGGTTAGGGGAGGCCAGATGTGGAAGTTGATAAAGATTTTCTAGAAATTTAGAATGTTTCTTTTTCCTGGTACAGAGAGGGAGACACCCCTACAAATGGAGATTTCCCTTATAAGTATAAATGTCTCTTACAAAAAGAAAACATCTATTCAGTTTTCAGAGCTTCTCCTCTGTCTGCTGTTTCTTAAAAAACAACCAGCTCAAGGTAATCCTGATGCCAGAGACACATTTTGGAGTGACAGATTCTGCTCCCATATATATGGCATAAGGTTAAAACTGGTAAAGCTGGACATCGCATGCATGAGATTTGTTGTCTGTGTGCTTGAAATATTTCCCAGTAATTACATTCTTTTTTAAACAGTAGCACAAGATATTTCACAAGAGGGACTCTTCTCTCCATGACCTTCTTAACCATTAGATATTTTAACCTTTCAAAAATGCCCTGTAAATAATCAGACCACAATGTATATTAAGTGAGTAATGATTGGTCATTCAGCCTTCTTTCTCAGAGCACTGCATGTTTTAAAACAGAGAACTTGTTCCTTTCACTCACCATTCAGCACTGTTAATCCACCTAATGCATCTCTAGACCAGGTATCCTGGTAGTCACTGGTGATTTCTGTTACTCCAGGGAAAGGAGTCAGCTACTACCATCATTATGAAGAAACTATTTCCCTTTTTCAAGTGCTTGAAGCAGAGGGAGTGTGTCTTTCTTCCATGGGTAGAAATCAAACATGAGTTTTTTTTGGCTGCGCCATGCAGGATCATAGTTCCACAAACCTGTGCGCCCTGCATTGGGAGTCTTAACTAGTAGATAGCTAGGGAAGTCTTAAAATCTAACATGAATTTTAATAGCTATGTCAGCTTTCCCAGTCCTCACCTAAGTGACTGAAAAATGTTAGCTGTTTTCTTCTCTAGGAACAGGGGCTAGGATATTTCAAAACATCTCTTCCATTGAAAAAAAATAAATTTGTGTATTAATTATATATATATACACACACAAACATATACAAAGAGTATGTGTGTGTGTGTGTGTGTGTATATATATATATGTATACATACTCTAAAAGTATGAAAAGGCTGATGGGATAAAGACCAAAACCTCTGGAAAAGTGGGATTGTAGTGAAGCAAGCGATACCAAAGTCTATGTTTTCTTGAGAGTGTTTGCAACCCTGCCTAAAATGAACTTTTTGGAAGACTTCATTGAACATAATATTCAGAAATTAAAACCCAGGCTCCTGTAGTGACAGTGTAATAAGAGATCACATTACATTAGGGCCCCAAATGCTCTACCTTCAGAGTAAAGGTACACTTACCTGCACTCCTCTCCCCAACAGGGACTGTAGGGACTGTCCCCACTGCGCTGAACAGACCAGGGAGACTCAATATAAAGGCCTCATCCTGGGAGATGGACCATATATATGTAACTAAATCACTGTGCTGTACACCTGAAGCTAACACAATACTGTAAATCAACTCTACCTCAATTATAATAACCAACAGTAGACATTAAGATATTTGCCCTATAACTGTATTAAGAAATTTAAATAACTCTAAAATTTTTTCTTAACTCATTTGAAACACACACACACAAATAATGAAGTTCAAATGAAACAAGGATTCATCACTAAGGGTCACAAGCCCATACATCAGTAACAAATATTTCTGATAATTTCAATACCTTACATAACTCATAGAAAAGGTCTGTTTGCTATGTTTAAAGACGAATAAGCTTTAAAATATCTGCAAGAATGTATGGTAAGCCATACAAAGAAACCTAGAAGATTTTCTTTAAAGACCAAGTAAAAGTTTTAGAAATTAAAAAATCCAATAACTAATTTAAATTTCAATGGCTGGCTTAACTGCAGATTAGGCAGAGCTGAGGAGAAAATTAGTGAATTGGTCAAATCATCCAGAATATAAAACAAAAGTAGAATAATGAAAATTATGGAAGAGATATATAAAAGATAAGGTGGGTATCTTGAAAGATCTAACATACATTTGATTAGAGTCTTGGAGGAGAAAGAGAGACCGAGGTAATATTTGAAAAGATAGTGACTTGAGAATTTTGCAAAAGTAACAAAAGCCATCAAGCCACAATGTGAAGAAGTTTAGCAAAACTCAAGCAAGATAATATTTTTTAAAACGCCACGCTTATAAGTAAACTGTATAACACTAAAGACAAAAATAAAGATGATAAAGCAGCCAGATTTTGACATAAACGTTTCCTTCTAAGGAACAACAGATAACATTTTGCTAACATCTCAGTAGCAAAAATAGAAGCCAGAAATTAGTGAAAGTTGGTCCCTCAGTATTGTCTGACTCTTTGTGACCCCATGGACTGTAGCCCGCCAGGCCCCTCTATCCATGGAATTCTCCAGGTAAGAAAACTGGAGTGGGTACCCATTCCCTTCTTTAGGGGACCTTCCCGATCCAGGGATCGAACCCAAGTCTCTCACATTGCAGGCATATTCTTTATCATCTAAGCCAGCAGGGAAGCCTCAAGAACACTGAAGTGGGAGCCGTTCTCTTCTCCAGGGGATCTTCCCAACCCAGGGATTGAACCTGCATTGCAGGCAGGTTCTTTTCTGTCTGAGCCACCTGGGAAGCCCAGAAAATAGTGAAATGCTGTATTAAATATACTAAAAGAAAATAACTTCCAAAAAAGATCAAAAATGTCTTTTAAGAATGAGGATAAAATAATGAATCAGAAAATATATCATCAGCAGACTTCCACTAAAGGAAAATTCTAAAGGATGTATAGCCATCCTCAGTATCCACTGGGGACTGGTTCCAAGACCCAATGCAAATACCAGATTCTGTGGATGCTCAAGTCCCATAATCAGTCCTCTGTATCTGGATTCACCCAACCATGGATCAGGCAATACTGCAGTATTTTTGAGAAAAATTCACATGTAAGTGGACTCACATAGTTCAAACCCTGTTGTTCAAAATCAACTAAAAGTACAAGAAAAGATATCCCAATGTTCACTGCAGTGCTCTTTACAATAGCCAAGACATGGCTATTGTCTTGATTGAATAGACATGTCCAATGAATGTCTGAATAGAAGAAAGAATAAAGAAGATGAGGTACATATATACAATGGAATGTTACTCAGCCATTAAAAAAAGTAAAATAATGCCATTTGCAACAACATGGATGGACCTGGAGATTACCACACTAAGTGAAGTCAGGCAGAGAAAGATAAATATCATGTGATATCACTTACATGCAGAATCTTTTTAAAATGATACAAATGAACTTATTTACAAAACAGAAGCGCAGACTTAAGAGAACAAATTTGTGGTTACCAGGGGAAAACAGGGTAGGTGACAGACTAGAAGTTTTGGACTGACGTGTACACAGTATTATATTTAAAATAGATAACCAACAAGGACCTACTATATAGCACAGGGAACTCTGCTCAATATTCTGTAGTAACCTAAATGGGAAAAGAATTTGAAAAAGGATAGATACTTGTATATATATAACTGAATCACTCTGCTATACCCCTGAAACTAATGCAACATCGTTAATCAATTACACTTCAATATAAACTTTTTTTTTAAGTATAAGAAAATACAGTTCAGATGGAAAACCCAAAATGCAAGAGATAATGAAAGCATAGACAGTGTCAAGCATGTAAGTAAATCTTAAAGACTATTGACCATATTAAGCTGTTATAATAACTTGTGTGATTTACAAAGATGATAGAATTTAAATATACAGTAGCAATAAGATATAAATCAGGAAGAAGGTAAACACTTAATATATTCTAAAGCCCTTGCATAATTTAGGAGGAGGGAAACATATAAACTTTATACTATAGTAAGTTAAGATCACTTACTGTCATTTATTGAGTAATCACTGAAAGAATAGAAATGAAATACATTAACTTTCAAACTAGGAGAGGTGGAAATGAAATTATATGAAATCATCAGTAAGTTTACAAGAGGACAGGAATTGGAAGAAGCATAAAAGAGGCAGGACAAAAAGATCAGACTACAGAAGACTGCACTGCTTCAGAAATGAATAACTGACAGCCACATGTGGAAGAGACTGATTCATCACACAAGCATAAGTAACATTAAGGAAAAAAGACAAAAGTCACACGAAGTATAACTTTTTTAAGACTAAAGAATATCATGAAAATTATCACAGAAGTCGAAGTGACTTAGGGGGGTCTAGGGTATCTGTGGAGAAGGCAATGGCACCCCACTCCAGTACTCTTGCCTGGAAAATCCCATGGGCGGAGGAGCCTGGTGTGCTGCAGTCCATGGCGTCGCTGAGTTGGACACGACTCAGTGACTTCACTTTCACTTTTCACTTTCATGCATTGGAGAAGGAAATGGCAACCCACTCCAGTGTTCTTGCCTGGAGAATTCCAGGGACAGCGGAGCCTGGTGGGCTGCCGTCTATGGGGTCGCACAGAGTCGGACACGACTGAAGCAGCTTAGCAGCAGCAGCAGCAGCAGGGTATCTGTGTGCAAATTCTGGGTGGTAGCAACATAGGTATTTACTTTATAATAGGCCATTAAATGGCACACTTTTAAAAATGGTTTATATGTGTATTGCATTTCCAAAAAAGGAAATTTTAAAACAAAGTTAAAGTAGCATGAGTGCATTCCCCCCTGATCTAAACCATCCCCTCAGCAGTGCTTACTTCTTTCCTTCCGCAGACCATCATCCACGGGCTTGTTCTCGCAGGCAGCTTCCTGATGTACTTTGTGGTGTCCCTTGCGTACAACGCCATCTGCGTCACCTGCAACAGCCCCACCAATCCCTACTGGGTGATGGAAGGCCAGCTCTCAGAGCCCACATTCTACCTTGTCTGCTTCCTCACACCGGCCGTGGCTCTCCTCCCAAGGTTTGAGCAGGGGTGCTGTTTCCTTCCTCGAACTACCACTCTCCTCCATCAGCCATTCTCATAGCCTAAGAGTCAGGAGTTTGACCCCAGCTGGGATGCCTGAGGCTCTTGTTCCAAAGGGAGGGAGCTAGGATTAAAGAACCATAAACTTGGAGGCAAATAGCGTGGAATCTGGTTCCAAGTCAGCCGCAGAGCAGCAAAGTCACCGAATCTGGCATGGCCTCTGTTATGACACCTGTAAAATGAGAGCACTAATTTCTCTCCTCCTGCCATACAAACCTTGTTGTGTATAAAGAATCATTTTGAAAAACTCTTGTAGTCCTTTATTCATCAGCCCAGGAGTCTTACTTTCAAATGCCTTCAGGGACAGGTAAGCAACGGCAGCAAGCCAGGTCAAGTACAGGCATTGGGGAAGGAACTTCTAAGCTTCAGCCTATCACTGACACAAGGAAAAATCAAGATGAGCATTTCAGAGCTTTAGATTTTTCCCACAAATTTTAGAAATATCCAAGTTTTAAATACAACTCAAATTTGTTAAAACACACACAGACTCATACACATACATACACCCTATATTAGCCAAATAAATCACTTCCACAGAGCGACAATTTCTAACATTTCTAGTCTATGGCCTCCACAGTCAGCTTTTCAAAACAAAATAGCAACAACAATGCCTCACATGTCCTTGGAGTTTACTCCTGACACATGCTTTTCTATCTAGTTCATCATTTTGCTTTTTCAAAATCACCTAAGAAATTAGACAGAGCTGTGGTTGTAGTCCCACTTGCTCATGGGACTGCTGAGGTCCCAAGAGGAACCAGAATGTGTCCACCAGCTCACCACCAATCACAGGGGGAGTCTGTTCTCCAGCCCACACTCTATAGTCAAAGTATTTGGTGAACTTAATGATGCTGTACCCAAAGGTGAGACCTAGTCCCTCTCCATTCTCAGGATCTTGTCACTCTGAATCTTTGAAATTCAGCTACTTTACCACTATAAGCCATAGTCAAGAGGCCATTGCAACACTGTGAAGAACTTTTTCTAATCCAAAATTAGGCAGAAAGTCATTAGCACACTTTGGTTTCTTTAATGAGTTTGGCAGCATGCTTAACCTAGTTTGGGCTCCCTTTCTTCTTCCTAAGACACCTCAGAACCTTGACATCTGATGCAGGGTTTAGAGGCTGAATATATCAAGATGACAAACACTCCTGTAAACTCAACAGATGGTTGGGTTCTAAGTATACACAGTCTCCCTGCTTGGCCCTTCCTGATCTCTGCAGCCTTATCTCCCTAGTCCCTGCCTCAAACTTTGGGCTCCACATCACCATGCTTCTTGGGCTTCCCTAAAGTCTGCATGCCGTCTCGTCTTCCTGCCTGTGTTCATGTTGACCCTTCTACTCAAAATGTCCTTCCTGTTACCAGACCTCCTCATCCTTTGACATCATTCCAGGTGTGACCAATTCCTGAACCCTTTTGTGACTACACCTACCACCCTCAAGCTGAAACAGATCATGTGTTCCCGTTACCTGGTTGTATCTGTCACTACCTTTATCCCACGTATTATCTGTTTTATCTGTTTGTCATGAACTCCTAGAAAGAAGTATCCTCCTTGTTATCATTATATAACCCACAGTTAGCATGGTTCTCATCACAAAGGCTGCCCTTGGAGATAAATGAGAAAAAAAGATGCTAAAGAAACAGAAAGATGAATAAAATAGGGCTCTTTCTCTCAAGAAGTCTACCATCCAGTAGACAACTCAGACATATAATACAGGTAAGAGTGATTAGCAGTAATCAAGGGCCCTGAGACTAAAGACTGGGAGGCAAGTAAGCACAAGCCTCAGAGGACATATTTCCTGCCCCTCCCTTGGGAGACAGATCCTGGGAAAGACCTTGAAGGTCCTGCCCTCATTGGAAAAGGATATCAGGTGTCTGTGTTAAATGCTTTCATCCACACTTTTGGGGTTAAATATGGCTGTGATCACCTCTGACCAAGGACTGACCTCCTCTGTTCGGTGTCTTATTTGGGGTAGAGGAAGAGTTCATCGTCTACAAAGAGTTCTGGTTCTTTGTCTTATTCTTGGTTAGAAGACACACTTGGAGCCAGAGGCTACCAGCTTGATAAGGATGGTTGAAAAGCACGGACATTCTTGGAAAAGACAAACACTCACCATTATATCTTGTTAAACAGATGAGGGACAAGTGAGGGAAAGTTAGCAAATATTTTCTTGCCAGTTACCATAGCATGCAAGTTAAATCTCTGCTTATTCTAGATCATCATAAACTTGAATTCCTACTTAATTCTGTTTACTAAAAAAGGCAAAGAGATTTCCTTTGACAGAGAAAGGATTATTTTAATAGCTCCAAGGACTGTTAACTTATAACCTTGGAACGATTAATTTTTGTTACAGAAATCTACATGGCAGAATGTTTGCTGTAGAAAACTGTATTTGTTCACTTAAAGATGTAAACTGTATTTATAATAAGATTGATTTCACTTACCAAGCCTGTGATAATTAGCCACTAACCATGACCTCACTAATCTTAGTCTAATTAATTCAACCAGTTTTGAACTCTCTTAAACTGGGAGCAAACTTTTGTTTTATCTGTAAAATTACTAACACACAAACTTTAAAACACAATGCAGCATAATTAGCTACACTAGGCCCCGGCAGTCCTTGTACACTTCATTTGGCTTCAGTAACACAATGCTCTCTTGGTTTTTCTCCTACCTCTTGTTTCCTCTGCTGGTTCAAAGATGACATGATATACGTCAAGCTTTTGTCCTAGGTTCTTTTGTCTTCTAACTTCAGTTCTTTCATAAACATAGCAACCGTTATTGTGAAGTTAAATGTCATTTTTCACAGGTGAATCTCTAATATAAGCTCCCAGCCCAGCTCTTTCTTCAGAATCCCAGATACTTCCTTCTAGCTACCTGTGCCTCACCAGCACTGGACATGCCACATCTGAGGAAAGTGGCAGACATCTATAACTTAATTCATGATCTACCTTCTATCACCACCACCCTCCCAGAAACATGGCTCTCTTCCCAAGTTCCTTCCATCCACTGTTACCCACTGAGGATCAAGGCAGGCCCATGAGAATTATCCTTGACACCATCCACCACCACATGGCCCTCCATTGCCAAGACCTGATAGCTTGATCTTGTTAAATAGAATCCATCTGCTATTTCCATTTCTACAGCCACCACCATAGATAGGTTATAATTCTTTCATTCCAAATTATTTCAATAGTCTCCTATTGGGTTTACTCCAATCCATCATCATTGTGCCAAAGTGCGATCATGTCATGTTTGTGACTTTCCAAGGGCTTGCCAAGGCCTATATAATAATGCACAAAATCCAAGACATTCCCCGCGGTCCTTGCCTGCTCTGGCCTTACCGACACCGGTGACCTCTCAACCCACTCCTGCCCTCAGTCTCCACCTGGCAGCTATCGTGCCCAGAATCTGGCTCTCAGCCCCTCTTTGCCTGGCTCCCTCCTGTGCATCCCTCAGCCCTCAGCTTTATTGTTTCCTCCTCGAGGAAGGTCTCCAACATCAGATGTGTGTGTGACTCACTCACTGTTCCTGTGGCTTCTAACTCTGGTTCCCGTGCTTTCTGACAGCTAGAATCCTGTCGGTCTGGTTCACAGCTTAATCTCTTGGGGCTTGGCCCATTTTAGGAACGTGACAGTTATTTGTTCACTCAATGCACAGAGAAGGAAATCCGTAGCTTGGGGGAAATGTTTAAACTGTGGAAATTCTAGTTTCCAGGCAAAAGTTGAGTCTTTCCTGAAAAACACAGACATGGCCACCTGTACTGCCTCCCTGAGTGAGATGAGAAAGAGTGAGGGAAAGCTTCTGGTTCTGTAGGATCTATTGTGGTCTTCAGAAACCCCTGCTCACATTGAGGTCATCCGGAATCTTTTAGACATAATAGAAGGATAAGAGCGTCTCTGCTTATAAGGCTCTTAGAAGGTTTACAAAAAAAAAGTTAAGGATTATTTTTGGAAAAGACCTTAGATGTCCTCTGGACCAGTTGGATTACTTTTTATTTTTTAATTGAACTATAATTGGATTCAGTTCAGTTCAGTCTCTCAGCCATGAACTGATGGGACCGGATGCCATGATCTTAGTTTTCTGAATGTTGAGCTTTAAGCCAACTTTTTCACTCCCCTCTTTCACTTTCATCAAGAGGCTCTTTAGTTCTTCTTCACTTTCTGCCATAAGGGTGGTGTCATCTGCATATCTGAGGTTGTTGATATTTCTCGCAGCAGTCTTGATTCTAATTTGTGCTTCATCCAACCCAGCATTTCTCATGATTTACTCTGCATGTTAAATAAGCAGGGTGATAACTCTACACCTAAAGCAACTAGAAAAGGAAGAAATGGAGAACCCCAGAGCTAGTAGAAGGAAAGAAATCTTAAAAATTAGAGCAGAAATAAATGCAAAAGAAACAAAAGAGACCATAGCAAAAATCAACAAAGCAAAAAACTGGTTCTTTGAAAGGATAAATAAAATTGACAAACCATTAGCCAGACTCATCAAGAAACAAAGAAAGAAAAATCAAATCAATAAAATTAGAAATGAAAATGGAGAGATCACAACAGACAACTCAGAAATACAAAGGATCATAAGAGACTACTATCAGCAATTATATGCCAATAAAATGGACAACGTGGAAGAAATGGACAAATTCTTAGAAAAGTACAGTTTTCCAAAACTTAACCAAGAAGAAATAGAAAACCTTAACAGACCCATCATAAAGATGGCAATGATGACCCTGTATGCGAGACAGCAAAAGAGACACAGATGTATAGAACGGACTTTTGGACTCTGTGGGAGAGGGAGAGGGTGGGATGATTTGGGAGAATGGCATTGAAACATGTATACTATCATGTAAGAATGAAGTACCAGCCTATGTTCGATACAGGATACAGGATGCTCGGGGCTGGTACATGGGGATGATCCAGAGAGAGGAAATGGGGTGGGAGGTGGGAGGGGGATTCAGGATTGGGATCTCATATACACCCATGGTGGATTCATGTCAATGTATGGCAAAACCAATACGGTATTGTAAAGTAAAATCAAGTAAAAATTTAAAAAAATAAATAAATAAACAAAAAAAAAGAAAATACTTGAAGAGATAATGGCTGAAAAAAAAATAAATAAATAAGCAGGGTGACAATATACAACCTTGACATACTCCTTTTCCTATTTGGAACCAGTCTGTTGTTCCATGTCCAGTCCTAACTGTTGCTTCCTGACCTGCATACAGGTTTCTCAAGAGGCAGGTCAGGTGGTCTGGTATTCCCATGTCTTTCAGAATTTTCCACAGTTTATTGTGATCCACACAGTCAAAGGCTTTGGCATAATCAATAAAGCAGAAGTAGATGTTTTTCTGGAACTCTCTTGCTTTTGCCATGATCCAGCGGATGTTGGAAATTTGATCTCTGGTTCCTCTGCCTTTTCTAAAACCAGCTTGAACATCAGGAAGTTCATGGTTCACGTACTGCTTGAAGCCTGGCTTGGAGAATTTTGAGCATTACTTTACTAGTCTGTGAGATGAGTGCAATTGTGCGGTAGTTTGAGCATTCTTTGTCTTTCTTTGGGATTGGAATAAAAACTGACTTTTTCCAGTCCTGTGGCCACTGCTGAGTTTTCCAAATTTGCTGGCATATTGAGTGTAGCACTTTCACAGCATCATCTTTCAGGATTTGAAATAGCTCAACTGGAATTTCATCACCTCCACTAGCTTTGTTCATAGTGATGCTTCCTAAAACCCACTTGACTTCACATTCCAGGATGTCTGGCTCTAGGAGAGTGATCACACCATCGTGATTATCTGGGTCATGAAGATCTTTTTTGTGCAGTTCTTCTGTGTATTCTTGCCACCTCTTAATATCTTCTACTTCTGTTAGATCCATACCATTTCTGTCCTTTATTGAGCCCATCTTTGCATGAAATATTCCCTTGGTATATCTCTAATTTTCTTGAAGAGATCTCCATTCTTTCCCATTCTATTGTTTTCCTCTATGTCTTTGCATTAAACACTGAAGAAGGCTTTCTTATCTCTCCTTGCTATTCTTTGCAACTCTGCATTCACATGGGTATATCTTTCCTTTTCTCCTTTGCTTTTCGCTTCTCTTTTCACAGCTGTTTGTAAGGCCTCCTCAGACAGCCATTTTGCTTTTTTGCATTTGTTTTTCTTGGGGATGGTCTTGATCCCTGTCTCCTGTACAATGTCACAAACCTCAATCCATAGTTCATTAGGCACTCTGTCTAACAGATCTAATCCCTTTAATCTATTTGTCACTTCTACTGTATAATCGTAAGGGATCTGATTTAGGTCATACCTGAATGGTCCAGTGGTTTTCCCTACTTTCTTCAATTTAAGTCTGAATTTGACAGTAAGGAGTTCATGATCTGAGCCATATATAGAGACTTCTATTCCAGAGTCCACTACAGGCAGCTTGGCAGGAGAGAGGAACCATGAGTTAACCATCAGGGAGATCTGTCAACTTCTCAGAAGACCTTAGGAAATCCAGCTCATCATTTGGGGCCTAGATGGTATCGTCATCTAGCAAATAGTGATAATGTACTGATGCTGTGAAGTTAGCATAGCCCATGGATTCAAGAAAAGAATATGTATTGGGAAACTACTTAAAAATTATTAAGTTCCACAAAGATTTGACACTCCAAAGCAAGTAAATGTGCCTAAATTAGAACAGCCCAGAAATAGAATGGCCACATGCATAGTAGGTGAGAGGAAAGCATCAGAATCCAGGGCACTGGGTCTTGACCACACCTCGACCACTATATGGCTCTGGACAAATCATTCAGTCTCTTAGTGCCTCCAGCTCCATGTCTGTACATAGTAGGAAACAAAAGTACCAACTGTTTTGGATTTGGGGAGAATAACATGAGTTATGTGTACAGTACATAACAAATGTTAGCTGTTACATTTTGTTGCTGAACTCCCCCAGTACCAGAAATGCCTGGACATAGATTTGATCCATCAGTTAACAGAGCAGCAAAGGGGATCCTCCGCTGGGTGGGGACTTGGATTCTAAGGATCCTTTCAATGCTGAAATTCAAGAAGTCAGAAGTCACAAAATATCTTCATTCTGTTATTTCCCACCAGGTACTTTTTCCTGACTCTACAAGGGACGTATGGGAAGTCTCCAATCCTAAGAGCTCAGAAAATTGACAAACTCCCTGTGGACAAAAGAGAGCTGGAAATCCAGAGCTGGAGAAGCCGCCAGAGGCCTGCCACCATCCCTGGAGAGGCCCAGCCCACCAACCATCTGGGGTCACCTGCCTCAGGTCAGAGCTTCAGAAGCAGCACCCCAAAGAACTTGAGCCCCGCCAAGCAGAGGTACAAGGAGGACTGGGTACTGCCTGGAGAGGGATGCAGCAGAGACCACACAAGGGATGACCCATACTCAGGGGACTCCTGGGCTAAATTCTCATCTGGGGAGCACCTGCTCTTGGAGCCCAGTAGGATGATGGCGTCCAGAGCCTACTCAAGCGGACAGACTAACTCGAACAGGCCCTTCAGCCGGGGCAGCCACCGCCGATCCCAGAGCTCACTGACCATATGAGGGGCCTACAGACATCTGTACACACTCAGAGGAGGCCACCTGATCAGTGGCTTAATTAATTGTGACTCTTCCTCCTCAAGGAGGAAAGAATGTGCCAGCCTTACTCTCCTCTCCCCACTCTTAGAGGACGTGCTGGCCCCAAGAGGTTTAACAAAAAAGAACTGGAAATCAGTCAACCTCTAGTTTTCTCCTGCTGCCAGGCAGCACATCTTGTAAATGGTTTTTTATAAGGAGGTTATATTTCTATTGCATTGAGTTTTTTCATTCTTTAGCCCAGAGAGATTCTCTGACCCTCTGGATAATGACAGCCTACAACCCAATGCAACTGGGTTGCGTCAGATTCCAAGATACCAAGAAGTGTCTTGACCTAGCCGATCTCTCAAGATCTGGAAGTTTCTGGCCTTCTCAAACCATCACACCTCATCCCTTAGTGCCAAGAGTTCAAGTTTCAGAAGAGTCTCATACACAAAAGTGCCTCATCTCAAGGGTATTGCAGGAATGGTCATGTCAGGGTTAACATCTCTTCCATTCTCAGAAGAGAATTATTTTGCTCTAAGCCAAAGAAAATGACATCTGAACATTAAAACCAGATTTGAACTCAGAGCCACACTTCCAAAGGTCGTAAGGCCACAGCTAGTGTAAAAGCAGAAAGAAAACAAGCATGTGAAAGTGAACAGGTGCACCGGTAACCCCATGCTTTAGCTAATAGGCCACATGTCCCACAGTCTGGGGAATCTACCAAGAGGACATAGGCAGCACTCTTCTTTAAGATATTTATTTTATTTATTTTTAAATAAAAGTATAAATATCCCCAAGTTCTCCAAAGTCTGCCTTACACCATTTCCCTTTAAGGAAAAACCTATATTAGTACCTATTGTTGCTAACCAAAAGAAATCCAAAGAGAATTTTTCCTCCTACCAAAACAAAAGGTGAAAAAAGCATTCAGCGTTCGTTTTGCAGCCAGTGGTCAGAGGTGCAGGCTACCTCTACCCAAGCATTCAGTGGCAATGCCACCCTCCTTCCCTGGGAACTGCACAGCACCTCAGAATCAAATTGCCATAGCTTTGAACTCTGTCTGAGCATCTGTGCCTTATCTCAATTTATTTTGTACATCTGTTAGCAAGATGTATCCTAAGGTAACTGCTTCTTCGTTTATACCGTTTCAGCTTATGAAATTTTTCATAGTAATGCTCTACTTTTAGACTGCAGGGGAAACCTGTACCCATCCTCATTCTGCTCTCAGAAAAGGCAAACTCCAAGACCAAACTTTTGCACAGCTGCACGCAGAATAGACAACCCAGATAACAGAGCAACTCTGAGCCCAAACAACAGCATCTGAAAGAGTAGAACCAATGTTAAACCCCACTCATCCAGAACATCACAGGCCTCAGCTGAATAAGGGAGGGCCAGAGGAAGTCTCGTTTCACAGGAAAAAGAAGAATTACATAGACGACTTGTATGGGAAACAGTGTTGGGATAAAAGAATGGATGATAGGATTCTAATGCATTGTCAAGAGAAGCGAGCTCTACAATGGGCAAGGATAGCCTGTCCAAGGATAGCCCAGCCTTTTAAGGTGGTACCTAGATATTGAGCAAAAAGTATTGATACAAGGGTGGAAACAATTGTGGCAAGTCACAGCCACCCCACGAATTGACATCACTTGAGTAACTTCTTAGCAAAAGCACCCAAAAAGAACTCAACAATCAAGCTGACAGATGGCAGAGTGAGCTGGTCTCCTAACCATCCTGCTGGCAAACCTTAACTGAAGGGCCCTTTGGGGCATCATCCTGAGTCAATACACTGGATCTCTCTCACTGACTTTGCCACATAGTAATGCCAGCTCTGGCCAGCTGGTGGGACTTCAGGGGAATCCTTCATGAGGACGGCTCGAAGAGAAGCAGGTGACTGTATCAGGCAAAGCAGTAATAAAATAAACCGTCCCAAATGAGGGGACTGAGCCAAAGCTTGGCTCTCAGGATCCTTCCTTTTCCTTTATGATTCCTGTCCACTCCTGAAAGCCAGATGAAACAGGTGGGACATTCCAGAAAAGAACAAAGTAGTGGGAAGAGGACTGCCCTCAGGAGATGGAGATGTGAGCCTTTTCTCTGCCCCATATTCTCTAGGAGCCAGGAGCATTGACGTAGCATGCTTCCCCTGCCCTGCCTCCCAGACTTGGCATAAGGATCAAGTAAAAATTACATGGGGTTGTTAAACCCTTTGAAAGCTGTAACATCCTTGATAATAACACAGGGATTTTTATTTGAGAACTAAGAGGAAGCAAAATCATGGAGAAAAGTTGAGAAAATCTCACCTGTACATAAATGCCAAAGCACACCCGACATTCTCATCCTGCTCTTTCTTAAGTGACCAAGCTTCCCAGTTTGCCTGGGCTTTTCCCAGTTTTAGCACTGAAGGCCCCACAGCCTGGGAAATTCTTCAGTCCTGAGCCGAGCAGGCCAACTGGTCACCTACTCTTACCCTTTTCTGTGAAGCAAACCAACTGTGTCCGTCCAAGTGCCATCTTAGGGGAAAAGGTTATAACAACTATTTCTCTGTAACATAATGCTAATGATTGTAATTAACACATTTTTATACATTCATGACCTTTTACAGATTGACTGGGAATATATTATCCTTTATTAAAAGAAAAAAATAAACATGGTTTCCCATCATTGCCTACAGTCTGAGTACTACTGCCCCTCCATCTTTCTTGACATCCACTCATTCATCCATCCATTTATTGATCCAATAAACTTCTGTTAAGACCCTACTAGATGCCTGACAATGCGCTTGGGGTTGTGAGAAACCCATCTCTTTCTTAAAGAAGCCCATATCTTTGTTGAACATAGGGTATCAGGAAGATAATTGATCCAACAAAGACTGTGACACAAACCTAAACAGCTGTAAGAATTAGAAGCAGCATACACAATCCCCCCCTCTCTCTCTGAAACTCCAACCTGGATAGTCTCCTCTTAGCCTGACACCAACCTCAAACTCATACTGATTAGGTGCCTCTTTTCACCTATTCATTCAACAAACACCAAGTGAGTTCCCACTGTACACAGCAGTGTGGTGGGTAGCAAGCGTACAGGCCCAGCCTCTGCCCTCAAGGGATTTAGTCTAGAAGGGTACCCAGACAATATTCAAGGAATCAATAAATGTGATAATGACATACAATGAAATGAAACAAGAATGGAAAGGATGGGAGGCAGGAGGGAGGCAGGAGGTTCTCGGGGTAACCAGAGAAGGCTTTTTCAAGGAGGAGACCCTAATCATGAAAACAAGGTACCAGGGAAGAACCATTCTGAATGGAGAGAATTAAGTATGAAAGCCCTGAAAAAGGTGCAGTTTGATATATAATAAAGGAGGAGGAAGGAGCAGGGGAAGGAAGAGAGAGAAGAAGAGGAGGAAGAAAAGGAAGGAGGTCACTGGGACTAGAACCCAAAAAGCAAGAGGAAGTGCCCCATGATGATGTTGATGGTAACAACTGTATCACTTATTGTGTGCTAGGCGCAGATCTAAGTGCATATTATCATGTAAACCTCACTGCAGCCCTTCAACGTAGGTACAGCAGTCCCCCCTTACTCAAGGGGATTATATTCTAAGACCTGCAGTAGATGCCTGAAACCACATATAACAGTGAAATATAAATATATATTTATATATATTTATTATATATATATATATATATATAATATAAATACACACACACACTTCCCTGGTGGCTCAGCTGGTAAAGAATCTGCCCGCACTGTGGGAGACTGGGATCAGTCCTAGGTTGGGAAGATCCCCTGGAGAAGGGAAAGGCTACCCACTCCAGTATTCTGGCCTGGAGAATTCCATGGACTGTATAGTCCATGGGGTCACAAAGAGTCAGACACGGCTGAGTGACTTTCAGTTTCACTTTATACATACACACATACACAATGTTTTTACCTATACACACTTACCTAGGGCTTCCCTGGTGGCTCAGAGGTTAAAGCATCTGCCTCCAATGTGGGAGACCTGGGTTCAATCCCTGGGTCGGGAAGATCCCCTGGAGAAGGAAATGGCAATCCACTCCAGTATTCTTGCCTGGAGAATCCCATGGACGGAGAAGCCTAGTAGGTTACAGTCCACGGGGTCGCAAAGAGTCGGACACGACTGAGCGACTTCACCTTACACTTACCTATGATAAAATGTATAAATTAGGTTCAATAAGAGAACATCCAAATTGCTGGCATCACTACTGGTGTGTGCTGGAGCCATTATTAAGTAAAGTAAGGGTGACTTTGGTCACAAGCACTGAGATACTGGGACCACTGATCTGAAAACCAAGACCAGAGCATGCTGAGCAGTGGGATTGCACATGCTATGTGGACATGCTGGACAAAGAGATGATTCATGTCCCATTGGGAAGGTATAAGATTTCATCAAACCACTCACAAAAGCATGAAATTTAAAAACTTATAAGTTATTTCTAGAATTTTCTAGTATTTTTGGACCAAGATTGACCACAGGAAACTGAAACTATGGACAGGAAAATCATGGATAAGGAGAGGCTACTGCGCTGTTTTCTCCTATTTCAATCAGCTTCTGCAAAATAACCACCCCAAAACTGACTCACATACTCACGATGCTGCAAGTGGGCAATTTGGGCTGGGTGGCTGGGGTCTCCTTCCACGCTGCCTCACATCCTCAGTGGCATCAGCCAGCCTTGTCGCCCAGCAACAGTGTCCTGAAAGAACAGAAACCACAAAGAACTTGGCTCAGAACTCAGCAGAGTAGTTGGAAAGATCACCCAGCAGAACTTTCCACTCTGCACAGAGAACCCCCAAAAGAAATCAGTCACACAGGAGTGAATTCTTCCAGGTAGCCAACAAACCGATCCCCAAGGCATCTGGGATGGGTTCCCTGGCTGAAGGAGATGGGACTGGGATCTGGGGTGGCCCCCTAGGCAGGCAGGCCTCAGGAGGGCCTTAGGAGAGGAGAGCGCTCAGCCAGGACTCCAGGCCGCCCACACTGAGGATTCAGACATTTTCAGACAGAAGCTAGACGGGAGCCTTTCTGTTCCAAGGCGTGCTGGTGCCACCTAGCATCTAGCACTGGCGGAGGAGCTGCGGCACCGGAGGCACCGGAGGCACGGCTGCATTCCTCCTGCAGCCAGAGCAGCAATAACAGGACCTGGGAGCCGAGCCGGAAGTCAGAGGACAGACCTACCACTCCAGCTCTGCCCACAGTTGCTGCTGTGACTCTGGACAAAGCTTCCCCTGGTTTCAACCTCAAAGTGAGGTTTACTCAGACTCCCCAAATGCTCGGGACAGGAACTGGACTGGTTCCAACATCCTGTGATTCTAAAACTATTTTGGGGAGGCTGGTTACGGTAAGGGAAGGACCCCTGGTAAATCAATTTACTACTGGTGAAGTTGTTTGAGTCTTGTGCATGTGCACCACACACACACACACACACACACACGAAGATACCACAGGGAGGCAGTCTGTGATCTTCTCTGATGCAATCCCAGGACTTGGCACATGGCAGAGCCCAGCAATATGGTATTTTCCTGTTGAGGAAAATCAGAGATGAGGACTGGTCTCGGGGTGAGTGTAGAAGGCAGGAGGGCAGCAACCATTTGGGGAGATAGTGGACACCCTAAGCCTCACTGGGGCTCCAGGTTGCCTTTCTCAGCTAAGTAGGTACTAAAGACTTGCAAACCCCCAAGGAAGGGGCAGGGCAGCGCCACTGCAGCTGTCAGGAGGGAGCCCGAGGCAGGACGCCTCTCCTCACCACTGTAGCTCACTCCAAGCGCTAACGGATGGACAGAAAGGAGCCTCACTCTCCTGTAACCTCCGTCAGTACCTCCATGCTTCTCCATAAACACAACTGCTTACTATATAAATAAAACACCAGACAAGCTCCAGTACCATGCACACCACTGCCCCCTCTGCCCACATTTAAACAGCCGCCAGCTCTCCCCTGACTCGCAGGCTGCAGGAGGAGCCAGCTCCTCGCAGGTCAGGCTTGGGGAAAGGTGATCTCAGGCCTGTGAGCGATGCTGACCTGGGAGGCACCAGGGAGGCACCTCGGAGCCTTCTTCAGATCCCAGTGCAACAAAGGGAGACTGCCTGACAGACACTTGACTCGACTTTGAGGAAAAGTGATTTTTCTTCGTGTCATGAGCCCTTCCTATCCGAGCTCACCTATGTTCCCACACGATGAGGTGGGAGAGATTCCTGCAGATGCAGATGACAAAACTCAGATGATTGATAAGTGGCTTTCCCCAGGGTCACCCCGTAATTTGGAGTTAGAACAGAGACTGGAATTGGGGTTTCCTGACACTCCCCAAGGAGGACTCTTCAATCAACAGCAAGAGATTAACTGGCAATCCTTTTCAGGACTGCTTGGACATTTGAAAAAGAGAAGATTAACCCTAATGGGTAAAATTTAAAAATATCAGACCACACAGCAGGTGAGCCAGCCTAGATCTGTTTGACTATGGAATCAATCCAGAACTCTCCATATCATCCTGTTTGTGAAAGGGCAGCCTGAGGGTGAAGGATGGGCCTCTTTCAGTGAGAAGTCATCTCTGAGTTCTCTGGTCCTCAGAAGCAGAAACGGAATTCTGAAGCCCCACCAACTGCAGCTTCTGAGCCTCAAATCTTGCCTTTAAGAGAACTCACATTCTCCTCCCCATCCCCCCAACACACACAAAGTAGCATTTGTCCCTCTTACTGGATGCAAAAGACAAAAGTGTAAAGAGAAGCGCACGTTTGCTTTCCCCATTTGTAACAAATCATCAGGACTTCCCTTGTGGTCCAGTGGTTAAGAATCTGCCTTCCACTGCAGGAGATGCGGGTTCGACCCCTGGTTGGGGGAACTAAGATGCCACACGCCTTGGGGCAACTAAGCCTGCACACCACAACTGCTGAGCTTGCACAGCTAAGCCTGCAATGCCACAACTCTGCTCTGGAGCCTGCGTGCCATGCGCCACAATGGAAGAGCCCACACGCCACAACGAGGATCGCACATGCCACAACCAAGACCCAACACAGCAAATACATACATAAATATTTGCAAAGACTATCAGGGAGACTCAGCTTTCAAGAAGAGAGTACAGGGAACTTAATGCTTGCTAGGTTTCTAGCAAAGTCATCCTCTTTTTAAAGAGCACAGAACCAGAGAGGGATACAAGGCCGAAAGAAGAAACGTGAACTTGCTAGAGGCTGAGAGTCACCTCTGCTGCCCTCAGTTGCCCCTGGTGGCTAGAGGACAGTGATTAGAAGATCTGTTCCATGTTGAACATGGAACCTCTCAGGTACCCGTGTACCCTCAATGGGTGAGTTACCAAATAGGTCCATGGTGCCCTTCCAACCAGGTCCTCAGGTCACCCTCCTAGCCTCACCATCCATCAGCTGGCTCAGGATAAATTGGAGGATGTCATTCAGACCACAGTATTAATGAACAAAATGACCTAATGTGAGATCCCGTCTTGTTAATTCATCTATTTTAACAGCAGTTTGGGGTGAAAACAGAAGAAGCCACAGACACAGGAGTTCTTCATGCAGGGTGGTAAGGCCCAGGGGGAGATGAATACCTTTGGCCAAGAGGCTGTTTCTTTAAAAGACCCTTACATCAACCCTTGCCTATGCATCAGACAGCTCTTGTACGATAGGACAAGTAGAATATATACCCTTTTTTTTTTTTTGTTCCCTGCGGATAACAAATTGGCTTTCTTGTCCCATTTTAAAGGTGGATAAACTGAGGCTCTCCCCAAAGTCAACAGGCAATTATGTGGCCAAGAGCCAAGATTCAAACCCAAGATGCCCAATTCCAGGACCCAAAATGTTCTAGGCTACATTCCTTCTACAACCCACTGAAAAAGCCCTGAATGAATTTAGAGACAAGAGATCTGGTTCTGAAAACTACAAGTTTCTTACTGGGAAACTTTTTTTTCCTCTGATTCTCTGTGTATGAAATAAAGAGGTTGGCCAGGAGATTTCTTAGGTCTTTACATATTTCCAAATTGGTGATTCTCTTCTGGAAGAACATGTACTCATTTGACTCCTAAATGCTCTTGAGGCTTTCACTCAAGCTATCAATAAGAAATCTTTTTTTGAGTTGATGTGTTTGAAACCAGGCCAATCAGCTCTTCAAAAGGATAATTAAAGGGCTTCCCTTGTGGCTCAGTGGTAAGGAATCCATCTGCCAAAGTAGGGGACTTGGGTTTGATCCCTGGTCCAGGAAGACCCCACATGCCTCAGAGCAACTAAGTCCACGTGCCACCACTACTGAGTCTGTGTTCAGGAATCTGGGAGTGTAATGACTGAAGCCCACAAGGCTAGAGATGGTGTTCTCTAGCCACAGCAATGAGAAGACTGAACACCTCAACTAGAGAAAAAGTCCACACAGCAGTGAAGACCCGGCATGGGCAAAAATAAATAAATAAATAAATTTATTTTTTTTTAATGGACTGAAAACCTACTGACTAGCTAAGTATTAGCAAACCACAAACATAGTTGGAAGGTGGGGGACAGGGAAAGTAAGCAGGTGGCAGGGAAGGAATCTGAAGGATAAGATAATAAAGCCTTTGACTGTAGATCACAACAAACTGGAAAATTCTGAAAGAGATGGGAATACCAGACCACCTGACCTGCCTCCTGAGAAACCTGTATTCACGTCAAGAAGCAACAGCTACAACCAGACATGGACAATGGACTGGTTCAAAATTGGAAAAGGAGTACATCAAGGCTGTATATTGTCACCCTGCTTATTTAACTTATATGCAGAGTACATCATCCAAAATGCCAGGCTGAATGAAGCACAAGCTAGAATCAAGATTTCTGGGAAAAATATCAATAACCTCAGATATACAGATGATACCACCTTTATGGCAGAGAGTAAAGAACTAAAGAGCTTCTTGATGAAGAGGAGAGTGAAAAGTCTGGTTTAAAACTACTTAGCAATCACAAAACTAAGATCATGGCACCCAGTCTCATCACTTCATGGCAAATAGATGGGACAACAATGGAAACAGTAAAAGACTTTATTTTCTTGGGCTCCAAAATCACTGCAGATGGTGACTGCAGCCATGAAGTTAAAATACATTTGCTCCTTGGAAGAAAAGCTATGATGAATCTACATAGCAATTAAAAATCAGAGACATTACTTTGCCAACAAAGGTTCATATAGTCAAAGCTATGGTTTTTCCAGTAGTCATGTACAAATGTGAGAGTTGGACCATAAAGAAGGCTGACCACTGAAGAATTTATTCTTTTGAACTGTGGTGTTGAAGAAGGCTCTTGAAAGTCCCTTGGACTGTAAGGAGATCAAACCAGTCAATCCTGAAGAAAATCAGTCCTGAGTATTCATTGGAAGGACTGATGCTGAAGCTCCAATACTTTGGCCACCTGATGCGAAGAGCTGACTCATTGAAAAAGACTCTGATGCTGGGAAAGATCAAAGGCAGGAAGAGAAGGGGATGACAGAGGATGAGATGGTTGGATGGCACCACCAACTCAATGGACATGAGTTTGAGCAAGCTCTGGGAGATGGTGAAGGACAGGGAAGGCTGTCATGCCGCAGTCCATGGGGTCACAAAGAGTCAGACACAACTGAGCTACTGAACAACAAAGGAGATAAGAAAGAGCCGTGTGCTCGATTTATGCCCCAACTCCTGAGCCAGGCGTTCACTGTGCCCCCACTGCCTGCCCGTGACCTTCCTCACCACGCCCAGAGCCTGCAACTGAGGCCAACAGGTTTCTTGCCATCCTAAACAACCTCTGTGCCTTTGGCCAGGCCACATTCTCTACCTAGAACACCTGCTCAAAACCCAAAGTTCAAATTCAGATCCCTCAACCACTTCTTGCATAAAGATTTCCCTAGTCACGAATTTTCAAATCTCTTTGCATACCACCTACAGAACTCAATACAGACTCACCTCTAGGTTCTCATAGTTGTTTTTTTTTTTTTTTCCAATCATTCCTGACAGAATATCTGAGCCTGATATCAGAGGTCATGAAGGATTCAACTTTAGGTCATTCTAGGGTCAGTGACAGTAGCAGACTAGCTCATAAGAATGTTCTACCTTCTAATCCTGACTACAAATCTAGGATGCAGAGATAGAGGGAGTATTTCTTCTGCCTCTCCCATGCCATGAGGTCTCTGTCTTGTCTTCCCACTCTTGCCTCCCCTATAGGTAAAGACCTGAGGATGATCCAAATGTCAAAGTGCCAGACAAATCAGTGGTTCTTGAGGGCCTATGTCCTAAAAGAGATACAGTCTCTCTCTTTCATTTCCTCCTTCCATGAGGTCAGCCAGCACACTAAATTGAGGCTCACCTCATGGAGAAAGCCACCCTCTCATTTGTTCCCCTTTCTTTCTCCTACTTTGGCTCATGGGGCTCAGTTATAAATAAGTTATTCTTGTTCCCATCCTGCTGATGCTCCTTGTGGCACTAGACTAGGAGAACAGAGCAAGGGAATTGGGAAGTGGAGGCCCACAAAGGGTAGAAGTGATTGCCCATGTGGGATGCAGGCATTCCTGATTTCTATGTCCATTATACCAAAATGCCCAACTTAATTTGTATTTTTATCCCCATTTTATAGATAAACAAACAGAGGCTCAGAAAAGTTAAGCCATCTCCCCAAAGACGCACTGTTAACAAGAGACAGAACTAAGTATTCCAAACCCAGATCAGATTCCCAGTGCACTGTAATTAATAACCAAGATAGCCTGGTCTCTGGGAATGTGACATGCAGGGCATATGATTTTCCAGAACACTCCTGTCTCACAAACTCCCTCAGAGTCTCAGGTTGTACCTCCAGCTACTTAAACTTTCCAGCCTCCTCCCCTTCCAGTTCCTCCACAGGCACCCCGTCCAAACACTGACACAGAGCCTAGGAGAAGAACTGGCTACCACGCTGCCACTGGCCCCACTCTAATTATAGCTAAACAGCCTGCACCAAGCCTGTAGACAAACCACACCAGAGGCGCATCAATCTCTGCCCTAGCTGGCTCCCACCATGGGCATGTTCACACGATTGTGCCCAAAGGGGCCCTACCTGAACCCCTGATGTGGGAGGGATGCACCCAGCCCCGTCTCACTGCTTATTTTTAATTAGAAGTTCCATTAAAACCACTATAGCAATGAGGTGCACCCCAGGCTACACACTTCAGAACAATTAGCACACCCCTTGCGTGGCTAAAATGGCCTCAGCCCTGGTCCAGGCAACATAATTGCACCAAAACATACAGCCTGCCAGGAGGCTCCCAATTTAAGTGGAAGAAACAATTAGCTATACAATCTATGGGGCAGTCAGAGCTGTAGGAAATTCTTCAGTATACATAATTTAAAAGTTTACCGGGGTGGGATGAGATATATGGACATTATCTATTGCCTGTGGCTCAGTCAGCAAACCTCTATCCCCCATGCCATTAATGCTGTGTGTGTTGAGGTGGAGGCGAGAGGGAGGCTAAGACACCTGGTGCATTAAAGGGACCTGTTATATTGAGTTGGCCAAAAAGTTCCTCTGGGTTTTTCTGTAACATGCTATGGAAGAACTTGAATAAATTTTTGGCCAACCCAATAATTCCATGTCTGGTTCATTGTGGACCCGAACATCCCATTCCTGGAATGTGGGAAATAATCAGTCGGGCAAAGAGGTTAGAGAGTCCCCACCTACATTGCTGCCACTTTCAGAATCCCAAGTCACTAATTAAAACCTACCCCTAAGATACCTCCTGGCTGAGTCATCCTGGTGGGTCTAAGGAATAAATAAAATGAGCAAATGAGAAGACCAGAAAGACCTCTCTGAACACCAGGAGAGCTACGGAAAACCACCAGAGGCTCTCTGGCCTCTGTGTGAAGCCACACTTGAATTCCATAGCCAGAAGCATCTCATCTGCATTGCGCCTTCCTCGGGCGGCACTGCCGCTATAATTAATATTCAACTGGCATTTCCACTGCACACTCAAAGCCTGTTCTCTCAGCCTTTTCAAATCCAATTCAGACCAAAGTCATCTTTGCCCTTGCATTTCAGTTTGGGCGGCAGTGATAGGATTCCCGCTTATGGTTTATTAACTTTTATTGAACAGCCAGGGAGCCCTGCGTGAGAGCAGTTGCCACTAGGTCTCTGACTCCCAAACTAAAATTAACAAGCCAGCAGGACACCAATTCTGGGGCAGGAAGGAGGCCCTTTCAGTGATAATTATTATTTATGATTTTTTTCATGCAAAATTATGGATGCAGCAGAGGCTTCTGAGGCTTTGAAAAAAGGGGCGGTCAGACTAATAGAAGGCAGCCACTGTTTGATCACTCACTTGAAAGTCTCCACAATCACCCTCCAAGTTTCTTCATCTGTGGATCTAGAGGCAGCGGCAAAGTATAAGGAGGACTTGATTCGAGTCCTGAGCTAATCCACTGCACAACCTTCTGCAAATTATTCCCCCTCTCGGGGACTCAGCCTCTTACACTCAAGAGGACAGTTAAATGGGATCACGGTGGTCAGTCCATCACCCTGGGGAGATGTGGGCAGGATGCGGACGGCAGATTCTCTCGCCTGCATTACCCACAGCAGCTATCATTCTACCTGATTCATGTGGCAGGCTCTCCCCCAAGATTCTGTTGAAAAAAATTCTTTTTGATCTGTAGACTACAAATTTGAAGCTACTAGGTGATACCTAAAATCCTTCATAGCTGTGGAGCCTACGAAGTAGGAAGAACTGAAATGGTGCAAGGAAACTGCTACCCTAGAAGAGAGCAGCTATGCATTTTGAGTGATGAAGAGACATGAGGGCCAAGGAAAAGGTCAACATGGCACCACAGAGAAGCAGAGAAAACACCCAGAGAGGATATTAATGACTGTAGATACAGAAACTCAGAGCGCAGGGGGTGCTGAGAACTGATTTGAGCGATGTGCAGGTGTTCTTTAATAACGAAGATGGCTCAGCATCATTCTATGGCAGATTTCCTGGGCAGATGGAAGGCCCCCTGGTCCAGGCTGACAAGTCCAGACCAATAAGACTTTCTACCTCTTCTCTCTTGAACGGGTGCATTGCTCACACATGCAAGCATTGAAAATAGGGAAAGTGTCAGCTGCTTGACTGAAAATCTTCTAAAGACAAAATCTGAAACCTAAAAGAAATCTCTATAGGTCCTCCAGGATGAAAACAAATGATTCTGGTTAATGAAAGCCTGACAGACCCACATAACCAATGACGACAGTCATTTAACTTTTGAAACATAAAAAGAGAATATCAGCTCAACTTCCAATTAAATGAGATGGACTGACATACATATTTATCTCCACTTTCTCCTGAATCCCCACTGGAATATGAGTTAAGAGAGTAGAAGGTATAAATCCTCAAGAACAAATCAAAAGGGAGAGAAATAAAGCCAAAGAACAGTCAACAAAACTTAAGAAAATGGAAAGGAAATAAAGGAAGGGTAACTGGATTACATTTCAGCTTTCTTCTTTCTGCTAAGGACCCACAGGGTGAGAAACCAACATGAATCTATGCAATACCTACCAATAGCCCTCAGAGGCTTGGGAATTAGAAGCACCAAGTAACTCTGAAAACAGGGGTCCACAGAGTAGAGCTGAAAACAAGGTGTTGCAAAGTCTGAGCCAGGTCCCCTCCCTGAACCAGTGCAGACATGGAACTTCCATTCTCCAAACCAGGCAGGAGTTGAAATGAAGATTCTGCAAGAGGTAACATGAGCAGAGAACAGGCTGAGAACAAGGTCCTCCCTGATCAAAAGTTTAGGCTCTTAGCTCTTAGAATACAGGCAATTCCAAAACCAAGCACGAGATCAGAGAACTCTTTTTTTGGAAAGCTGATTAGTCCAAGAGAAGAGATTCTTCAAGTACTACCTCAAAAGAAACCAGGCAGAAGATCTGGAAGCAACATAAGTGTCCATCAACAGATGACTGGGTAAAGATGACGTGGGGGATATATATACATCTGATCCTTTGTAACCTACCAGGTTCCTCTGTCCATAGAATTTTCCAGGCAAGAATACTAGATTGGGTTGCCACTTCCTACTCCAGGGATCTTCCTGACCCAGGAATCAAACCTGTGTCTCTGGTGTCTGTTGCACTGGCAAGCAGATTCTTTATCACGAGCACCACTTGGGAAGCCCCATACACATATACACACACCCACAATGTAATAGTACTCAGCCGTTTAAAAAAAAAAAAGAACAAAATTTTGTCATTTGCAGCAATGTGGATGGATTTGGAGGACATCATGCTGACAAAGGTCCATATAGTCAAAGCTGTGGTTTTTCCAGTAGTCATGTATGGATATAAGAGTTGGACCATAATGAAGGCTGAGCACCAAAGAATTGATGGTTTCAAACTGTGGTGCTGGATAAGACCCTTGAGAGTCCCTGGGATTGCAAGGAGATCAAACCAGTCAATCCTGAAGGAGATCAACCCTGTCACTGGAAGGACTAATGCTAATGCTGAAGCTCCAATACTTTGGGCACCTGATGCCAAAAGCTGACTCATTGGAAAAGACTATGATGCTGGGAAAGACTGAGGGCAGGAGGAGAAGAGGCTGAGAGAAGGATGAGATGGTGGTATGGCATCACCAACTCAATGGACATGAGTTTGAGAAAACCTCAGAAATAGCAAAGAACAGGGAAACAGGGGTCACAAAGAGCTGGACACAACTGAGTGACTGAATTGCATGGTACGTGAAGTAAGTCAGAGGAAGACAAACACTATGTGATATCACTTCTATGTGGAATCTAAAAGACACAACAAACTAGTGAATCGAGCAAAAAAAGAAGCACTCACAGATATAGAGAACAAACTAGTGGTTACCAGCGGGGAGAAATGGCAGGGGGGTTGGGGGGGAACAGAGGGGGTTAGAAAGTACAAACTCTTGGGTGTAAGACAGGCTCAAGGATCTAGGTACAACACAGAGAATATAATAACTGTAAAAGGAAAGTAACTTTTAAAATTGTATAAAATAGCTTAATTTTTTAAAAAGCCAGGTCATAATTTTAAAAGCTCACTGTGTTTAAGACCCACTGTTTCCCTCTGCCCTAAGCTCCAATACTTTGGGCACCTGATGCCAAAAGCTGACTCATTGGAAAAGACTATGATGCTGGGAAAGACTGAGGGCAGGAGGAGAAGAGGCTGAGAGAAGGATGAGATGGTGGTATGGCATCACCAACTCAATGGACATGAGTTTGAGAAAACCTCAGAAATAGCAAAGAACAGGGAAACAGGGGTCACAAAGAGCTGGACACAACTGAGTGACTGAATTGCATGGTACGTGAAGTAAGTCAGAGGAAGACAAACACTATGTGATATCACTTCTATGTGGAATCTAAAAGACACAACAAACTAGTGAATCGAGCAAAAAAAGAAGCAGACTCACAGATATAGAGAACAAACTAGTGGTTACCAGCGGGGAGAAATGGCAGGGGGGTTGGGGGGGAACAGAGGGGGTTAGAAAGTACAAACTCTTGGGTGTAAGACAGGCTCAAGGATCTAGGTACAACACAGAGAATATAATAACTGTAAAAGGAAAGTAACTTTTAAAATTGTATAAAATAGCTTAATTTTTTAAAAAGCCAGGTCATAATTTTAAAAGCTCACTGTGTTTAAGACCCACTGTTTCCCTCTGCCCGAGAGAGTCATAGCCCAACCCTTTTCTATTTGGAATTCCACCACCATCACCAGCTGGACTCCACCAGGAATATGGTAAATGGAGACCTTAATTGAGTCTACCCCCATCTCGTTGGCAGGGGAGGATGAGAGAAACCAGTAACACACTTTATTATGATAGGTTTTGCTGAGTGTAGCTGCACAAGTTTGCCTGGAAAATACCATGGATGGAGGAGCCTGGTGGGATGCAATCCATAGGGTCGCAAAGAGTCGGACATAACTGAGCAACTTCACTTTCACTTTTCACTTTCATGCATTGGAGATGGAAATGGCAACCCACTCCAATGTTCTTGCCTGGAGAATCCCAGGGANAAGTTTGCCTGGAAAATACCATGGATGGAGGAGCCTGGTGGGATGCAATCCATAGGGTCGCAAAGAGTCGGACATAACTGAGCAACTTCACTTTCACTTTTCACTTTCATGCATTGGAGATGGAAATGGCAACCCACTCCAATGTTCTTGCCTGGAGAATCCCAGGGACGGGGGAGCCTGGTGGGCTGCTGCCTATGGGGTCACACAGAGTTGGACACGACTGATGAGATTTAGCAGCAGCAGCAGCAGCAGCTGTACGAGTACAGGGTGAGGGTGAAACGGCACAGAGTAAGAGAGTTTCTTTTTTTAATATTGAAGATTTGTGGTTTAAAAAAAAGAGATACAAAGGTGGTTTGCAAGGAAGAATTACTCTAGGAAGAAGAACAAGTTGTATAAAGGTGTGTCTATCTTCTAATTGCCAAGGACAGTCTTCAGTTAAACATCACTTCTCCTGGACACTCCCTGGAGCTGTATCTACTCAGGAGATGGACCAAACTTCCACGTCCTTCCTCAAAGGGGCCTCAGGAAAGAAGAGAGGCTGCCATATCCAGAAACCCCAGTTATCTGTCTGCATCCCATCAGCATGTCTTAGTTGAGAATTGCTCTTTTTTAAAATGGTCAGGGACTTCCCCAGTGGTCCAGGGGCTGATAGTCCATGCTCTCCAAACAGGGGACATGATCCTTGGCCAGGGAACTAGAACTCACATGCCACAGCTGAGAGTTTGCATGCCACAACTAAAGATCTTACATGTCACAACAAAGACTGAAGATCCTGCATGCAACAGTTAAGACCTGGCACAGCCAAGCAGATAAATAAATAGATTTAAATGGCCAAAATGCTACGTTCCCACGAATGAAACCACTTGCCAGTAACCACCATAGACACATCAGTGCCTTTGCATGCAGTGTAACAACTCTTTGTGGCATTCTATGAGGAGACAATTTTACCCCTTTTCTTGCATTTTAAATTAGGACTAGGCAACAAATGTTTGTGAGGATGTGGAGAAAAGAGAACTCTCACCGGTGAAAATGTAAATTGGCAGAGCCAGCACTTGCCTGGTGGCTTAGTGGTAAAGAATCCACCTGCCAATTCAGGAGGCTTGGGTTTGATCCCAGGTCCAGGAAGATCCCACACACCATGAGGGAACTAAATTCATGCACCACAACTGAGTCTGTGCTCCAGAGCCCAGGAGCCACAAATACTGAGCCCCCATGTGCAACTACTGAAGCCCGTGAGTCCCAGAGCCCATGCTCTGCAACAAGAGAAGCCACTATAATGAGAAGCCGAGCACCAAAACTAGAGAGTACCCCCGCTCCCTGCAGCTAGAGAGAGCCCATGGAGCGACAAAGACCCAGCACAGCTGAAAATACATACATAAAATTATGGGGGGGGGGGGCGGAATTGTCACAGCCACAGTGGAAAACAGTAGGGAGATTTCTCAACAACTAAAAACAGCACTACCATCAGTTCAGTTCATTCGCTCAGTCACGTCCAACTCTTTGTGACTCCATGGACTGCAGCATGCCAGGATTTCCTGTCTATCACCAGCTCCTGAAGTTGCTCAAACTCATGTCCATTGAGTCACTGATGCCATCCAACCATCCCCATGAACAGCACTACCATATGACCCAGAAATTTCTTTCTAGGATATATATCCAAAAAAATAAACATTAATTTGAAAAGATACATGCACCCCAATGTTCATAGCAGTACTATTTACAATAGTCAAGGTAAGGAAGCAACCTAAATGTCGAGTGACAGAGGAGTGAATAAGAAGATGCAGTAAACCTGAAGAAAAAGAACAAAGCATAACCTTCCCAGACTTCACACGATACTACAAATCTATGAAAACAGTGTGGTATGGCCACAAAAGCAGACATGTGGATCTATGAAACAGAATACAGAGTGCAAAAATAAACCTACACACCTGGAGCCAATTAATCTTTAACAAAGGAAATGAAAATATACAATGGAGTTAAGACAGTTGCTTCAGTAAGTGGTGTTGGAAAAGTTGGGCAGATGCATGTAAATTAATGAAGTTAGAACACACCACCCACCTCTTCATGGATAACAGCCTTGTCATGGTGAAGGGGCTTGGGCAACGAAATGAAGCTGTGAACCATGCTGTGCAGGACCTCCCAAGATGGATGGGTCATAGTGAAGGGCTTTGAAAAACATGAACCAATGAAACTGGAGCTGATTATACAGAGTGAAGTAAGACAGAAAGAAAAACACCAATACAGTATACTAACGCATATGTATGGAATTTAGAAAGAAGTAATGATAACCCTGTATGCGAGACAGCAAAAGAGACACAGATGTATTGAACAGTCTTTTGGACTCTGTGGGAGAGGGCGAGGGTGGGATGATTTGGGAGAATGGCATTGAAACATGTATATTATCATATGTGAAATGAATCGCCAGTCCAGGTTCGATGCATGACACAGGGTGCTCAGGGCTGGTGCACTGGGACTACCCAGAGGGATGGGATGGGAAGGGAGGTGGGAGGGGGCGTTAGGATGGGGAACACATGTACACTCATGGCAGATTCAAGTCAATGTATGGCAAAACCAATACAATATTGTAAAGTAAAATAATTAATTTTTTTAAAAAAACATGATCCAAGAACCCCATAAACAGTATGAAAAGGCAAAAAGATATAACACTGGAATATGAGCCCCCAGGTTGAAAAGTGTCCAATATGCTACTGGGGAAGAGCAGAGGGCAATTACTAGTAACTCCAGAAAGAATGAATAGGCTGGGTCAAAGCAGAAATGACACCCAGTGTCTGGCTGTGAAAGCAAAGTCTGATACTGTAAAGAACAATATTGGATAGGAACCTGAAATGTCAGGCCCATGAATCAACACAAATTGGACGTAGTCAAGCAGAAGACGATAGTGAACATCAACATCTTAGGAATCAGTGAACCAAAATGGACAGGAATGGATGAATTTAATTTAGATGACATTGTATCTACTACTTTGGGCAAGGATCCCTTAAAAATGGAATAGCCCTCATAGTAAACAAAAGAATCTGAAATGTAGTACTTGGGTGCAATCACACAAAGGACAGAATGATCTCAGTTCATTTCTAAGGCAAACCACTCAATGTTACAATAAACCAAGCCTATACCCCAACCACTAGTGGCAAAAAAGCTGAAGTTTAACTGTTCTATGAAGACCTATAAGATCTTCTAGTGTGTACATGCATGTTAAGTCACTTCAGTCATATCCGACTCTTTGTGACCCCATGGACTGTAGCCTGGCAGGCTTTTCTGTCCATGGAATTCTCCAGGCAAGAATACTGGAGTGGGTTGTCATGCCCTCCTTTAGGGAATCTCCCTGACCCAGAGATTGAACCTGTACCTCTTGTATCCCCTGCACTGGCAGGCGGGTTCTTTACCATTAGGACCATCTATGGAATAACAGGCAAGTTTGGCCTTGAAGTACAAAATAAAGCAAAGCAAAGGCTAACAGAATTTGGTCAAGAGAACACACTGGTCACAGTAAACACCCCTTTCCAACAACTCAAGAGATGACTCTACACATGGATATCACCAGATGGTCAATACCAAAATCAGATTGATATATTCTTTGCAGCTGAAGATGGAGAAGCACTACACAGTTAAGTAAGGGAACACAGCCCCACCTATCAGCATAAATTTGGACTAAAGATTTACTGAGCATGGCCTTTCCCACCAGAGTAAGACCCAGTTTTGCCACAGACAGTCCCTCCCATCAGGAAGCTTGCACAAGCCTCTTATCCTCATCCATCTGATAGCAGAGAAAATGAAAACCACAGTTAAAAAAAAAAAAAAGATCACATGGATCACACCTTTATGTAACTTAATGAAACTATGAGCTATGCCATGTAGTGCAACCCAAAACAATAGGTCATGGTGGAGGGTTCTGACAAAATGTGTTCCACCAGAGAAGAGAATGGCAAAGCACTTCAGCATTCTTGCCTTCAGAACCCCAGGAACTGTATGAAAATGCAAAAAGAAACAACACTGAAAGATGATCTTCCCAGGTTGGAAATGTCTGATATGCTTCTGGGGAGGAACAGAGAAATAGCTCCAGAAGGAATAAACAGGCTGAGCCAAAGTGGAAATGACACCCAATTGTGGATGTATCTGGTGGTGAAGGCAAAGTCCAATGCTGTAAAGAACAATATTGCACTAGGAACCTGAAATGTTAGCTCCATGAATCAAGGCAAATTGGATGTAGTCTAGCAGGAGATGGCAAGAGTGAACATCGATGTTTTAGGAATCAGTGAACTAAAATGGACTGGAATGGGTGAATTTAAATCAGATGACCGTTGTATCTACTACTGTGGGAAGAATACCTTAGGAGAAATGGAGTTGCCCTCATAGTCAACGAGAGTCCAAAATGCAGTTCTTCGGTACAATCTCAAAAATGATAGAATGATCTCAATCCGTTTCCAAGGAAAACCATTCAATATCAGAGTAATCCAAGTCTCTGCCCCAACCACTAATGCTGAAGAAGCTGAAGTTGAACCTTTGTATGAAGACCTATAAGGACTTCTAGAACCCACACCAAAAAAAGATGTATTTTCATGATATGGGACTAGAATGCAAAGGTAGGAAGTCAAGATACCTAGAGTAACAGGCAAGTTTGGCATTGGAATACAAAATGAAGCAGGGCAAAGGCTAACAGTTTCATCAAGAAAATGCACAAGTCATAGCAAACACCTCTTCCAACAACACAAGAGATGACTCTACCCATGGAAATCAACAGGTGGTCAATACCTAAATCAGATTGATTATATTCTTTGCAGCTGAATATAGAGAAGCTCTATACAGTCAGCAAAAACAAGACCTGGAGCTGACTGTGCTCAAATCATAAACTCCTTACTGCAAATTCACACTTAAGTTGAAAAAAGTAGGGAAAACCACTAGACCTTCAGGTATGACCTAAATCAAATCCCTTATGATTATACAGTGTAAGCGACAAATAGATTCAAGGGATAAATCTCATAGACAGATTGCCAGAAGAACTATGGATGGAACTTTGCAAACACTATATAGGAGGTGGTAACACAAGCTGGAATCAAGATTGCTGGGAGAAATATCAATAACCTCAGATATGCAGATAACACCACCCTTATGGCAGAAAGTGAAGAGGAGCTAAAAAGCCTCTTGATGAAAGTCAAAGAGGAGAGCGAAAAAGTTGGCTTAAAGCTCAACATTCTCAAAACGAAGATCATGGCATCTGGTCCCATCACTTCATGGGAAATAGATGGGGAAACAGTGGAAACAGTGTCAGATTTTATTTTGGGGGGCTCCAAAATCACTGCAGATGGTGACTGCAACCATGAAATTAAAAGACACTTACTCCTTGGAACAAAAGTAATGACCAACCTAGATAGCATTTTCAAAAGCAGAGACATTACTTTGCCGACTAAGGTCAGTCTAGTCAAGGCTATGGTTTTTCCTGTGGTCATGTATGGATGTGAGAGTTGGACTGTGAAGAAAGCTGAGTGCCGAAGAATTGATGCTTTTGAACTGTGGTGTTGGAGAAGACTCTCGAGAGTCCCTCGGACTGCAAGGAGATCCAACCAGTCTATTCTGAAGGAGATCAACCCTGGGAATTCTTTGGAAGGAATGATGCTAAAGCTGAAACTCCAGTACTTTGGCCACCTCATGCGAAGAGTTGACTCACTGGAAAAGACTCATGCTGGGAGGGATTGGGGACAGGAGGAGAAGGGGACGACTGAGGATGAGATGGCTGGATGGCATCACGGACTCGATGGACGTGAGTCTGAGTAAACTCCGAGAGATGGTGATGGACAGGGAGGCCTGGCGTACTGTGATTCATGGGGTCGCAAAGAGTCAGACACGACTGAGTGACTGAACTGAACTGAACCAAAACCATCCCCAAGAAAAAGAAAAGCAGCAAGGCAAAATGGTTGTGTTAGGAGGCCTGACAAAGAGCTGAGAAAAGAAGAGAAGTGAAAGGCAAAGGAGAAAAGGAAAGATACACCCATCTCAATGCAGAGTTCTAAAGAGTAGCAAGGAAAGATAAAGTCTTCCTTTGTGATCAGTGCAAAGAAATAGAGGAAAACAATAGAATGGGAAAGACTAACTAAATCTTCAAGAAAATTGGTGATTCCAAGGGAGTATTTCCTGCAAAGATGGGCACAATAAAGGAGAGTAACTATAAGGACCTAACAGAAGCAGAAGAGATTAAGAAGAGGTGACAAAAATACACAGAAGAATTGTACAAAAAAGGTCATAATGACCTGGATAACTACGATGAAATGATCACTCACCTAGAGCCAGACAGCCTGGAGTATGAAGTCAAGTGGCCCTTAGGAAGAATTACTATGAACAAAGCTAGTGGAGGTGAGAGAACTACAGCTGAGCCATTTCAAATTCTAAAAGATGAAGCTGCTAAAGTGCTACATTCAATATGCCAGCAACTTTGAGAAACTCAGCAGTGGCCACAGGTCTGGAAAAGGTTAGTTTTCACTCCAAAAGAGCAATGCCAAAGAATGTTCAAACTACTGCACAACTGCACGCATTTCATATGCTAGCAAGGTAATGGTCAAAATCCTTCAAGGTAGGTTTCAACAATACATGAACCAAGGGCTTCCAGATGTACAAGCTGCATTTAGAAAAGTCAGAGGAAGCAGAGATCAAACTGCCAACATCATTTGGATCATAGAAAAAGCAAGAGAGTTCCAGAAAAACATTGACTTCTTCATCAACTATGCTAAAGCCTTTGATTGTGTGGTTCACAACAAACTGTGGAAAATTCTTACAGAGATGGGAATACCAGAACTCCTAACTTGGAGAAATATCAATAACCTCAGATATGCAGATGACACCACCCTTATGGCAGAAAGTGAAGAAGAACTAAAAAGCCTCTTGAAGAAAGTGTAAGAGGAGAGTGAAGAAGAGTGAAAAAGTTGGCTTCAAGCTCAATGTTCAGAACATGAAGATCATGGCATCCGGTCCCATCACTTCATGGGTAATAGATGGGGGAACAGTGGAAACAGTGTCACACTTTATCTTGGGGGGCTCCAAAATCACTGCAGATGGTGATTGCAGCCATGAAATTAAAAGACGCTTACTCCTTGGAAGGAAAGTTATGACCAACCTAGATAGCATATTCAAAAGCAGAGACATTACTTTGCCAACATTACTTTGCCCATCTAGTCAAGGCTAGAAAAGGAGAGAAGGAGAACATGTTTCAATGCCATTCTCCCACATCATCCCACCCTCTCCCTCTCCCACAGAGTCCAAAAGTCCGTTCTATACATCTGTGTCTCTTTTGCTGTCTCGCATACAGGGTTATCATTACCATCTTTCTAAACTCCATATATATATGTTAGTATACTGTATTGGTGTTTTTCTTTCTGGCTTACTTCACTCTGTATAATAGGCTCCAGTTTCATCCACCTCATTAAAACTAATTCAAATGTATTCTTATTACTGGCTGAGTAATACTCCATTGTGAGCCACCATTTTAATCTCACTCCCAAGCACCAACCCTGCCCTTTCCCCAGGGGCTAGGAAAGGCCACTACTGAGGCTAGGTCTCTAATGCTTGTGGCCAGGAGCTATGAAAGGCTTCCACAAGGGTCAAATCTCTCATACCCACAGCCACTTCCCTACCTGTCTTGCCACCTGCAGGAATACCTCTCTTGCAGCTGCTGACTCCCCAATGCACCAGTGGCCACTAGGGCTCTCAAGACCCCAGCAGCTTTGCTGTCTCTATGCCCTGTCCTCACCAGGGCAGGCCCAGGTGATCCATGGAAGCTTCAAGAGCAGATCCCTGTGGGTGGCCCCCTACAGAGGTGAAGGTAAAGGCACCCCTAGGGGCCATGCAACTAAGGAAGAAGAACTGAAATCTCTACTTGCAGCTGCACAAACCACGAATTGATACCCTCATGATCAACTTACTAAAAACTCAGCACCTACAAAATATATGAATGCATGAGTACTCCAGCAGTCAAGATGGATCTACTCTTAGCAACTGTGTACGTTGTGGGGCCATATACATGGGTTTGGGCCAGGCTAAAGTCACATCCGCCTCCATAAGACCTACAACAGGTCCAGATCCATGGTTACTGCAATCTTGGGACCTGACTTCAGTGGATCTACTCAGGTGGCCGAGTGAAAGCAGCCTCTGGCAGATACCAGTGCAAGTAACAGGCATAACCAACAGCTAAAGTGCAGCAAGAGCCCTGCCAAAGCCAGCACGATCTGAAAGCTCACACAGAGGGTGAAAGGCGACACAACAGAGCACTCCCACAGTGAACAGCTCCAGAGGAGGAATACTCAGCAGCTTCCCTCCCAGCAGGAGTGCTCGAATCCCACCCACCTCACACTGTTGTCAGAACCACAGCTAAGAAGCAGATCGACGGGTCTCTACTCCAACAACTAGGGAGCAGACCCTGCCCTAACAGGGCAGCGAAAGCCACAGAGTAAAGGGAAGGTCCTGCTCAATATCCAGAGCAGGCTCTGGTCACCACACCACCACTCAAAACCCCCATCACAGATCTGGCTTTAATAACTATGGATTCTGTTATCACAAAACATGGGGGTAGGGCCAGACCAGAGTTTGAGCTGCCTATAAAGCTCCCATAGCAGGTCCAGATGCACAATTACTCCATTACTGAGACCTAACCTCAGCAGACCTGCATTAGTGGCTGATTGATAACAACAAATGAGTCACCAGAGCCCATTACCAGTATGTGTTTGCTAAGTCACTTCAGTCATGTCCAACTCTTTGTGACCCCTATGGATGTAATGCACCAGGCTGCTCTGTCCATGGGATTTCCCAGGCAAGAATACTGGAGTGGGTTGTCATTTTCTTAACCAGGGGATCTTTCTGATCACGGATTGAATCCATGTCTCCTGTGGCTACTGCACTGCAGACAGGTTCATTACCACTGAGTCACCGGAAACGCACAGTTAATGCAGAACCTAAAGCACTTCCAAAAACAGTGTAGTTTTTGAGGCTTCACAACAGTTGAAAGGGGACACTACTGAGCACAATCACAGGTGAACAGCTCCAGTGGAGGAAAACTCAGTGATTGGTCTCCCAATGGGAGTGCTCCAATCCCTCCTACATCATACTACAGGTCAAAATCACAGCTAAGAAACAGATCTGGGGGGCTCTACTCCAAAAACCAGGGAGCAGACTGCACCCCTCACAAGGCAAACACAATCGCAGAGCAAAGGGAAGGCTCCACTCAATATCTATGGCAGCTCTGATCAACACACCACCAATCAGACCCCCTTTCAAGGGGATAATACCACAAGGGCTGGACAAATCTCATCCACCAGGGGACAGACACCAGAAGCAACAGAAACTATGATCCTACAGCATGTGGAAAAGAGACCATAGCACAATAAATCTGACAAAATGAGAAAACTGAGAAATAAATTGCAAATGATGGAGCAAGAGAAAACCTACGAACAACCAAATGAAGAGGAGATAAGCAACATATCTGAAAAAGAATTCAAGTAACGTTAGTAGAGATGATTCAAGATCTTGGAAACAGAAAAGTCACAGATTCAGAAGATATAAGAAAAGTTGAGCAAAGACCTAGAAAAACTAAAGAACAAGCAAACAGAGATGAACAAGACAATAACCTACATGAAAAATATACTAGAGGTAATCAATAAAAGAATAACTGAGGCAGAATAAAGGATAAGTGACTGGGAAGACAGAATGGTGGAAATCTCTGCTGCCGAACAGAATAAAGAAAAAAGAATAAAAAGAAATGATAGCACTGTCATAGAACTCTGAGACAACATTAAATGCACCAACATTCAAACTATAGGGGTCCCAGAAGAAGAGGAAAAAGAGAAACAGCCTGAGAAAACATTTGAAGAGATCACAGTCAAAAACATCTCTAAAATGGAAAAGGAAAAAGTCAGCCAAGTCCAGGAAGCATAAAGATTTTCATACAGGATAAACCAAAGGAGGAACACACAAGACAAATATGAATTAAACTAACAAAAAATAAATTTAAAAAATATTGAAAGAAACCAGGGAAGGGCAACAAATAACATACAAGGGAAACCCTATAAAATTATCGGCTGGCTTCTCAGCAGAAACTGCAGGACAAAAGGGAGTGGCAGGACATATTTAAAGTGATGAAAGGGAAGAACAGAAAGCAAAAGTACCTCTACCCATCAAGGTTCTCATTCATATTCAATGGAAAAATCAAACACTTTACAGACAAGCAAAAAGTGCAGAGTTCAGCACCACCAAACCAGCTTTACAACAACTGTTAAAGGAACTTCTCTAGGTCAAAAAAAAAAAAAAGAATAGAGAGAATAAAAGAGAATGCACTCATCATAGCAAACATCCTCTTCCAAAGACACAAGAGAGGATTCTACCCATGGGCGTCACCAGATAGTCCTACTGAAATCAGATTGATTATATTCTTTGGAGTCAAAGATGAAGAAGATCTATACAATCAGCAAAAATAAGACCTGGAGCTGACTGTGGGTCAGATCATGAACTCCTTCTTGCAAAATTCAGGTTTAAATTGAAGAAACTAGGGGAAATCACTTGGCTATTCAGGTATGACCTAAATCAAACCCCTTATGATTATACAGTGGAAGTGACAAATAGATTCAAGTGATTAGATCTGGTAAACAGAATGCCTGAAAACTGGGACGGAGATTCATAGCACTGTACAGGAGGTGATGACCAAAACCATTCCCAAGAAAAAGAAATGCTAGAAGACAAAGTGGTTGCCTGAGGAGGCCTTAAAAATAGCTGAGGAAAGAAGAGAAGCAAAAGGCAAAGGAGAAAGTGCAAGATATACTGAACTGAATGCAGAGTTAAGAGAATAGCAAGGAGAGGTAACAAAGCCTTCTTTAGTGAAAATGCAAAGAAACAGACAAAAATGATAGAATGGGAAAGAATAGAGCTTTCTTTAAGAAAATTCGAGATACCAAAGGAACATTTCCTGCAAAAATGGGCACACTAAAGGACAGAAATGACAAGGACCTAACAGAAGCAGAATAGATTAAGAAAAGGTGGCAAGAATGCATAGAAGAACCGTTAAAAAAAGAGAGAGAGAGGAGGTTTTACTGACTCAGATAACCACAATGGTGTGCTTACTCACCTAAAGCAAAACTTCCAGGACCGAGAAGTTAAGAGAGCCTTAGGAAGCATTACTACAAACCCAGATAGTGGAGGTGGTAGAATTCCAGCTGAGCTATTTCAAATCCTAAAACAGGATTCTGTTAAAGTACTGCACTCAATATGCCAGCAAATTTGGGAAACTCAGCAGTGGCCACAGGACTGTAAAACGTCAATTTTCATTCCAATCCAAAAGAAAGGTAATGCCAAAGAATTTCAAACTACCATACAATTGCACTTATTTCACATGCTAACAAGATTGTGCTCAAAATCTTTCAAGCTAGGCTTCAGCAGTATTTGAACCAAGAACTTCCAGATATACAAGCTGGATTTAGCAAAGGTAGAAGAACCAGAGATCAAATTGCCAACATCAGCTGGATCATAGAAAAACATCTACTTCTGCTTCATTAACCAATCTAAAGCCTTTGACTTTGTGGATCACAACCAATTGTGAAAAGTTCTTAAAGAGATGGAAGTTCCAGACCACGTTACCTGTCTCCTGAGAAGCCTATGTGCAGGTCAAGAAGCAACAGTTAGAACCAGACAGGGAACGATGGACTGGTTCAAAATTGGGAAAGGAATACATCAAAGCTGTATATTGTCACCCTGCTTATTTAACTTATATGTAGAGTACATCATGCTAAATGCCAGGCTGAATGAATCACTAACTAGAATAAAGATTGACAGGAGAAATATCAACAACCTCATAAATGCATATTATACCACTCTATTGGCAAAAAGTGAAGAGGAACTAGAGAGGCTCTTGGTGAGAGTGAAAGAAGACAGTGAAAAAACTAATTTGAAACTCCAAATTCAAAAAATGAATATCATGGCATACAGCCCCATAACTTCATGTCAAATAGAAGAAGCAAAGCAGAGACAGTGACAGATTTTATTTTCCTGGGTTCCAAAATCACAGTGACTGCTGCCATGAAATTAAAAGACACTTGTTTCTTGGAAGGAAAGCTATGATAAACCTAGACAATGAATTAAAAAGCAGAGACTTCACTTTGCCAACTAAGGTCCATATAGTAAATCCATGGTTTTTCCAGTAGACTTATACAGATGTGAAAAGTGGTCCATAAAGAAGGCTGAAGGCCAACGAATTGATGCTTTCAAATTGTGGGGCTAGAGAAGACTCTTGAGAGTCCCTTGGATGGCAAGGAGATCCAACCAGTCAATACTGAAAGAAATCAACCCTGAACATTCACTGGAAGGAAAGATGCTGATGCTCCAATACTGTGACCACCTAGCATGAAGGACTGACTCATTGGAAAAGAACTGATGCTGGGAAAGCTTGAAAGCAGAAGAAGTGGACAGCAGAGGATGAGATGATTAGATAACATCACTAACTCAATGGACATAAATTTGAGCAAGCCCCGGGAAATCATGAAGGACAAGGAGGCCTGGCATGCTACAGTCCATGGGATTGCAGAATCAGACAAGAATTCAGGACAGAACAACAACACACCCCTCTCGCCATACACCAAAATAAACTCAAAACGGCTTAAAGAATTAAATATAAGATATGACACCATAGAAGAGGTGACCCAGTGGTTAAGGTTCCATGCTTCCAATGCAGGGGGCAAGGATTGGATTCCTAATCTGGAAATTAGGATCACACATACAGCATAGTACAGCCAAAAAATATTTTTTAAAAAAATTTCCTAAAAGAGATCATAGGCAATACATTCTCTAACATAAATCCTACCAATATTTTCTTAGGTCATGGATGGAGGAGCCATGTAGGCTACATGGGGCCACAAAAAGTCAGACAGTACTAAGCAACTTCACTTTCACTTTCAGCCTCCCAAGGCAATACAAATAAAATAAAAAATAAAAAATTGGAGATGGGAGGAGGAAAGATGGCAGAGGAGTAGGAGGACATCGAGTTTCATCTCTCTCCATAAATGCGTCAAGAATACATCTACAGATGGAAACGTTCTCACAGAGCACCAGCTGAACGTTAGCCGAAGACCTTGGACACTGGAGAGTACAAAAAAGATCCCTGATGACCAGGTAGGACAAAAGAAAGAAGAAAGGGAAAAAAAAGAAGAGAGGAAGTGGGATGGGACCCATGCTCCTTGGATTTGAGGGGACCTGAAGAAAACAGAGATGTTCCTACATCCAAAGGAACCCCCTTACCAACAGGGAGATCAGCTGGGCAGAAGAACATCTGGAGCTGTTAGAAGAGAGTGAAATAGCTAGCAGGCAGGACAGATGGTCGGGACCACATGCCTCTATGCTCTAGCCTGGGACATGTGTCTGCAGGTACACACAGGGACTGGGAAGGACTGTGTGCTGGAACATAGAGACTGGAGAGCAAACCCAGGGAGAGGACTGCTGCTGGGTGTGAGGAAGCAGCCTGAAGGGACTGGAATGAGGAAATCCAAAAATGTTTGGTGGAGGATACCCAGACTGGAGTAGAAGAAAGGCATCATTACTGACCAATGTGCAGGGGCTGGACCCGCCTTTGCAACCTCTCTCCCCAAGCACCAGCCCCTGCCCTCCACCCAGGGGCTAGGAAAGGTCTCTGCTGGGGCTGACCCTCTGGTACCTGCTCTCTGGCATTAGAAAAGGCCCCCACCAGGGCTGGCCATCTCCTGCTGGTGGTCAGGAGCTAGGAAATGCCTCCACCAGGGCCAGATCTCCCATACCTGTGACCAAACACTAGAAGAAGGCCCCACACATACATGCTGCCAGGAACAAGGAAAGAGCTGACACTTACATGCCTGCTTCCAGGCACTAGAACAGAAAAGGCCCCCACCAGGGCTGGCTCTGACATGCTGGTCGTTAGGAGCTAGGAAAGGCTCTCACTAGGGTCAAATCTCTCATGCCCATGGCCTCTTCCCCCCATCTTGCCACCAACAGGAGCAGCTCTCTCGTGGTCTCTGACTCCTTGTATGCATCTAGGGCTGCCAGGGCTCCTGAGACTCCAGCAGCCATGCTATCTCTGTGCCCTGTCCTCACTGGGGCAGACCCGAGTTCTCCATGGCAGTCTCAAGAGCAGACCTCTGTGGGTGGCCCCCCACAGAGGTGGGGGTAAAAGTACCCCTGATCCCTAGGGACCATGCAACTAAGGAAGAAGAACTGAAATCTCTCCTTGCAGCTGTACAAACCGTGAATTAATACCCTCATGACTGACTTGATAAAAACTCAGCACCTACCAAATATATGAACTCCTGTAGCCAAGATGGACCTAGCTTTAGCAACTGTAGTCTTTATGGGCCCATACACATGGGGGTTGGGCCAGACTAAAGTCAGATCTGCCTCCATAACACCTGCAACAGGTCCATATCCATGGTTACTGCAATCTTGGGACCTGACTTCAGTGATACTTCGGTGGCCTAGTGAAAGCAATATCAAAGTTGGTTACAAGCACACCCACAATTCAGGTGTGGCCAAAAGCAGTATCAACATCATCATGATCTGAGAGCTCACACACTGGATAAAAGATGACACAACAGAACACACCCACAGATGAACAGCTCCAGAGGATGAATACTCAGTAGTTTCCCTCCCAGTGGGAGTGCTCCAATCCCACCTACCTCACACTGCGGGTCAGAATCACAGTGAAGAAGCGGATCTGAGGGTCTCTACTCTAACAACTAGGGAGCAGACTCTGCCCCTGAAGGGCAGTGGCAACTACAGAGCAAAGTGGGAAGTCCTGCTAGATATCCAGAGCAGGTTCTGGTCACCATAATACCACTCAAATCCCCTTTACAAGTCTAGCTTTAGTAACTGTGGGTTCTGTTAGCATAGGGCCAGACCAAAGTTTGAGCAGCCCTACAAATCTCTCTCAGAGGGTCCAGATGCACAATTACTGCATTACTGGGACCTAACCTTGGTGAACCTGCATCAGTGGCTGGGTGATAACAACTGAGAGCCACCAGGGCCCATTGCCAGCATACCCACAGTTAAGCAGGGCCAAGAGCATTTCCAAAAATAGTATATTTTATGAGCTTTTACAATAGGTGATATGGGACAAAACTGGGCACAATCACAGGTGAACAGCTCCAGTGGAGAAAAATTCAGTGGCTAAGCTCCCAGAGGAGTGCTCCAATCTCACCTACCTCACACTACAGATCAGAATCGCAGCCAAGAAACATACCTGGGGCCTCTACTCCAACAACCAGGGAACAGACCCCACGCCTCAAAAGGTAGCAACAACCACAAGTCTCTACTCAACATTCAGGGCAGTTCTGATCCACGTAACACCAACCAAACCCCTATCAATGGGATAATAGCACAAGCATCTGAATCAATCTCACCCACCAGGTGAAAGACACCAAAAGCAAGAGGAACTATGGTCCTATAGCATGTGGAAAAGAGACCACAAACACAGAAAGTCTGACAAAATTAGACAACTAAGAAATATGTTGCAGATGAAGGAGCAATATAAAAACCTACAAGAGGATCTCTGGTTCAAGATGGTAGAGTAAAATGACATATGCTCATCTCCTCCAGCAACAGCACCAAAATAACAACTAGCTATTGAACAGCCATCACATAAGAATGTTGGAACCCATCCAAAAAATGATACCCCATGTCCAAAGACAAAGAAGAACCCACAGCAAGATGGTAGGAGGGGCACAATCATGATACAGTCAAATCCCATACCCACCGGGTGGGTGATCCACAAACTGGTGAACAATAATACCAGAGAAGTTCTCCCACTGTTGTGAAGATTCTGAACCTCATGTCAGGCTTCCTAGCCCACAGATCCAACAAAGGGACAGGGAATCCCCAGGAAATCTGACCTTGAAGACCAGTGGAATTTGATTATAGGACTTCCACAAGACTGGAGGAAACAGAGACCACAGTCTTGGAGGGCACAAACAAAATCTTGCACAAATCAAGATCCAGAGGAAAGGAGCAGTGACCCCACAGAAAACTGAACCAAAACTACCTGCTAGTGTTGGAGGGTCTCCCGTGGAGATGTAGGTCAGCAGGGGCTCATCAGAGGGATGGGAACACTGGCAACAGCAGTCCTGGAGGGTCCCCCTTGGTTTAAGCCCTCTTCAAGTCTCCATTAACCCTACCATAGAGTCTGTACAGATCTGGGTCACCTCAGGCCAAACAGCTACCAGGGAGGGAGCACGACCCCGACCCATCAGCAGGTAATTAGAGTAAAGCTTTACTGAGCAAGGCCCTGACCACCAGAGCGAGACTTGGTTTTTCCCACCACCAGTCCCTCCCATCAGGAAGCTTACACAAGCCTCTTAGCCTCCTCCATCAGATGGCAGACAGAAGAAGAACCACAATCCCACAGTGGCTAGAACAAAAACCACATTACGGAAAGTAAATCAGGATGAAAAGGCAGAAAGTTATGTCCCAGATTAAGGGACAAGATAAAACCCCAGGAAAACAACTAAATGAAGTGGAGATAGGCAACCTTCCAGAAAAGAATTCAGAATAATGATAACGAAGGTGATCCAGGATCTTGGGAAAACAATGGAGAAGATGCAAGAAATCTTTACCAAAGAACTAGAAGAATTAAAAACAAACAAGTAGAGATGAATGATACACTAGAAGGACTCAATAGCAAATTAACTAAGGCAGAAGAGTGGGGAAAAAAAAAAAAAGACAGCCTAAGGAACCTCTGGGACAACATTAAATGCACCAACATTCACCCTATAGGGGTCCTAGAAGGAGAAGAGAGAGAGAAAGGACCCAAGAAAACATTTTAAGAGATAATAGCTGAAAACTTCCCTAACATGGGAAAGGAAATAGTCGACCAAGTCCAGAAACAGAGAGTGCCAGGCAAGATAAACCTCAAGGAAGAACACATCAAGACACATAGTAATCAAACTAACAACAATCAAAGACAAAGATTAAAAACAAGGGGAAAAGGACAAATAACATACCAGGGAACTCCCATCAGACTATCAGCTGATTTCTCAACAGGAATTCTACAAGCCAGAAAGCAATGGCATGATATGTTTAAAATGGTGAAAGGGAAGAACCTACTACCAAGAATACTCTTCCCAGCAAGACTCTAATTCAGATTCGATGGAAAAATCAAAAGCATTCCAGACAAGTAAGAGTTAAGAGAATTCAGCACCACCAAACCAGCTTTACAACAAATGCTAAAGGAACTTCTCTAGGCAGGAAACTCAAGTGAAGGAAAAGATCTACAGAAAGTAAACCCAAAACAATTAAGAAAATGGTAATAGGATTGTGTGTGTGTGTGTGTTAGTCACTTCAGTGGTGTCTGACTCTCTGTGACTGCATGGACTGTAGCCCACCAGGTTCCTCTGTCTATGGGATTCTCCAGGCAAACTGGAGTGGGTTGCCATTCCCTTCTCCAGGGGGATCTTCCCCACCCAAACCTGGGTCTCCTGCATTGCAGGCAGATTCTTTACCACTGAGCCACCAGGGAAGCCATGGCAGTATGTATGGTAGGATCATACATGTCAATAACTACCTTAAGTGTAAATGGATGAAATGCTCCAACCAAAAGACAAAGGCTGGCTGGGTAGGTGAAAACATGTGCATGTATGCACTTCCACTTACCACATCACTCTGCTTGACACCCTAGATTGTATGCATTCCATATTGTTAGGTTAATCATGTTCCTATTATGGCTTGCAATTGTAAATATCTTTTATTTTTTGTCTGGCTATTGATTGTGAAAACTGATAAACATCTTTTACTATCGTGATAATATAACCATTGAACCACTGAACCTAATACCATTATATCACGATTGGTCAACCGAAAAATAATAGAATTCTATATCACCAAAACTACCATTTTATAGAAAAACTTGTAATCACTTTTTAAAATCCAGAAGCATATCAAAATTATCTTGGAATTTTTTGAAAAATACAAATGCCCAGGTATTGCTGTATTTCTCCAAAGCTCCAGATATGCTTCTAATGAGGAGCCATGTTTAAAAACAACTGGACTATATGATAATCTTTTACTTTTATCTTATTTGTTTCACTTTATCTGTTTCATATTCAGTGCTCCCATTTCATTTATGTTTTCCAGTTCCTCCATTTCTTTTTCTTCTGATGTTCTTTCTCAAGCTTTTATCAAGTGTAATAGAAAAGCTTTTGTATACATATATATAAAGAGTAAGTATAACAAATATTTTAGAAAATTTATGAATATTTGCCTAACCAAAAAAAATGACATTTTGATTCCATTTATTTGGCTTAGCATAAATAGAATGCTAGATTTCTAATTTTAAAAAGTATATATGCAACAAGCAAGAAAGGTTTGCTGTATAGCGCAGGGACCTATAATCAGTATCTAATAATAACCTATAATGTAAAATAATCTGAAAAATAATATGAGTATATGTATAACTGAATCACCTTGCTGTGCACCTGACACATTGTAAGTCAACTGTAATTCAGTAACATGTATATTAAGGAAAAAATACACACAAGATAACCTATAAATGAAGAGAAAATAAGCAATATATCTGAAAAAGAATTCAAGTAGTGATAGTAAAGATGATCCAAGATTTCAGAAACAGAAGCAGCATGGATCCACAAGATAAAAGAAAAGCTGAGCAAAGACCTAGAAGAACTAAAGAACAAGCAAACAGAGATGAATAAGACAATAACTGAAATGAAAAACATATTAGAAGGAATCAATAGCAGAATAACTGAGGCAGAATAATGGATCAGTGACCAGGAAGACAATGGTGGAAATCTCTGCTGCAGAACAGAATAAAGAAAAAAGAATGAAAAGAAATGAGAGCAGTCTTAGGTGCCTCTGAGACAACATTAAATGCTCCAACATTCAAATTATAGGGGTCTCAGAAGAAGAAGAAAAGGGGAAAGGGCTAATACTTGAAGAGATCATAGTCAAAAAATTCCCTAACATGGGAAAGGAAATAGTCACCAAAGTCCAGGAAGCACAGAGTTTTGTACAGGATAAACCAAGGGAGGAACACATTGAGAAAATTATTAATCACACTAACAAAAATTAAATACAAAGAAAAATATTAAAGGCAATGAGGAAAATGCAACAAATAACATGCAAGGGAAATCCCTCAAGGTTATCAGCTAACTGCTCAGCAGAAACTCTGCAGGCAAGAAGCGAGTTGCAGCTAAAGTGATAAAACAGAAAAACATACAACAATGAATACTCTATCCATCCAGGCTCTCATTCAGATTTGATGGCAACATCAAAAACTTAACAGACAAGCAGAAGCTCCAAGAGTTCAGCACCACCAAACCAGCTTTACAATAATTACTAAAGGAACTTATAGGCAAAAAAAAAAAAATCATGAGAGAAAAGAACAGAAGAGGAAGGAAGAAAAAAAAAAAGACATACAAAAGCAAACCAAAAATAATCACAAAAATAACAATAGGAATATACATCTCAATAACTACCTTAAATATAAATGGGATAAATACCCCAACCAAAAGACAGACAGGCTGAATGGATAAAAACAAGACTCATATATATGCTGTCTACAAGAGACCAACTTCGAATACTGGAGTGGGTTGCCATGCCCTCCTCTGGGGGATCTTCCCAACCCAGGGATTGAACCCAGGTCTCCCACATTGCAAGCAGATTCTTTGCTGCTTGAGCCACCAAGTAAACCTGAATGCCCAACCAAAAGACATCAGACTGGCTAAATGGATAAAAAATAAGACTCATATATATGCTGTGTATGAGACCCACTTCAGACCTAGTGATACAAACAGACTAAAAGTGAGGGGATGGAAAAAGATATTCCATACAAATGGAAATCAAAAAAGAGCTGGAGAAGCAATACTTATATCAGACAAAATAGACTTTAAAATAGACTGTTACAAGAGACAAGGATGTAAACTGCATAATGATCAAGGGATCAATCCAAGAAGAGTATATAACAATTGTAAATATTTATATACCAACCTAGGAGTACCTCAACACATAAGGCAAATGCTAATAGCCATAAAAGAGGAAATCTACAGTAACACAGTAATGGGGTGGACTTTAACATCCCAATTATACCAGTGGACAGATCATCCAGACAGAAAATGAGGAAACACAAGCTTTAAATGACACATTAGATATAATAACTGATATTTAATAGGATATTCCATCCAAAAGAAGCAAAATACACTTTCTCCTCAAGTGTACACAGACCATTCTCCAATTTAGATCACATTTCAGCTCATAAATCAAGCCTCAGTAAATTTAAGAAAACTGAAATCATACCAAACATGTTTGCTGACTACAGCACTAAGACTGGAAATCAATTACAGCAGGGGGAAGAAAAACTATAAAAAAAACACAAGCACATGAAGGCTAACCAATATGCTACTAAATAACCAATGGATCACTGAAGAAATTTAAAAAAATACTTAGAGACAAATGACAGCAAAAACACAATGACTCAAAATCTAGGGAATGCAGTAAAAGCACTTCTAAGTGGGACACTTATAGCAATACAATCCCACCTCAAGAAACAAGAAAAATATCAAATAAACAGTCTTACCTTATACCTGAAGCAATGAAAGAACAAAGCCCCAAGTGAGTATAAGGAAAGAAATCATAAAGATCAAAGCAAAAATAAATGAAATGGGATTAAGAAAGCAATAGAAAAGATCAATTAAACTAAAAGCTGGTTTTTTGAAAAGATAAATAAAATTGATAAACCTTTAGTCATACTTATCAAGAAAAAAATAGACTCAAATTAGTAAAATTAGAAATGAAAAAGGAAAAGTTACAACAGACAACACAGAAAAACAAAGGATCATAAGAGACTACTACAAGCAACTACTGGAGAAGGAAATGGCAAGAAAGCAACCCACTCCAGTATTCTTGCCTGGGAAATCCCATGGACAGAGGAGCCTGGCAGGCTACAGTCCATGGGGAAGCAGAGAGTCAGATACCACTGAGCAACTTCACTTCTTCAAAAAACAAGCAACTATATGCAAACAAAGTGGACAACCTGAAAGAAATGGACTTTTAGAAAGGAACAATTTTCCAAGACTGAATAGGAAAAAACAGAAAATAGATCATAAGCACTGATATTGCTGCTGCTGCTAAATCACTTCAGTCGTGTCCTACTCTGCGACCCTATGGACAGCAGCCCTCCAGGCTCCTCTGTCCACAGGATTCTCCAGGCAAGTATACTGAAGTGGGTTGCCATGTCCTTCTCCCACTGATATTGAAACTGTGATTAAAAATCTTCCAACAAACAGAAGTCCAAGACCAGATGGCTTCACAAGCAAATTTTATCAAGCATTTAGAGAATAGCTAACACCTATTCTTCTCAGACTCTTGAAAATATTGCAGAGGGAGAAACACTCCCAAGGTCATTCTGTGAGCCTACCATCATCCTGATACCAAAAGCAGACACAGATATCATACCAAAAAAATTATGGGCCAATATCACAAATGAACATACACCTAAAGACCTCAACAAAATATTAGCAAACCAAAACCCACAACACTTTAAAAGGATCATACACCATGATCAAGTGGAATTTATCCCAGGGATGCAAGGATTCTTCAATATACACAATTCAATTAATAGGATACACCATAGTAACACACTGAAGAGTAAAATTGTACAATCATCTCAATAGATGCAGAAAAAGCTTTTGCTAAAATTCAATACCCATTTATGATTAAAAAAAAAAAAAACTCTCTAGAAAGTGGGCATGGAGGGAACCTATCACCACATAATAAAGACAGTATATGACAAACCAATAACAAACATCTTTCTCAATGATGGAAAACTGAAAGCATTTCCTCTAAGATCAAGAATAATACAAGGATGTTCACTCTCACTACTACTATTCAACATAGTTTTTGAAGTCCTAGCTACAGCAATCAGAGAAGAAAATAAAAGAAATCCAAACTGGAAAAGAAGTAGTAAACCTGTCACTGTTTGCAGATGACATGATACTATACATAGAAAATCCTTAAAAGGCCACCAGAAAACTACTAGAGCTTATCAATGAATTTGGTAAAGTTCCAGGACACAAAATTAACACACAGACATCTCTTGCATTCCTATATGCTAAAAACAAAAGATCAGAAACAGAACTTCAGCAAACAGTCCCATTTACCATTGCAACAAAAAGAATAAAATACCAAGGAATAGACCTACCTAGACAAAAAACCTGTACTCAGAAAACTATAAGATACTGATGAAAGAAATCAAATACAACACAAAGAGATATAGAGAGACATACCATGTTCTTGGACTGAAAGAATCAATATTGTGAAAATAACTATACTACCCAAAGCAATCTACAGATTCAATGTAAACTTCATCAAATTATCAATGGCATTTTTCAAAGAATTAGAACAAAAACTTATCACAATTTGTATGGAAATAAAGACCTGGAATAGCCAAAGAAATCTTGAGAAAGAAACTTGGAGTTGGAGGAAGCAGGCTCCCCAACGTCAGGCTATACTACAAAGCTATAGTCATCAATCAACAGTATGATACTGTGGAAGACATGAGTTTCATCCCTGGTCCAGGAAGATTCCACATGCCACAGACCAACTAAGCCCCTTGTATCACAACTACTGAGCCAGCATTCAGAGCCCATGAGCCACAACTACATAACCTATGTGCCACAACTATCGAAGCCTACATGTCTAGAGCCTATACACCCCAACAAGAGAAGCCATCCAATGGGAAGTCCACACACCTTAATAAGAGTAGCCCCTACTGGCTGCAACTAGATAAAGCCCATGGATAGCAACAAAGACACAATGCAACCAAAAATAAAATTTTAAAAATTTTAAAGCAAGTGACAACTTTTAAAACACTGATGAACCAAATCAAAGATGACACAATAGATGGAGAAATATGCCATGTTTGTGGATTGTCACAATCAATATAGTGAAAATGAGTAGACTACTCAAAGCAATCTATAGATTCAATGCAATCCCTATCAAGCTACCAACGGTATTTTTCACAGAACTAGAACAAATAATTTCACAATCTGTATGAAAACAAACAAACAAATCTCAAATAGCCAAAGCAATCTTGAGAAAGAAGACTGGAACTGGAGGAATCAACCTTCCTGATTTCAGACTATACTACAAAGTTACAGTCAAGACAGTATGGTACTGGTACAAAGACAGAAATATAGATCAATGGAAAAAAAAAAAGAAAGCCCAAAGATAAATCCACACACCTATGGATACCTTTATCTTTGACAAAGGAGGCAATACAATGGAGAAAAGATAATCTCTTTAACAAGTGGTGCTGGGAAAACTGGTCAACCACCTGTAAAAGAATGAAACTAGAACACTTTCTAACATCATACACAAAAATACACTCAAAATGGATTAAAGATCTAAATGTTAAGACCAGAAATTATAAAACTCTTAGAGGAAAACATCGGCAGAACACTCTCTGACATAAACCACATCAAGATCCTCTATGACGCACTTCCCAGAGTAATGGAAATAAAAACAAAAAGTAAACAAATGGAACCTAATTAAACTTAAAAGCTTTTGCACAATAAAGGAAACTATAAGCAATGTGAAAAGGAAGCCTTCAAAATGGGAGAAAATAATAGCAAATGAAACAACCGACAAAGAATTTATCTCCAAAATATACAAGCAGCTCAATACCAGAAAAATAAACAACCCAGTCAAAAAGCGAGCCAAAGAACTAAACAGACATTTCTCCAAAGAAAACATACACATGGCTAATAAACACATGAAAAGATGCTCAGTTTCATTCATTATTAGAGAAATCCAAATCAAAACCACAATGAGGTATCATCTCACACTGGTCAGAATGGACACCATCAAAAAGTCTACAAACAATAAATGCTGGAAAGGGTGTGGAGAAAAGGGAACCATCTTACACTGTTGGTGGGAATGCAAACTGGTACAGCAACTATGGAGAACAGTGTGGAGATTTCTTAAAAAACTGGAAATAGAACTGCCATATGACCTAGCAATTCCACTGCTGGGCATACACACTGAAGAAACCAGAATTGAAAGAGACACATGTACCCCAATGTTCACTGCAGCATTGTTTACGTTAGCTAGGACATGGAAGCAACCTAGATGTCCATTGGCAGATGAATGGATAAGAAAGCTGTGGTACATATACACAATAGAATATTACTCAGCTATAAAAAAAAAAGAAGACATTTGAGTCAGTTTTAATAAGGTGAATAGAGCCTATTGTACAAAGTGAAGTAATTCAGAAAGAGAAACACCAATACTGTATATTATTTATGCATATATATGGAATTTAGAAAGATGGTAACGATGATCCTATATGTAAGGCAGCAAGAGAGACACAGATGTAAAAACAGATTTTAGACTATGTGGAAGAAGGTGAGGGTGGGATGATTTGAGAGAATAGCATTGAAACATGTATATTACAATATGTAAAATAGATAACCAGAGCAAGTTCGATGCATGAAGCAGGGCACTCAAAGTCAGTGCTCTTGGACAACACAGAGGGGTAGGGTAGGAAAGGAGGCAGCAGAGGGGTTGGGGTTCAGCATGGGTGGGGGAGTGTGTGCACCCATGGTTTATTCATGTCGATGTATGGCAGAAACCACAATGTTATAAATTAATTATCCTCCAATTAAAATAAATAAATTAATTCTTTAAAAAAAGAATGAGTTTAAAAAAAAACTTACAAATAATAAATGCTGGAGAGGATGTGGAAAACAGAGACTCTCCTACACTGTTGATGGGAATTGGTACAGCCAGTATGGAAAACAGTAAGGAGATCCCTCGAAAAATATATATGCTACTATGTATAAAACATATTACTAATGACCTGGATAATCACAATGGTGTGGTCATTTACCTGGAGCCAGACATCCTAGAGTGTAGAAGTCAAGTGGGCCTTGCTGCTGCTGCTAAGTCACTTCAGTCGTGTCCAACTCTATGCGACCCCATAGACGGCAGTCCACCAGGCTCTGCCGTCCCTGGGATTCTCCAGGCAAGAACACTGGAGTGGGTTGCCATTTCCTTGTCCAATGCATGAAAATGAAAAGTGAAAGTGAAGTCACTGAGTCGTGTCCAACTCTCAGCGACCCCATGGACTGCAGCCTACCAGACTCCTCCGTCCATGGGAGTTTCCAGGCAGGAGTACTGGAGTGGGGTGCCATTGCCTTCTCCATAAGTGGGCCTTAGGAAGAATAACTATGAACAAAACTAGTGGAGGTGATGGAATTCCATCAAAGCTATTTCAAATCCTAAAAGATGATGCTGTTAAAGTACTGTACTCAATAGGCCAGCAAATTTGGAAAACTTAGCAATGGCCACAGGACTGGAAAAGGTCAGTTTTCATTCCAAACCTCAAGAAGGGCAATGCCAAAGAATGTCCAAACTACTGCACAGTTGCACTCATTTCACATTCTAGCAAGGCAGTGATCAAAATCCTTCAAGCTAGGCTTCAACAATACATGAACCAAGGACTTCCAGATGTACAAGCTGGATTTAGGAAAGGCAGAGGAACCAGAGATCAAATTGCCAACATTTGTTGGATCATAGGAAAAGTAAGAGAATTTCAGAAAAAAACATCTACTTCTGTTTCACTGACTACACTTGCCAGGAGCCAGCATGGGAGATCCCACCCATGACAAGGTCATGCAGAGAGGCCTGATGGGTGAGGCAAGTCAGGCTTCAGGGGTTCCCCCTGGGTTTTCCTGAACATCTACCCCAAAAAACCAGAGTCTGCCTGCCTTATTGTACTGTGCTTTCCACTCTTCTGCCTCTAAAAGGAATTAACTTAGGGCTCCAGTAAACAGTCTCCTGCATATGAAAAGAATGTCTCGGCTTAAACCCCTTTGATGGCTTTCTAACTTACCTGACCGGTCTGCCTGACTTTACAATTTGTGGATTGTTTACAGCCCCCAACCTTGAGAGGCACGAAGCTTAAAACATCTTAAAGATATAGAGCTTTTGGGAGCTAAGAATTAGCTTGTTGAGTTAATGTTTGCCACCAGGCCTCCATATCCTTTATCTTTTAGGCACCTGGGAGGATGTTAACCAATGTAATCGAGATGCAGAAATAGGAATATAGTAGTTTTGATGTTAGCAACTGGGTATTGTTTTTGCTTTGGCTCCATCCCTTCATTCTTTCTGGACTTATTGCTCCACTGATCTCCAGTAGCATATTGGGCACCTAATGACCTGGGGAGTTCCTCTTTTGATATCCTATCATTTTGCCTGTTCATACTGTTCATGGGGTTCTCAAGGCAAGAATACTGAAGTGGCTTGCCATTCCCTTCTCCAGTGGACCAAGTTCTGTCAGCCCTCTCCACCATGACCCGCCCGCCTTGGGTTGCCCTGCAGGCATGGCTTGGTTTCATTGAGTTAGACAAGGCTGTGGTCCTAGTGTGATTAGATTGACTAGTTTTCTGTGAGTATGGTTTCAGTATGTCTGCCCTCTGATGCCCTCTTGCACCACCTATCATCTTACTTGGGTTTCTCTTACCTTGGGTGTGGGGCATCTCTTCACGGCTGCTTCAGCAAAGCACAGCCACCGCTCCTGTATTTTAGCTCACAATGATTTTTAAACATTTGGCTTACAATGATTTAGTTCACAATGATTTGTAAATACATGCCCGCTTGCTTGAATATGTTTTTTTTCTAGACTAAAATGCAAAATTTATTAAGTCTGATTTGGGTTTTTATTTATTTTTTTATTGTTGTTGTTCAGTTTTGTCCTCAATTCATAACATTGTCCATGATGATTAGAAAGTAATCAATAAACATTTGCTTGGGAGAAACACCAACAAAGATGGGGAAACGAGGAAGGAAGGAAGGAGAGAAAGTGGGGTGGGTGGAAGAGAAGAAGAGGAGGAGGGGTGGACAATTAAACTAATGGACAAACGAGAGGGAATGAGACGGAACAAGAGTAAAGAAGTAAGTTAGGCAGGCACCCGATTTAACAGAGCCTCACGTTACTCTCCTGTACTGGGACTCCTGAGTGGAATTAATTATCAAGGATTTTTGTGTGATTATTGAACAATGCNTAATGGACAAATGAGAGGGAATGAGACGGAACAAGAGTAAAGAAGTAAGTTAGGCAGGCACCCGATTTAACAGAGCCTCACGTTACTCTCCTGTACTGGGACTCCTGAGTGGAATTAATTATCAAGGATTTTTGTGTGATTATTGAACAATGCAAGTTGTAAAACAGTGCAAATCAGAGCCGCTAGGGCTGGTCAATGGCTCTTCCTGCCACCCCCGCCCCCAGCAGTGGCTTCTGCTCGGGTACCTAGACGCACTTGGAGCTGCTTCCTTCCTTCTGCCTTGAGGCCTTTCCGCTCCGCCTGTATTCCTGCTCACCCTTTAAAACTTCCTCTGGGACTTTTCCATGATGCCCTGTTTTCCTGCATTATGAGTTAGGAGTTACCTACTGGGTGGAATGAATCTACCTGCCAATGCAGGAGATGCGAGTTCAATCTCTGTGTTGGGAAGATCCCTTGGAGGAAGATATGGCAGCTCACTCCAGTATCCTCGCCTGGGAAATCCCATGGACAGAGGAGCCTTCGGGTCTGGGGTCACAAAAGAGTCAGACATGACTTAGCAACTAAGCAACAGTAACAAATAAATAGGAATATTAGGAATAGGGGTCCATGAGCCTACGGTGACTGAGGGCAGGGGGAGGGGCAGAAAGCCACTCCCCTGACCACATGGTTTTGTAAGAATCTCTTTAGAAGGAGGTAAGGTCTTATTCATTATGACACCAGAACTTAGCCAAATAACTGACATATAGCTGTAAATAGTGAATCAGTAAACACAGTTTTTGTGAGTGAATTGAATGAGTATGTGAGTGAATGAATAAACATTTTACACTTGCTGCACACAGCTTTTTTGTGAGCATTCTCATACACTTTCTAGCATTTAGTGTCTTAAATATAATAGGTACAGAAATGCATGGCTGTGCTTTATTGGGGGGGAGACTTGTTTTCCTACAAAAGATTCGCTGTCTCTGTAGTCATGTCTGACTGCAAAGAGTGCCGTGCTCATCAAGAGAGGACAACAGGTGTTAATGTAGAGACAGTCACTGCCTGAGTAAGAACTGAGCCCTTAATTTACTCTGACAACCACTTTTAAGTAGCCAAAGTGAATTGGAAACCTTCCCTTGAGACATTCATTGGAAAACACAGTTTGGATTAGTCCAATAACCAAATGTCAACCACCTCCTACAACAAAGCAGTGAGGCATGCTTCCCTCTTTACAAATCAAGTGACCCAGAAGCGTGCAGCCTGGGTAACTGCTAATAAGGGTTCTCAGAGAATGGAGGCCAGCAGGGGAATTGTTTTTCCCTACAGTAAAAGGCCAAATACCTTACCTTAGCACCCACTGCCCTTAATAAGTCAGTCCTGACCTCCCTAGTCATTGAAGACACTCAGTGAAATCCCATGAGCATTTCTAAAAAAGTGGAGAGGACAGGACATTCCCAGTTGAAGGAACAGTTAATTTTTTTGTAATTTTTATTCTTTTTTAAAATTTTATTTATTCATTTATTGATTTGGTTTTGGCTGCTTCGAGTCTCCATTTCTGCAGGCAGATTTGCTTTCTTTTCGGTGAGAGCCGGGACTCCTCTTCGGCTGTGGTGGCCGGCTTCTCATCGCGGTGGCTTCTCTCGTCGTGGAGCACAGGCTCCAGGGCACTCGGGCTGCAGCAGTTGCGGAGCTCGGGCTTAGCTGCCCCATGGCATGTAGAGCTTCCTGGACCAGGGATCAGACCTATGTCCTTGCATTGGCAGGCGGATTCTCCACTACTGGACCACCAGGGAACAATTTAAATAAATGCAAGGAAGTCAGTTAAACTTAGCAAACCAGTAACTCCATATGACACACACGTGGGAGGAATAAATAATAAAATAGGGAAACGAAGGTCTTATACTGAGGTGTCTTGGTATAAATGTTGCTCGGTCTTCTGGTGTGAACTCGTTGTTGTTGTTCAGTTGCTCAATCATGTCTGGCTCTTTGCGACCCCATGGGCTGCAGCCAAGAATATTCTGGCGTGAAGGATGGCATAGATGTGTTTTCCGATTCCCTCTGCACTAAGCATCACTATAAGCTCTGGAAAGGATGCAGGAGACAACCAAGGAGAACTCTGAGAGATGTAGGAGGAAGGCCAGCAGGCTCTGGCTCCAGGACTGGATGAACGGCCCAGGGGGAGAGCATCTTGTCTTCTCTCAGGCAATAAAAGAAAGTCACCCAGGCCTGGCCTTCACCAATCCCTGACCCACCAACAGAGGAACGTGCAGGCAGACTGGTTCTGTCCCTGGGTCACACAGGAGTCTCTCTGAACAAGCAGATTATTCAGATACCATGAATGCCCAGAGGATAAGCAAACAACTCACTCCCCACTGGGCCTGTGTTGCCTAAGGGAGGGAAGATAGCTTTTTAAACATGTGGTGCTGGAACATTTGGACCCTCATAGGCAACAGAGCATAAAAATTAACTCAAAAATAATTATAGACAAATATAAAATACAAAAATACAAAACTTTCAACAACAACAACAAAGGAGAAAGTCTTCAGTATCTAGAGCTGATCGCAGAGTTCTTCAACTTGACATCAAAAATATGTCCAAAAAAAAAAGAAAATTCATAAATTGAACTTCATCAAAATTTTAAAAGGTTTTTCTTTTGATAATCCATGTGAAGAGGAAGAAAAGACAGTTTATAAACTAGAAAAAAATATTTTCAAACCTCATAGTTGGTCTTTAGAATATATAATAAGCTCTCTAAACTCAACACTTAAAAAAAAAATGAGACATTTCACTGAACATATACAGATAATAAATGGCACATGAAAACAAAGTTTCAACATAATTACGCAACAGAGAAATGCAAAATAAAATGGCAATAAGATATCATTATACCCCTATGAGAATGGATTAAATTAAAAACAAAAAATAGCAACAACACCCAATGCTGGTGATGATGCAGAGAAAAAGAATCACTCACACATTGTGGCTGGAAATGTAAAATAGTATCTGTTCAGTTCAATTCAGTCACTCAGCCGTGTCTGACTGTTTGTGACCCCATAAATCGCAGCACACCAGGCCTCCCTGTTCATCACCAACTCCCGGAGTTCACTCAAACTTATGTCCATCGAGTTGGTGAGGCCATCTAGCCATCTCATCCTCTGTCATCCCTTTCTCCTCCTGCCCCCAATCCTTCCCAGCATCAGAGTCTTTTCCAATGAGTCAACTCTTCGCATGAGGTGGCCAAAGTATTGGAGTTTCAGCTTTATCATCAGTCCTTCCAAAGAACACCCAGGACTGATCTCCCTTAGGATGGACTGGTTGGATCTCCTTGCAGTGCAAGGGACTCTCAAGAGTCTTCTCCAACACCACAGTTTAAAAGCATCAATTCTTCGGCACTCAGCTTTCTTCACAGTCCAACTCTCACATCCATACATGACCACTGGAAAAACCATAGCCTTGACTAGACAGCTTTTTGTTGGCAAAGTAATGCCTCTGCTTTTGAATATGCTATACTAAAATGGTATAGCCACTCATTAAAAGTTAGCAGTTTCTTGTAAAACTAAACATAAAAATTACCATATGGCCAGGCAATCGAATGCCTGGGCATTAATCCCAGAGTAAGGAAAATTTATATTCATTCTGTGGAGCCCTGTACCAGGGTCACAGGTTGCCAGGTCTGGTACCAAAGCCACAGATGTGGAGCCCTATACCAAGGAAACTGACTAAACCTCATAGCAACTGCTGCCATGAGCTCCCACTCTCCCTAATCTAAACCAGCCAGCTCCCTGGGCCCATATTAGGTACAAATACCCACCCTATTACTCATCCTATAGCACCCTAACCAATCACCTGTGGCCACCTCTAGCAGGAATCTTCTCTGTCTTGAGACTATAAAAATTGGCTACTAGCCTGTGTAAGGTGACTCTCCCTTGAACTGGCCTGCCCTTCTAAACAGCATCTCCTACTCTAAAAAACTTCATTCTCCTGTCATTCTGCCCCATGTCTGGGAATTCTTTTCTAACCGACATACAGACCAAGACACACACAAAAATCTGACATGGGTATTCATAGTAGTCTTATTCACAGTAGGAAAAAAAAAAAAAAGGGGGGAGTCAGCTAGGCTGTGCTGCAGCAAGCGAATGGTTAACAATGGATGGTATGTAAGTTTCACAGAATCCTGCTCATCGGTAAAGAAGAACAAATGACTTGGATGAGTCTCCAGGGAATTACACTGAATGCCCAGCAGATTACATTTTGCATTATCCCATTTTCACAGCATTTTTAAATGATCATATTTCAGAAATGGAAAGCATTTTAGTGGCCAAGATTTGAGGACAGAGCTGAGTCGGGGGCTGTGGCAGGAGATGGGAACAGATAAAAAGGCACAACGCGAGAGGTGCAACATGAGGGAATTAATGGAGCTGTTTAATGTCTTGACTGTGGTGGTGGATACAGGAACCTATAAAGATAATAAAATTGTATAGAACTTCACATACACACAGTGTATGAAGTAGAACTGGGGAAATTGGAGTGAGATCAGAGGATTGTATTAAAGTCATTGTCTGTTGATATTTAATACAGTTTGGCAAAGTTTTGCTACAGAGAGAAAAATGAGAAAAATGGCCAATGGTTATATAGGTAGTATTTATTACAGCTGTATCATTGTTCAGTCCATAAATCATTTCCTACTCTTTGTGACCCCATGAACTGCAGCACGCCAGGTGTCCCTGTCCTTCACTATCTCCTCGAGTTTGCCCTAATTCATGGCCATTGAGTCAGTAATACTATCTAACTATCTGCTGTCTATCTTTCCCAGCTTCAGGGTCTTTTCCCAATGAGTCAGTTCTTCGCATCAGGAGGCCAAAGTATTGGAGCTTCAACTTCAGCATCAGTCTTTCCAGTGAATTTTCAAGGTTGATTTCCTTTAAAATTGACTGGTTTGATCATCTTACTGTCCAAGGGATTCTCCAGAGTCCTCTCCAACACTGCAATTCATTCACAATTGTATGTGAATTTGCATTTATCTCAATAAAACTTTCAAGGAGAAATATTGCTTGCTCTAACTTGGAGCAGACCATGGGCTGGCTAAGCCTGTACGCTCTAGAGGAAGTAGCTAGAAGGTGGCAGTGTGAATGTGCATTGGCTTCTATTAGCTGACAATAACAAAGGTTTAAAAGAAAGTGGTGAGGAACTTCCCTGGTGGTCTCATGGTTAAGACCTTGCCTTCCAATGCAGGGAGTGTGGGTTTGATCCTTGTTCAGGGGGCTAGGATCCCATATGCCTCGAAGGCCAAAAAAAAAAAAAAAACATAAAACAGAAGCAATATTGTAACAAATTCAACAAAGACTTTAAAAATGGTCCACATCAAAAACATCTTGGAAAAAAAAAAAGTGATGAACTTGGTCAGTGATTGGCTGGTATTTAAGAGGAAAAAGAAAGAGACAAGTCAGTTCAGAAACTTGAGATATTGAAAAGTTGGGAAAATGAGTATTTCTGGACTCTCACCATAGAAAATGAGGTTGGAAAAGCTTGGACTGACAAAGACACATCAAGACAGCCTTTCTGTGAAAAGTATTATTGTCTCAGGCTAGTTGTCTTAAAAGCAGAGCAAGAGACAAAGTTGTATGTCCAGGAGTCTTATCTGAGTAGGAATGAGAGATCAGGAGAGATATGCAGGGAAGGAGGAAAATCCAGTCTGGGAATATGGGCCACGTGTGTAGGTGTCATGTGCCCAGCCACCACATGACTTTCTGAGAAGTTTTACACAACCTGCCTCAAACTGCCAACCCATTAAGTGGAGAACAGGTGACATTAAAACAAGGAAGCAATAAATCAAGCTTCAGAATTGTGTCTCGACTGTGATGACTCGCACATGTAACTGACTGGAGAGAAATAGATCTTCCTAAGTTTCCTATGTTGGAGGGAAAATTTCATTGTCAAAATGTTTCCAAAGACCTTTCGACTTCGAGACCTAAAATGGCTCTTGAAACTCCACACTTGGGTCAGCAGAAGTGGGCTTTACAGATTTACAGAAACTTTGCAGACCTATAAAATGCACCCTGGAGGTTAATGAATAGAAGAGAACTCCCAAAGAACAGAGCAAAGATCTGTGGAGAGTTCTCCCAAAGGACAAGGAGGGTTCTCCCAAACAGGACAAGGAGGGTTCTCCCAAACAGCAGAGCAGGGTTTAATTCAGAAACATCCCCATTTCCAAGTTGGAGAATCTTCATAAAGACCGCCCAGCAGGACTTCAGAACTGATACAGACCAGAGCCTGCTGCGGCCTCCTGTTCTTCCACTTTCTGACTGAGTATTTCCTTGCAAAGGAGGAGGATGGGGAAGCAGACAGTTTCCTCTTTATTTGTAACTTATTGAACCACGAGGAGACATATCCATGAGGAACCCTTGAGACACTGAGGATCCACCGGACTTTGAGCAGAATGCAGTGGGATGGAACAGACCTGGCTTGGCTTTCCTGGGGAGGGTACAAGAGACTTCCGAGTGAGAGAAGAATGAAACAAATTTTTTTTGGCGGTGACCAGGAGACTAAAAACAATTCCACACTTTCACTTCTCCTTGGGCATATAACTAGATGACATTTTTTACCCTCCAATCAATTAACCAGTGGAATAGGAATTGAAGTAATTGACTCCTACATTTAGGCCTGACCCATTAAATATAATTTTTTTCATAGATAATTTGCAATTCTCTGTTCCCATCTGTTAGCTTAATATAGAAATCTTGAAGCTGGATGTAAGTGGAGCCGGAAATGGAAAGAGTTTGGAATCCAAACATCTTAAGCCACACACAGTTCTCTTGCTAAACCACACTGGACTGTGATTTTTGCTATTTGGCAAAGTGAAGAAATTTTGCAGATGTAATTATTAAAGTCTCTAATCAATTGGCTTTGAGTTAATCAAAAGGGACTTTATCCTGGGCGGAAGTGACCTAATCGCATTAATCCTTTATAAAGGGGTGTAGATGTCAGAGCCTTGAAGCAGCAGACTTTCTGCCGTTGGCTTTGCAGACACAGGCTGCCGTGGATTCTATAGACACCAGGAGACGAGGCTGCCTGCAGCCGGATGGAGCTTGGAAGTAGATTCTAGTCGAGTTGTGCTGACACCTGCATTTCAGCCTTGTGAGACCCTGAGAGAGGGTATAGTTAAGTAATGCCAAGACTTCTGACCCACAGAAATTGTTAAGTAATGGCCATATGCTGTGCTAAGTTGCTAATTTGTGGTACTTTGTTGCATAGCAATAGAAAATAGAATACAGCTACTTTGCATAGCACACATCTTAATTATTTTGTGGCAAAAATATATCACTAGAATTTTGTCAGAGAAAAGAGTTTTATTGTATTTTCCCTTATTTATTTATTTTTGCATTTCTTTTTTTTAATTTATTTTTTTAATTGGAGGAAAATTGCTTGAAAATGTTGTTGGTTTCTCTCATGCAACAATGCAAATCAGCCATAATTATGCATATATCTCCTCCCTTCCCACCTTCCACCCCACCCCTCTAGGTAATCATAGAGCTCCACTGAGCTCCTTGTGTTATACAGCAGCTTCCCCCTGGTTATCTATTTTATATATGGTAGTGTATATGTCAATGCTGCTGTCTCAATTCATCTCTCCTTCCCCTGCTGTATCCACAAGTTCATTTTCTACATCTTTGTCTCCATTCCTTCCCTGCAAATAGGTACATCAGTATCATTTTTTTCTTTTTAGATTTCATAGATAGATAGATGTTAATATATGATATTTGTGTTTTTTTTTTTCCTCTTGTGACTTTCTTTACTCGGTGTAACAGGTTCTAAGATCATCCACCTCACTACAACTGACTCAAACACATTCTTTTTTTGCCCGAGCAATATTTCACTGTATTTATCCATTCCTCAATCAATGGATGTCTAGATTGCTTCCATATACTGGCTGTTGCAAATGGTGCAGCCATGAACTGTGTTTCTTTTAGAATTGTGGTTTTCTCAGGGTATATGCCCAGTATATGCTGAGTTATATGGTAGATTTGTTCCTAGTTTGTTAAGGGATCTCCATACTGTTCTCCATAATGGCCCTTATTTTCTGAAGGCAACCAGGATAGCTTCCAGTAGAAAAGAACCCCTGATGGGTGGGATGGTCTTGGTCACATCCTTGTCTGTACTGAGTCTAACTGATACATTAATGGTATTGACATCACCATTATTACCACTACCATGGTTTTACCACCTCGGAGCATCATCTGAGATAAAATTAAATAAATATATTTTCTTTGTACATCTCAGTGAAGATTTACATTTTTACTTATGTAAATTAATGTGAAGAATGTATTAGTTATGGTGACACCAGCTGCTATAAGTGACAAATCCTCAAATAGCATTGGCTTAGGATAAAAGTTTATTTCTATTGGTGAAACATTCTCACAATGGATATTCTCCAGGAAACTCTGCTGTGCAATTGGCCCAGGTGACAGTTGCCAGTGTCTGAAGGCTTTTTGGTTATTACATTAGGAGGAGGGCTGCTATAGACATCTCCTTGGTGGAGGCCAGGAATACTGCTGAGTACCCTATGATACACGGGACAGCCCTTCCCCTGCCCCACAATAGAAATTAACTACCCCCCAGGACAACCAGGGACAAGATTGAGTAACCTGGTGTGCAGTAAATAGCAACAGATTTGTAAATCCTTGATACTTTGTATTCCTACAGGAAAACTTCTTCAGCATATACTATGTGCTGGGGACTATTTTATATTCAATGATGCAAAAGTGAATGAGACAGCTTCCTTTCCTCACGGCACCTACATTCTGGCTTAATACATATGTGAACCGATTAATCTTCCTGGAAGTTATGTTTCTCACTTATGAAGTAGGCGTCAATATGACTCACATGACAGGTACGGAGTTTAAATGAGACGATGCATGTGTAAGAGGATGCTAAAATAGTGCTCTTCACGCTTCATGAGGCATGAATTCAACAGATGTTACAGTCCAACGTGACCTGGAGACATAACACCAAGGAAAAATAACTGGTGTTATATGACTACACAAAATGTGGATATAAGAGTGGATGAAGGCGTGATCCAGGAGGGTTCTGCAACGGGTGGTTATGGGAGGTCCTTGGAGAAGGTGATGGCACTCTACTCCAGTACTCTTGCCTGGAAAATCCCATGGACGGAGGAGCCTGGTAGGCAGCAGTCCATGGAGTCGCTAAGAGTCAGACAGGACTGAGCAACTTCACTTTCACTTTCACTTTGGGTCCAGTGAGAATGAGAAGGGAGGAGCCTGATAAGAACACAGTCAGATCTGATATGTACCCAGGGACGGGTGCTGATTTGAGCCGGAGAAGCTGTAACTTTGGGCTTTAAGGATGAAGTGAAGCATCTTGGAAGTAATTGCACTCCTTCTGAGTGTCAGTCAAGCAGGCATGGAACTTCGCACTGAATGAGGTAGGATGGGAGCTTGCAACAATTTCCAAAGGACTCCTGCCCCAAAGGGCCACCTTCCAAGCTGATAAGACCCAGCACTAATGAGATATGAAGCTTTCTTTGAGGACAGAAGCCCAGAGGAGATTTGGGAAGAGGCAATTGAAGGAAGTCACTTCACAGGGTCTGAGCAGGGGAGATTCTGAAGAATTCACCATGACATTCACAAAAGAAAGGGCAACTCTATTTATTTGCCAAATAAGAAAATCTTAGGACAACACTAGATAAGAACTTTCTTGTTCTCCTCCCTACCCTCTGCTTCGTGGGGTCAGAAAATTATTTCACATGTCTGAAGGAGGAGAAATTCCGGGTAGAAGAGAGAGTAGGAGGGTTATACTAACCTTTCTTGTTTTAACTGGGCAGCGTAAACCCACTGTCTTCTTGCAGAGAGTGAAAGATTTAAAACTAATTCAATTTCAGAAATTTCATCAGGATAGGATAAGCTATGATGAGGTAACAAATAAGCCCATGATTCCAATTAATTCACACTGCAATTTTTTTTTATATCTTCTCATCTCTTTGTCTCAATTGTGATAGTAGGTTTGTGTTTCTCATCTACATGTCTCATCTATATCTGGGGGCTCCGGAGCTCTGTTTCACATATTCTTATAGGGAATCTCCCTGATTGAGGTTTCATCTCCTCATTACTATCTCAACAAATGACTTCCAGGATATCTGAAGCACAGCAAAAAATAACTGGAGTGTCACACATGGACTTTTATAAAATGACTTGGAACGGTATACATGGCATAAATGACTTTTCTCCATATCCCAATGGCCAGAAATAAGCACTATTGTAGCAAACCCAATTGTACCAGAAGCAAGAAATGTTGCCTTCCTATATGCCAGCGAAGGAGAGAACTGGATATGACTGAGCACTAGACCCCTTTCAACCTTCCAAGTTATAATCCACTTGTACTAGCCATTTTTCATTGTTTCTTGAGCCACTGCTGCTGCTACTGCTGCTAAGTCGCTTCAGTCGTGTCCGACTCTGTGAGACCCCATAGACGGCAGCCCACCAGGCTCCCCCGTCCCTGGGATTCTCTAGGCAAGAACACTGGAGTGGGTTGCCATTTCCTTCTCTAATGCATGAAAGTGAAAAGTCAAAGTGAAGTCGCTCAGTCGTGTCCAACTCTTAGCGATCCCATGGACTGCAGCCTACCAGGCTCCTCTGTCCATGGGATTTTCCAGACAAGAGTACTGGAGTGGGTTGCCATTGCCTTGAGCCACTGGATTCTAGGTAATCTAAAGAAACCGAGAAACTGAGTTTCCACTGAAGAGCAGAGGAAAGCTCGCCAACACTAAACAGGTTAAAAAGAGATAGCTAGATGCAAAACAGTAAAGCAGTTTTCATTAGACTCCACAAGGTCTGCAAGCTCAACTTTCTGGTAATAGGAATAAAGCCCTAGGTACACTGAGTTACACAGAATGGGTACCACAGGATCGTCTCCCTATTTCTTTCTCTTTTGTATGCACAAGTAAAGTTTCTGTACCTTTCTACTCCTGATGAGATAGAAAATAATATCCTATATGATCCTGTTTCTAACAGCAACACCTGCCATTTCTCTTGCATCTACTATATGCCAGATGCTTTGCCAACACATCTTCACAGGCCTCCAGTGGGTGGTTCCATGGTTCCAGGAGGGGGTAAATGGAGAAAATTCTACAGAGTGTGACAGATATGCAGGGTCATAATTTCCTTGATCAACATTTTTACTCAAAGAGTGGGTAGACAGCATCACTAGCACAAAATATAAAATTGAGAATATTATTTTATATTAGAATTAATATTAGAATATCTGTGGATTTTTAAGCTTTATTGAAATATAATATACAAAAATATACACATTTAGTGTATACATTTCATTGAGTTTGGGCAGATGCATACTCTCACCACAACTAAGGTAATAAAAATATTCGTTACCTTCTAAAACGTCCTTTTATTCTTTCATGTGTTTTGCTTCCTTTGGTGAGAATACTTAACAAGGGAACTATCTAGTTAACAGAATTTGAAGTGCACAATATTATGTCAATAACCGTAGGTTCTATGTTGTACAGCAGATGTCTGAAACTTTTTCATCTTGCATAACAAAGGAAATCAACCTTCACTATTCATTGGAAGGACTGATGCTGAAGCTGAAGCTCCAATACTTGGGCCACCTGATGTGAAGAACTGACTCACTGGGAAAGACTCTGACACTGGGAAAGATTGAAGGTGGGAGGAGAAGGGGACGACAGAGGATGAGATGGTTGGATGGCATCACTGACTTGATGGACATGAGTTTGAGCAAGCTCTGGGAGTTGGTGATAGACAGGGAAGCCTGGCGTGCTACAGTCCGTGGGGTCGCAAAGAGCCAGACACAACTTAACGACTTCCATTCTGAGACTTAGTGACTGAACAACAACAAAAAAATGGTATATCCATTTCTCCCTCTTCCTAGCCCATGACAACCACCATTGAATTCTCTGCTTCATGAGTTTGACTCTTTCAGATCTCTCTTTTAAGTAGAATTAGGCAGGATTTGTCCTTCTGTGACTGGCTTGACAACTGTTGAGTGTGTGCAGCACATAGGAGGAATTTACTTTATTTTTTAAAATATGTTTTTTTTTCATATTTATTTTTATTTATTTAGCTGCACTGGGTCTTAGGTACGGTATGCGGGATCTAGTTCCCTGACCAGGGATCGAACCTGGGCACCTTGTACTGGGAGCACAGAGTCAGCTACTAGAACATCAGGAAAATCCCGTATTTCTTTTACTTTCATTTCTGTGCAGAAAGCTTCTCATCCCTTCCTCTTTCCCCTCTTCCCACCACACCAGGGATCAGAAACATAGGTGTCTGTGTCCATCAGCACATTGCACAGGTATTTCCTGGAGCAACTTGGTTAAATCTCTCCTTGCACTTCACTGTCTTAGTTGAAGAATCGGGAGCACTACCTTCACAGAACAGGTACAGACAAAATTCATACATTCTTCAGGGTTTGAAGGACAACTATGAGAAAAGTTAGGAAAATGTATACTAGTAAGTGGAGAAAAGAATAGCCAGGGAGATATAAGAGACTGACCAAGATAGACAGAAGCTAATAACATTATCTTCGTTCCCCACTCTCATGGAGTTTCTCTGTGCTCGGGTATCCATTAACTTCACTTCATTTAATGTTCCAACAACATTTCGCTGTAGATATTATTACCTGAAGCCATGCGCTCAGTAGAATTTAGACTCACACAAGGTTCAGCAAGGTTTTCAAAGTCACTGTGACTCAAAACCTCACATGTCGTATCCACTCTCCTCCCCTGCCATATAAGGTTACCTCTGTGTTGCATCCTTGCTCAAAAGCTCCCACACTGGATTCTGCAAACGCTCATTCATCTCCCCACTTACTTTTTACCAGAGGGAAGTAATAACCTCTGATTCATTCTTAGAATTCATGAAGGATGATTTTAATTCCAGGTCAAACAAATCCATTAGTGTAAAAAGCCCCAAACAAAGCAAAACTATAATGATCTTTAGTGCACTGATTGCTTTAGATCTTTTCTAAAATAAGGCAAGCTATAAATACCTGAAATGATAGAAGCTGTAAAAATAATACAAACCACCAGGAACAGTATAAAGCCATGTTTTCTAAACTAACACCTCATGGGACACAAGCTCAATAAAAGTATCTTCTAAAAAAAAAGACGATATGGTTATGTAGTTTGGAAAATGATCTGCACTTAAAAATTCATGTTGGCATTGTAAAGATTCTGAGACATCTGGCAATATTATAGTTAACCTGGATTAATTCTGTCAATGAGAATTTCAAATGCATTTAGTTATAAAACCATCTTTCCTCTACAATGAATGCCCTTGATATAAAATATATAGTGTATGTACTTCATGTGGAACTGTGTGGAAAATGCCAGTGGGAAGCTGGGTCTTCCCAAATGGCTCAGGGGTAAAGAATCTGTCTGCCAGTGAAGGAGATGCAAGAGATTCAGTTTCAATCCCTGGGTGGGGAAGATCCCCTGGAGGAGGAAATGGCAACCCACTCCAGTATTCTTGCCTGGAGAGTCCCATGGACAGAGGAGCCTGGTGGGCTACAAGCCATGGGGTCACAAAGAGTCAGACACGACTGAGCACNCAGGGGTAAAGAATCTGTCTGCCAGTGAAGGAGATGCAAGAGATTCAGTTTCAATCCCTGGGTGGGGAAGATCCCCTGGAGGAGGAAATGGCAACCCACTCCAGTATTCTTGCCTGGAGAGTCCCATGGACAGAGGAGCCTGGTGGGCTACAAGCCATGGGGTCACAAAGAGTCAGACACGACTGAGCACACATACACACACATACACACCACAGGAAGTTATTTCTTTGTCTTCCTCAGTGCAAACCCTTCATGTGACAGCGCTAAGCCTTGCCCTACCTGGCCCTGCCCCACAACTAACAGAAGCCTTTGCAGCGCGGGCAGCAGAGGTCCCAATCGCATCTCCCCAGGCTGCTTCCACCGCGTCTCCCGCTGTACTTCTCTCTAGCTTCTCTGACTTCTTGCTCCTCAGCTGGGATACTTCCCTTCACTCACTGGACCAGGGTTTTCGGATTATCTGGTTTGGGCTGCGCTGAGTGAGGTACCCTTCAAAAACCCATTAGCTGGTCTCTGACCTAAGAACTTCACAGTTGGCTTATTGTTCATCCAACATTCAACAAGACTTTACTGAAAGTCCACACTGAACCAAGAGAGATGAACAGGACAGACAGGTACATGTACACAGTTTGTTCATAATTTAGAGCTAGACAAACAGGTACTCCCAAGGCACTGCAGCAGAGCATTACGGGAAGGAAGGAATGTACTGATGAAGAAAAGCATCTAACACAGACCTGGGGATTAGGAGATAGATTCTGAGCAGGAAACAGCACAGACTCTAAAGAATGGGGGGTAAATAGGAATCTATAACAGAAGTGAAACAACACAGGTGTGGAAGCAGGGCGTAAGTGTTCCAGACGGATACAGCCACGTGGGAAAGAGCTT